>OY740782.1:147256967-147699467 GCA_963514005.1 Raja brachyura | reverse complement strand
TCGTAAAACAGCCCACCAGCCAGTTGATAAAAGTTATCAGCTGTGCAGTTAACTATTGTATGTTCTCCCCGTGATCTGCGTGCGTTTTCTCTGGATGCTCCGGTTTCTTCCCACACTCCAAAGTACGTATCGGTTTTGTATGTTAATTGGCGTCCGTAGAATAGTGCTGGCGAATGGGTGATCACTGGTCAGCGCCGACCCAGTGGGCCGAAGGGCCTGTTTCCTGTATCTTTAAAGTCCAAAGTCTAAAGCAGACTGCGGGCTTTGCATGTTTTCCCAGTGACCAAATAACTTTTCCCCGGGCGCTCCGGTTTCTTCCCACATCCCAAAGCGGTGTGAGTGGGTAGTTTAATTTAGTGTATTCTCATGCACCTTTTGGACAGGCACATACATGGAAGTGCAGGGACTGATGCGATCAGTTTAAGTTGGCATCATGTTCGGCACTAGGGTTGCCAACTTTCTCACTCCCAAATGACGGACAAAAGGTCAAAGTAAGGGACAAATCCCCGACGGCAATTCGTTGACCGACTGGGCCGTGGCTGGGTGAATGGTGAGTTGGCCCGGGTGCTGGACTGCACGCAAAGCCCAGCCGGCGGGCCCAGCTGAGGAGTTTTGGCCCAGGGGCGACGTCACGCCCAAAGTCCGGCGCCCCGTCCAACTCATGAACCGATGATCGACCATGAGCAGGAGGTGTGGTGGTTGTGTCGGTGGTAAGCGAAGGTTCGAAGGTCGGACAGCTGGCCGGGCTGCCGACCGACCGACGGGGCCACTGGCGAGGCGCTGCTGCTGCTGCTGCTGCACTCCACGGGCTGCACTATGTCGGGACGGGTGAGGCGGGGCCGGAAGCGGCGCTCCGACCTGACAGTCCCCTCGACCCAAGTAGTAGCAGTCAAATACGGGACAAGCACGGTCCCGTACGGGACAAACCAATTTAGCCCAAAAACGCATTCACACGCATTCACAGACCAGTGAATGCCTTGGAGTCGTTTTTAGGCAACTGCTGGCCACTGTCATAGTCGTAGCAATTCGTTGACCGACTCGGCCGTGGCTGGGTGACGCAGACACCTTATGTCATCCCGGCGACAACCTACAACAGCGCCTACGTCAGGAGAAGTCAAGCTACGCTCATTGGCGTCAAACCCACTGTCGCTGAAACATTTTCAACGTGAAAATTTAGCGGCGATCAGAAAGACGCTACGACTTTTTGGGCAACTGAGGAGACTACTCCCGGCGACCACCGGCGAACATGTGGTGACAAAATGTCGCCTATAGTTGCCTAAAAAATCGCCTAAGTGGGACAGGCCCATTAGGAACTGGTGTTGTAATGGAGAAGTGGACCGATGGTTTATTTTGATCTCAAGATTTGGATTTGTGAGCTAGTTTATTGGCCTCTATTCCGGAACCAAGCCTTCTCACTGAATCCGTGAAGGCCATGATATGTTCTCATCTGGTCTTAGACTTAGAACAGTACAGAAGATAGACTCAAAAAGCTGGAGTAACTCAGGACAGGCAGCATCTCCGGAAAGAAGGAATGGGTGACGTTTCGGGTCGAGACCCTTCTTTTGACTGAGAGAAAGGGATACAAGGGATATAGACGGTGATATAGAGAGCTATAGAACAAATGAATGAAAGATATGCAAAAAAGCAACGATGACAATAGAGACAGGCCATTGTTAGCTGTGGTCTAGGCGAAAACAGGTTCCAGCGATGAGAATATATACACAAAATGCTGGAGCAACTCAACGGGACAGGCAGCATCTCTGGAGAGAAGGAATGAGACTCATAGAATCTGAGAACAGGAGGAATCACAGAGGGGGAGCAGCGAGAGAAGGTGTTGCAGAACTCTTGTCGGAGAAAGGAGGAGAACTTCAAAGTAGGCATACCCTTGAGGGTTGCACAAAAAGCTGGAGAAACTCAGCGGGTGCAGCAGCATCTAAGGAGCGAAGGAGATAGGCGACGTTTCGGGTCGAGACCCTTCTTCAGACTGGTCAGGGGTCAGGGAAACGAGAGATATAGACGGTGATGTGGAGAGATAAAGAACAATGAATGAAAGATACGCAAAAAAGTATCGATGATAAAGGAAACAGGCCATTGTAAGCTGTTTGTAGTGTGAAAATGAGAAGCTATGAGAAGAAAGTGAGACATCTCCTCATACCCTTGAGGAGATGTCGCAGTGGAGCAGCACAGAAATAGGCCCTTCGGCCCACAATGTCTATGCCAAATAGGGTTGCCAACTGTTCTGTATTATTCGGGACATCCAGTACATTGGGCTAAATTGGTTTGTCCCATACGGGACCGCCCTTGTACCGTATTTGACTGCTACTACTCGGGTCGAGGGGACGGTCGGGTGGGAGTGCCACGTCCGGCCCCGCCTCACCCATCCCGACGTAGTGCAGTCTCCTCCCACATTCCTAATGTTTGTAGGCCGTGGTAAAATAGCAAATTGTAGCAATGTTACAAAATTTTGAGATTTTAAAAATCAAGTCTGCAATTTATCCCATCAGATAGAGCATAAAAAGAAGTTTAATTTGACACCTAATTCACTTTCATATCTTCAGTATTAAGAAAGTTATGGCCATTTTCATACTCGGAAATTAGCATCTTGTTCCCCATTGCCTTTCAATTGACTTAACTCAAAAGCTGTGATCTAGAACAGTTAAAAGCCCATAACTTTCTTAAAAATTAAGAGAACTCAATGAAATTTTCAGTTATTATAGATTGAAGCATTCTGAAACAAATATGAAACAATCTTACTTGGATGACCTGAAATTAAAGCATATAATTAGTTAGTTATCTAATTGTAGCTAATTACAAAATTCAATGAGTAGATCTAAACATCTATCCATTTCTTAAGAAAAGATAAACTTTTTTTTAAATTACCTAAGTGTCCAAATAACATTCACACAATAATCCACAATATAACATAATTTTTAAATCTAATTTACCAATGGCCAAATGGAACTAATTTAGTGTTTAATGCCTGTAAATTAATGGCCATTTAAATCAACCAGCGAGTGGGTTTTAGTGGAATGCGGTGGATTGGAACGTTGCGGTTTGCGGTGAAGTCAGTATGAAAAATACAGCCGGTTCATACATTTTTTTTGGTCCCCTTTTCGCAACATGAAAATGTGATTAAAGCCTCCCTAAAAACCAAGTTTTTATGTCAAAATAAACTGTGTATTTCTTTTATCGCCTACGTTAGGTCCGTTCCGCTGTCACCATTCAGAGCTTTAGAAGATGATTTTTATACTACTCTAGTTAATAAATAATCTAGCGTAGTTTAAAAATACCTTTATGAATGAAATGTCGGAGCGATTTCTCTTTAGCGACGAAATCGCCCGACATGGATTGATTTGGACTGCCTAGAAAAAAATCGGCATTTTAAACCCGCCCCCCTCTGAAAGGCGCCAAAGTCGCGCACACGGGGAGCGGCAGAACTGCAGCGCTGCTAAAGGTAGGTATTGTAACATACCTACAAATTGTCCCTGGTCTGCGTGGGATAGCGTTAGTGTAAGGGGATCGCTGGTCGACGCAGACTTGGTGGGCCGAAGGGCGTAATTCTGCGCTGTATCTCTAAAGTCTCGAATATCTAACAGGGCGGGATAGAGTGAATGTGGGGAAGACGTTTCAACTAGAGGGAGAGTCTAATACCAGAGGCTGCAGCCTCAGAATAAAAAGACATACAAATATCTCGGACATTTGGAGAAAACATGTGTACGGAGGTGATGTTTCATGAGCGATAGGAGCAGAATTAGGCCATTCGGCCCATCAAGTCTACTCCACCAATCAATCATGGCTGATCTATCTCTCCGTCCAAACCCCATTCTCCTGCCTTCTCCCAGTAACTCCTGACCGTACTAATGAAGAATCTGACAATCTCCGCCTTACAAATACCCATTGACTTGGCCTCCACAGCTCTTTTTGGGGCAATGAATTCCACAGATTCAATGCCTAATGTCTGGCTAAAGAAATTCCTCCTCATCTCCTTCCTAAAGGAATGTCCTTTCATTCTTAGGCTGTGACCTCTAGTCCTAGATTCCCCCACTAGTGGAAACATGTTTGTCAATATTACCGGGAGTTGAGGTGGTACAGAGAGGATTAGGGCTCAGTGTGTTAAGGGCCTGTCCCACCAGCATGCAACTCTATGCGATTAGCGCGACTAAACGTGGTCGCTTGAGCCGTCCGGCGTCGCGGGGCCGGTCCCACTTCGATCGCCGGGGCCGTGCGGAATTGTGTGGAGTTCGTCCCAACATCGCGTGGGGCACCGAAAATCTGACCATGTTCAAAAATTCCGCGCGGCAACGGCTTGTCGGCTCGCAGTCACCTCGACGCATTACACACTGTCTCGACGTCATGCCTCCATGACCCTCTCTGTAAGTGCCTCCGTGACCCTCTCTGTGTGTGGCTCCGTGGCCCTCTCTGTGTGTGCCTCTGTGCCCCTCTCTGTCCTGGCGAACTTACCTTTAAGACTTTGCTCCAAGTTCTCCTCACTTTGCGCCGCGTTGCGCCACTCACCTAACCTCCGCGCGGCCCCCCCTGCCGGTTTGGTCGCGCTTGCCACATGCAGGTGCATGCTGGTGGGAACGGCCCTGTACAGGGGATCACCCGAACTCCGCGCGGCCCCCGCTTCTAGTTTGATCGTGCTCATCGCATGGAATCGGATGCTGGTAGGACAGGCCCTGTACAAAGCTTTCTTTAATGTGGCATGCATGACATTAAACAGGACAGTCAGCACAGAAACAGCCCAACTGGTAAATAAGCTCGCCCGGATATTCTTCCCACCTCTTCGCCTCAACATATCCTCTGTTCCTGTCTCCCACGTGTGGTTATCTCACTTCCCCTCCAGTTGCGTCTGTGGTCATCTCATTAACAACGAATGGTGGGAGCGAGTTCCGCATTATAACGGCCGGAGGTGAAGTGGTCTCCCGTGAATTCCCTCTTGGGAGATCATGACTGGCGATCTTATTCCTCTGGCATCCAGTTGTGGACTTCACCACAAACACTCTTCACACCCTCCAGCTCACTCTTAAACGCGTTCTCTTCCAGAGAAATACCCTTCGTCTCTCCAGCGAGAATAATAGTTTCCATTTGGGTGTCACAGTACGTGGGACATGGAACAGTAGTACAGCACAGGCACGGTGGTGCAGCGGTAGAGTTGCTGCCTCACAGCGCCAGAGACCCGGGTTCGATCCTGACTACGGGTGCTGTCCGTAAAGAGCTCGTACGTTCTCCCCGTGACCTGCGTGGGTTTTCTCCAGGTGCTCCGGTTTCCTCCAAAGATGTCCAGGCTTGTAGGTTAATTGACTTCTGCGAAATTGTAAATTTCTAGTTTCCCAATTGTAAGTTGTCCCTATAGTTAGAAATAACGTTATCAATTTTTCTTTACTATGGCTGGTAGTTGTTAGAGTCATAGAGTGATACAGTGGGGAAACAGGTCATTTGGCCCAACTTGCCCACGCCGGCCAACATGTCTAAGTTACACGAGTCCCACCGGCCCATATCCCTCTAAACCGGTCCTATCCATGTACCTGTCTATAGTCCCAGCCTCAACTACCTCCTCTGGCAGCTCGTTCCATACACCTACCACCCTTTGTGTGAAAAAGTTACCCCCTCAGGTTGCCATTAAATCTTTCTCCCCTCACCTTAAACCTATGTATGACCTATTATTCTGTGCAGGATAGTGCTAGTGTACAGGGTGATCATCGGTTGGCACGGACTCAGTGGGCCGAAGGGCCTGTTTCAGTTTCAGTTTAGTTTATTGTCACGTGTACCAAGGTGCATTGAAGGGTAGAGTGCTGACATGGATAGAGAAGTGGTTGGCAGACAGGAAACAAAGAGTAGGGTTTAACGGGTCCCTTTCAGAATGGCAGGCAGTGACTAGTGGGGTACCGCAAGGCTCGGTGCTGGGACCGCATCTATTTACAATACACATCAATGATTTGGATGAAGGGATTCAAAGTAACATTAGCAAATTTTCAGATGATACAAAGCTGGGTGGCAATGTGAACTGTGAGGAGGATGCTATGAGGATGCAGGGTAACTTGGACAGGTTGGGTGAGTGGGCAGATGCATGGCAGATGCAGTTCAATGTGGATAAATGTGAGGTTATCCACTTTGGAAGCAAAAACAGGAAGGCAGATTAGTATCTAAATGGTGTCAAGTTGGGAAAAGGGGAAGTACAACAGGATCTGGGGGTCCTTGTTCATCAGTCTATGAAAGTAAGCATGCAGGTACAGCAGGCAGTGAAGAAAGCGAATGCATGTTGGCCTCAATAACAAGAGGAGTTGAGTATAGGAGCAAAGAGGTCCTTCTGCAGTTGTACAGGGCCCTAGTGAGACCACACCTGGAGTATTGTGTGTAGTTTTGATCCCCAAATTTGAGGAAGGACATTCTTGCTATTGAGGGAGTGCAGCGTAGGTTCACAAGGTTAATTCCCGGGATGGCGGGACAGTCATATGCTGAGAGAATGGAGCGGCTGGGCTTGTCGTAGTAGGCCCCCCTCGGTCATGACTGACCACGGGTGATGCATCCTGGTCGGATGCAAGCCTGGGCGATGTCATATGGAGGACAGACAGGCTGTTGCCCATGCAGCACGTCCCCCCCTCTCCACGTCGCTGATCGATCCAAAGGAACAGCAGGGCCGTTACAGTTTGGCACCAGTGCCATCGCAGGTGCTGCCAGAGCGAGGTTGTAGACAACGACGAACTGCCTTAGGGGCTCCGACTCCGGATTTTCTTGAGGTTTACTCCTGGAGCCTTTTCCATGACTGGATATGGCCACAAGGCAGTGGAGGTTTTAAATCAGACTTTTCCCTCTCCTAGATGGACTGCCTTCCCAGGCTGACGAGCCCCATCTGCCCGAGACTCGTGGGGGCGGGAGCGTCTACCTTCCCGTGCAGGTCTATAGCACCTGCCCACTGTCCAAGGCTGGGCTTGTTTGTACACTCTGGAATTTAGAAGGATGAGAGGGGATCTTATTGAAACATATAAGATTATTAAGGGTTTGGACACGCTAGAGGCAGGAAACATGTTCCCGATGTTGGGGGAGTCCAGAACCAGGGGCCACAGTTTAAGAATAAGGGGTAAGCCATTTAGAATGGAGACGAGGAAACACTTTTTCTCACAGAGAGTTGTGAGTCTGAGGAATTCTCTGCCTCAGAGGGCGGTGGAGGCCGGTTCTCTGGATACTTTCAAGAGAGAGCTGGATAGGGCTCTTAAAGATAGTGGAGTCTGGGGATACGGGGAGAAGGCAGGAACGGGGTACTGATTGGGGATGATCAGCCATGAATGGCGGTGCTGGCTGGAATGGCTGAATGGCCTACTCCTGCACCTATTGTCTATTGTTTATTGTCTTCAAATGACTTGCCTGTGATGTGATGTTTAAAATCCCATGATTTTAGCGTGCGCCCTATCTCTAAAACTAGTTTGGTTTAGTTCAGAGGTACATGGCGAAAACAGGCCCTTCGGCCCACAAAGTCCGCACTGACCAGCAATACCCGCACATTAACACTATCCTACACACACAGGACAATTTATATTATACCAAGCCAATTAACCTACGGACCTGCACGTCTTTGGAGTGTGGGAGGAAACCGAAGATCTCGGAGAAAACCCACACGATCACGGGGAGAACGTGCAAACTCCGTACAGACAGCACCCGGGGTCTCTGGCGCTGTAAGGCCGCAACTCTACCGCTGCGCCACCGTGCTGCCTGAACACCTCCGACAGTACAGGGTGCCCGTATTGTGGTTCTGTGTGTGTGTTGGGAACAGCGAGAGCTTCTAAATATCGTCTCCACAAATGAGCAGCTTTCAAATCCTGCCAGTTCGAAGTCGACGCGGAAAAGCAGTAATTATCTCATCATTCTCCTCTGAGCCCGTGATTACTTGATTATAGATTATGTCTTCCTTCATTTCACAACCACCGCCATGTTGTCTTTTCCACTTGAACTAATCATGGCTCTTTGTGATGAAACTGCGCCACAGGCAGAATATAGACCCACTAAAAGGATGTCGTCCCAACGCACCTGTTGCCTCAGCTGTTGGTTTCGTTTAGTTCAGTTCGTTATTGTCACGTGTAGAAACATAGAAACATAGAAATTAGGTGCAGGAGTAGGCCATTCGGCCCTTCGAGCCTGCACCGCCATTCAATGTGATCATGGCTGATCATCAAACTCAGTATCCCGTACCTGCCTTCTCTCCATACCCTCTGATCCCCTTAGCCACATCTAACTCCCTCTTAAATATAGCCAATGAACTGGCCTCAACTACCCTCTGTGGCAGAGAGTTCCAGACAGAGACTCACCACTCTCTGTGTGAAAAAAGTCCTTCTCATCTCGGTCCTAAAGGATTTCCCCCTTATCCTTAAGCTGTGACCCCTTGTCCTGGACCTCCCCAACATCGGGAACAATCTTCCTGCATCTAGCCTGTCCAACCCCTTAAGAATTTTGTAAGTTCCTATAAGATCCCCTCTCAATCTCCTAAATGCTAGCAAGTGTAAACTGAGTCTATCCAGTCTTTCCTCATGTGAAAGTCCTGACATCCCAGGAATCAGTCTGGTGAACCTTCTCTGCACTTCCTCTATGGCAAGAATGTCTTTCCTCAGATTTGGAGACTAGAACTGTACGCAATACTCCAGGTGTGGTCTCACCAAGACCCTATACAACTGAAGTAGAACCTCCCTGCTCCTATACTCAAATCGTTTTGCTATGAAAGCTAACATACCATTCGCTTTCTTCACTGCCTGCTGCACCTGCATGCCTACTTTCAATGACTGGTGTACCATGACACCCAGGTCTCGCTGCATCTCCCCTTTTCCTAATCGGCCACCATTTAGATAATAGTCTGCTTTCCTGTTTTTGCCACCAAAGTGGATAACCTCACATTTATCCACATTATACTGCAGGATGCCGAGTGTACCGAGGTACATTGAACAGCTTTTTGTCTGCGTGCTATCCAGTTAAAGAGAAGACTACACAAGATTACACACAGTATTGCAATATGATTATTTATTGAGTATGTGTGCACGTGTATATACACACACACACTGAACTTTTTATTCCCCCGTTATGTACTATGTTTACATAGCCTGTTGTGCTGCAGCAAGTAAGAATGTCATTGTCCTATCTGGGACATATGACAATAAAACACGCTTGACTCCTGACCCTTGAACCAGTCTGAGGAAGGGTCTTGACCCGAAATGCCACTTATTCCTTCTCTTCAGAGATGCTGCCTGTCCCGCTGATTTACTCCAGTTTTTTGTATCTATCTTTGGTTTAAACCCGCATCTGCAGTTCCTTCCGGCACATGATTACAATGAATGCCTGATTCGCTGAGTTACTCCAGCGTTTTGTGTCTATCCAGCTTTTTTGCGTCTTTTTACAGCCAAGAATAATCCATTTTACATTTTCCTCGAACTGCATCTCCTTTGACGTCTCATTTTCACACCTTACACTTCCTTATCTCTGTTTCCCTCTCCCCGGCTCTCGGTCTGAAGGAGGGTCTCGACCCGAAACGTCACCCATTCCTTTTCTCCGGAGATGCTGCCAGTCCCACTGAGTTACTCCAGCTTTTTGTGTCCATTTTGGAGGAACAGCACCTCATATTTCGCTTGGGCAGCTTAATATCCCAGTGGTGTGAATATTCAAGATAGGCATAGGCCCCAATCCAAAACGTTACACTGAAAGTGTCCTCCAGAGATGCTGCCTGACCTGCTACATTTTTCCAGCACGATATTAAAAAAATCTTCCATTTTCCTCCCTCAAAAGTTGAATGGATCGGCAGGTGAGGGTGTAATGTGGAGCATGGAGGTCCAACTGCAGTAATGAATGAATGAATGAATAAGTTTATGAGTAAGTTTATTGGCCAAGTATTCACATACAAGGAATTTGCCTTGGTGCTCTGCCCACAAGTAACAACATGACATACAGTGACAGTTAGGAAAGACACATAAAACATTAAACATTAATAATAAAACATTATTGATTAAACATGTGAATTAAATAAAATACCAGATCAAAGGGAGGCTACAGATTTTTGGCTGTTGAGTAGAGCAACTACTCGTGGATAAAAACTGTTTTTATGTCTGGCTGTGGCAGCTTTGACAGTCCGGAGTCGCCTTCCAGAGGGAAGTGATTCAAAGAGTTTGTGGCCAGGGTGAGAGGGGTCAGAGATGATCTTGCCCGCTCGCTTCCTGGCCCTTGCAGTGTACAGTTCATCAATGGAGGGAAGGTTGCAGCCAATAACCTTCTCTGCTGATCGGACGATTCGCTGCAGCCTCCAGGTGTCGTGCTTGGTGGCCGAGCCAAACCGGACCATGATGGAGAAGGTGAGGACAGGCTCTACGATGGCCGTGTAGAATTGGACCATCGTTGCCTGTGGCAGATTGTGCTTCCTCAGCTGCCGCAGGAAGTACATCCTCTGTTGTGCCTTTTTGACTGTGGAGTCGATGGTAGCCCCCCACTTAAGGCCCTTGGAGATGATGGTTCCCAGGAACTTAAAAGATTCCACAGATGTGACTGTGGTGTTGTTAATGGTGAGTGGGGTGAGGGGAGGGGGAGCTCTCCTAAAGTCTACAATCAATTCCATTGTCTGAAGAGCATTGAGCTCCAGGTTGTTGCGATGGCACCAGGACGCCAGCTGTGACACTTCCTGTCTGTAGACAGATTCCTCCCCATCCTGGATCAGTCCAATCAGGGTTGTGTCGTCCGCAAACTTGAGAAGCTTGACAGAGGAGTCTGTGGAGGTGCAGTCGTTGGTGTAGAGAGAGTAGAGGAGAGGGGAGAGTACGCAGCCTTGTGGTGCTCCTATGCTGAGCGTTTGCGGGTCCGAGATGTGCTTTCCCAACCTCACATGCTGCTTCCTGTCTGTCAGGAAGTTGCTGATCCACTGACAGAGGGGCTCAGGCACAGTCAACTGGGAAAGTTTGGAGGGCAGTAGCTCTGGCACAATGGTGTTGAATGCAGAGCTAAAATCGACAAACAGGATCCTCGCATAGGTCTCCTGGCGGTCTAGGTGCTGGAGGATGAAGGGCAGGCCCAGGTTGACTGCATCATCCACAGATCTATTGGCCCAAACTCCAGAGGGTCCAGCAGGGGGCAAGACCACACCTGGAGTATAGTGTGTAGTTTTGGTCTCCTTGTTTGAGGAAGGACATTCTTGCTATTGAGGAAGTGCAGCGTAGGTTCACGAGGTTAATTCCCGGGATAGCGGGACTGACATATGGTGAAAGAATGGAGCGACTGGACTTACATTCACTGGAATTTAGAAGGTTGAGACGTAATATCATAGAAACATATAACATTCTTAAGGGATTGGACAGGCTAGATGCTGGAAAAAAGTTCCCGATCTTGGGGGAAGTCCAGAACCAGGGTATCAGGGGTTAAGAATAAGGGGTAGGCCTTTTAGGACTAAGATGAAAAACCTTTTCACCCAGAGAGTTGTGAATCTGTGGAACTTTCCGCCACAGAACGCAATGGAGGCCAATTCACTGGATGTCTTCAAGAGTGTTATATGTAGCTCTGAGGGCTAATGGAATCATGGGAGAGAAAGCAGGAACGGGGTACTGATTTTGGATGATCAGCCATGATCATATTGAATGGCGGTGCTGGCTCGAAGGGCCAAGTGGCCGACTCTTGCATGTATTTTCTATGTTTCTAACCTGTCAAAGAGAAGACTATACAATAAATGCCTGCCCCGCTGAGGTACTTTTTGTGTCTTCGCTGATTCTCAGTCTGAAGAAGGGTCTCAACCCGAATCGGTGCTGGTTGGAAGGGTCCAATGGCCTCCTCCTGCACCTATTTTCTATGTTTTCTATGAATCATCACCTATTCCTTTTCTCCAGAAATGCTGCCTGTCTTTCTGAGTTACTCCAGCTTTGTGAGTCTATATTGGAGGAACAGCAGC
Source organism: Raja brachyura (assembly GCA_963514005.1). The sequence continues at coordinate 147,687,565 of OY740782.1, read as the reverse complement.
TCATATTTCGCTTGAGCAGCTTACAACCCAGCGGTATGAACAGTGATATCTCTAACTTTAAGTAACCCGCGCATCCTCTTTCTCTCCATCCCTCCCCCACCCTAGTTGTCGTACTAGTGTCTGTCTGTATAACTCGTTAACACCTAGCGCACAGTCAACAACAGACCATGTGTTAAAGAAGGAACTGAAGGGTCTCGACCCGAAACATCGCCTATCACCTTCGCTCCTTAGATGCTGCTGCACCCGCTGAGTTTCTCCAGCTTTTTGTGCACCAACAGCAGACCATTGTGGGCTCCACCTTTCCTTGATCATCATTCCTTTTTGTATATCTTTCATTCATTTGTTCTATGTGCCGTCTGTATCTCTCATTTCTCTTTCCCCCCCTGACTCTCTCCGCGAAGAAGGGTCTCAACCCAAAACGACAGCTGAGAATAGAATGTTAAAGAAGGAACTGCAGATGCTGGAGAATCGAGGGTTACACAAAAGGCTGGAGAAACTCAGCGGGTGCAGCAGCATCTAAGGAGCGAAGGAGATAGGCGACGTTTCGGGTCGAGACCCTTCTTCAGACTGGTCAGGGATCAGGGAAACGAGAGATATAGACAGTGATGTGGAGAGATAAGGAACAATGAGTGAAAGATATGCAAAAAAGTATTGGTGACAAAGGAAGCAGGCCATTGTAAGCTGTTTGTGGTGTGAAAATGAGAAGCTAGTGCGACTGGGGGGGGGGGGGGAGATGGAGAAGGAATGTCAGGGCCAGAGGGCTGAGGGAGAGGTGGGGGGGGGAGGCAGTCTGGGTTAACAGAATTGAGAAAATTCAATGTTTAAGCCCAGAGGATGCAGACTCCCCAAGCGGAATATGAGGCGCTGTTCCTCCAACTTGCGGTGTTGCTCACTCTGGCCGTGGAGGAGGCCCAGGACCGAGAGGTCGGATACGGAATGGGAGGGGGAGTTGAAGTGCTGAGCCACCGGGAGGTCGGGTTGGTTATTGCGGACCGAGCGGAGGTGTTCGGCGAAACGATCGCCCAGCCTCCGCTTGGTCTCACCGATGTAGATCAGCTGGCATCTGGAGCAACGGATGCAGTAGATGAGGTTGGAGGAGGTGCAGGTGAACCTCTGTCGGACTTGGAATGACTGCTTGGGTCCGTGAAAGGAGTGGATGGGGGAGGTGAAGGAACAAGTGTAGCATCTCTTGCGGTTGCAAGGGAAAGTGCCCGGGGAAGGAGTGGAGCGGGAGGGAAGGGAAGAATTGACGAGGGAGTTGCGGAGGGAGCGGTCTTTGCGGAAGGCAGACGGGGGGAGATGGGAAGATGTGGCGAGTGGAGGTGACGAAACTGGCGGAGGACTATCTGTTGTATGCGCTGGCAGCTGAGAATAGAAAGCTTGATGCATCTACCCTCAATCCGAGACAAACACGTTAGCTTGAGTGGGAGTGTTTAGTTTAGTATAGTTTAGAGATACAGCGCGGAAACAGGCCCATCGGCCCACCGCCCAGCAATCCTCGCACACTAATGCCCCTGTCCCACTTTGGTGATTTTTTAGGCAACTGCAGGCAACTACGCCTGTATGGTCGCGAGTTGTCTCCTCAGTCGCCCAAAGAATCGTAGCATTTTCTGGTCGCCCCTGGATTTTGAAATGTTCAAAACTTATCGGGCGACAGTTGGCTTGTCGTAGCTTGTCGCCAGCGTGTCGTAGCTTGTCGCCAGTGCCGACTTTGGTGAATTCCATTGGCAACTACCTACGTCAACTGCGACAGGTATCGGCGACTGAATTGCCGTAAGTTCTTCAGTTGTCGCCGACAGGGTCGTTGCTTGTCGCGGGTGGACTTGTCGTAGGTGTGGTCGGAGGTGGACGTCCTAAGGGGTTGCCAGTTGTCGTAGCTTGACGCCGACTAGGTTGTCGGTAGGTTGTTGTAGACATTGTCGTAGACATTGTCGTAGGGGGGTCCAGTCGCTGTTTTTTTGACGACCTGCGGCGATTATGACAGTCGCCGAAAAAAATCGCCTCAGTGGGAGGCGCATAAAAATCGCCTCACAGGCCCATAACATTATCCATAATCAAAAAAACTACAAATCTGTACATCTTTGGAGTGTGGGAAGAAACTGGAGCACCTGGAGAAAGCCCACGCAGGTCACGTGGAGAACGTACAAACTCTGTACAGCCAAGCACCCGCGGTCTCTGCCTCTGCAAGGCAGCAACTCTACTGCCTTGACTCTTTGAGTCAAAGAGTCAAAAGAGTCAAAAGAGTTTATTGTCATGTGTCATAGAAACATAGAAACATAGAAAATAGGTGCAGGAGTAGGCCATTCGGCCCTTCGAGCCTGCACCGCCATTCAATGTGATCATGGCTGACCATCCAACTCAGTATCCCGTACCTGCCTTCTCTCCATACCCCCTGATCCCTTTAGCCACAAGTGCCACATCTAACGCCCTCTTAAATATAGCCAATGAACTGGCCTCAACTGCCTTCTGTGGCAGAGAATCAGTCTGGTCCCTGACAGGACAATGAAAATCTTTCTTTGCATAGCACAACAGAACATAGAAGGCATTGACTACAATTCTATACATAAATACACCCATGAATTAATAAATTAATAAAGTGCAAATAACAGATGGAGGGATATTAATGTTCAGAGTTCCGAGCCAGGTTTAATAGCCTGATGGCTGTGGGGAAGTAGCTATTCCTAAACCTGGTCTTTGCAGTCTTCAGGCTCCTGTACCTTCTACCTGAAGGTAGCAGGGAGATGAGTGTGTGGCCAGGGTGGTGTGGGTCCTTGATGATGCTGCCAGCCTTTTTGAGGCAGCGACTGCGATAAATCCCCTCGATGGAAGGAAGGTCGGAGCCGATGATGGACTGGGCAGTGTTTACTACTTTTTGTAGTCTTTTCCTCTCCAGGGCGCTCAAGTTGCCGAACCAAGCCACAATGCAACCAGTCAGCAAGCTCTCTACTGTGCACCTGTAGAAGTTAGAGAGAGTCCTCCTTGACAGACCAACTCTCCGTAATCTTCTCAGGAAGATACCAGCTGCACCACTGTCCTGGTTCTCTGCACTAAATGCTGTACCCGTTATCCTTTATCTGTGCACGATGGATGGCTTGATTGTATTATGTAAGAATGAACTTCTGATGTTGACTTCAACCGAAGACAGACACAAAATGTTGGAGTAACTCAGCGGGACAGGCAGCATCTCTGGCGAGAAGGAATGGGTGATGTTTCGGTAGAAGGGCCTCGACCCGAAAAGCCACCCATTCCTTTTCTCCGGAGATGCTCAGCTCCCTGACCAGTCTGAAGAAGGGTCTCGACCCGAAACATCGCCTATCTCCTTCGCTCCTTAGATGCTGCTGCACCCGCTGAGTTACTCCAACATTTTGTGTCACGCTTGGCCAATGGCTCCATCTAGTGCTGTTTGTCAGCACTGCAGCCGAAGATCCTTTTAGTTTGGAGATGCAGCGTGGAAGCGAGCACTTTGGCAGCAAGCAGCGATCGCCCCCTCCCTTACGCAAGTTCTATCCTACACATTGGGGACGATTTACAGAAGCCAATTAACTTATTCTTTTGAATGTGGGAGGAAACCGGAGCTCCCGGTAAAAACCCACGGGGAGAATGTACAAACTCCCTACGGACTGCATCCGTACTCGGGTTCGAACTCCGGGCCTCTGGCGCTATGAGGCAGCGACTCTACTACTTACTGCGCCACTGTGCCGCTACTTCAAATTCTAAAGCAATGTGTGTACAGGTTGCAGTGTGAGCAGTGTGGGATGTATCACCAGCTACCACCTCAGCCCTCGTCTCCCAACTTCCTGTTGTAAGAGCCTGAGGTTCATCCATCCACTTGGTCCACTTGGCTTTGGTCTGGCAAACAACACCAGGCATCATTATTCCAACACTCGCCCCACCTGACTGTATTTGGCCCAATTAACAAAGGTAAGGGCCTGTCCTACCAGCATCCGACTCCACACGATGAGCGCGATCAAACTAGAAGCGGGGGCCGCGCGGAGGTCGGGTGATCCCCTGTACAGGGCCGTTCCCACCAGCATGCGCCTGCATGCGGCAAGCGCGACCAAACCGGCAGCGAGGGCCGCGCGGAGGTCTGGTGAGTGGCGCAACGCGGCACAAAGTGAGGCGAACTTGGAGCGAAGTCTTAAAGGTAAGTTCGCCAGGACAGAGAGGGGCACACAGAGAGGGGCACAGAGGCACACACAGAGAGGGCCACGGAGCCACACACAGAGAGGGGCACACAGAGAGGGGCACACAGAGAGGGGCACAGAGGCACACACAGAGAGGGCCACGGAGCCACACACAGAGAGGGGCACACAGAGAGGGGCACACAGAGAGGGGCACAGAGGCACACACACAGAGGGCCATGGAGCCACACACATAGAGGGTCACGGAGGCACCTACAGAGAGGGTCAGGGAGGCACGACGTCGAGACGGTGTGTCATGCGTCGAGGCGACTGCGAGCCGACAAGCCGTTGCCGCGCGGAATTTTTGAACATAGTCAGTTTTTCGGAGCCCCGCGCGATTTCGGGACGAACTCCGCACAATTCCACACAGCTCCGGCGATCGAAGTGGGACCGGCCCTGCGACGCTGGACGGCTCAAGCTATCATGTTAGGTCGCGCTCATCGCATGGAGTTGCATGCCCTTTACTGCGGTTATCATGGGTTGGTACAGCGGTTGACAATAGACTGTGTGTTGGGGGTGCCGCATGATGGCAGCCTCTGTCTACAGTCTGTTTGTATTTCTATCTTTTTTTATTTTTAATTCGTTTAAAGTACGTTTGGGAAGATTTTTTCTTTAGTATGTTGTGTGGGGGAGGGGGATAGGGTAAGGGGGAAACCGTTTCCTAGTCACTTCCTGGCGAGGATGCGACTATTATCCGAGTCACGCCCTCACCCCCCACTCCTCGGGCCTACCAACTGGATTGGCGCGGCCTTTCCTGCCAGAGCTCCAGCAGCAGCGGCGCAGCGCTGGATACATCCCGGAACGGGCGATGCCTCACCTGGGATCGCCGTTTGAGGCTGCGGAGTGTTGGGCCTGCTGCATCGACATCACGGAGCTGCGGTTTGTGGAGCTCCCAACGCGGGCGGCGCTGACCAACGTCGCGGACCCTCTGTCAGCTCGGACTGTGGACTTCGGGAGCCGTGGACTCCGGTAGGAAGTGGCCGATTTGGAGGTCCAAAGCCCATTGCACTTTATAACCATATAACCACATAACAATTACAGCACGGAAACAGGCCATCTTGGCCCTTCCAGTCCGTGCCGACCATTTATTTTCCCCTAGTCCCATCTACCTGCACTCAGACCATACCCCTCCATTCCCTTCCCGTCCATATACCTATCCACTTTACTTTTAAATGTTAAAATCGATCCTGCCTCCACCACTTCTGCTGGAAGATCATTCCACACAGCCACCTCTCTCTGAGTAAAGAAGTTCCCCCTCATGTTACCCCTAAACTTCTGTCCCTTAATTCTCATGTCATGCCCTCTTGTTTGAATCTTTCCTATCCTCAATGGGAAAAGCTTATCCACGTCAACTCTGTCTATCCCTTTTCATCATTTTAAAGACCTCAATCAAGTCCCCCCTTAACCTTCTGTGCTCCAAAGAATAAAGACCTAACTTGTTCAACCTTTCTCTGTAACTTAGTATTCAGGGATATGCATCATGTCGAAAGGACATGATGGAACCCAGGCAACATTCTAGTAAATCTCCTCTGTACTCTCTCGACGTCTGGTGTTTGTTGACCATGGCATGCAGATCCTCCAGTGCCAGACGGACGTCTGCTTGGGGTGGGATGTAGACCGCGGTCAGGATGATGGAGGTGAATTCCCTCGGAAGGCTGAAGGGGCGGCACTTCACTGCCAGATGTCGCCCCTCACAAGGGACTGTACTTCGTTCCTCACGAACAGAGCTACCTCATCCCCTCTGCCCACCTGTCTGTCTTTTCGATATGATGCATATCCCTGAATATTCAGTTCCCAGCCCTGGTCCTCTTGCAGCCATGTCTCTGTAATTCCAACAACATCACACTTGCCAATTTCTAACTGAGCCTCAAGCTCATCCACTTTTTTTTATTATACTTCTTATACTTAAATTCATATACATCAATTTAACCGGTATTCACCTCCCCTCTCCCACTATTCTCTGTTCCCCCACTCTGGACAAGAGACTCTGTGCATCCACCCGATCTATTCCTCTCATGATTTTATACACCTCTATAAAATCACTCCTCATCCTTCTGGGCTCAAAGAATCGAGTCCTAGCCTACTCACCCTCTCCCTGTATCTGAGGCACTTAAGTCCTGACAACAGCCTCAGAAATTATCTCTGAACCTTTTCCACCTTGAAATGATTATACACATGTATTGCCAGTCAGTGTATGTTTTAATTGGTGATTCTAGTAAATAATTTTAGTTCCTGAATTATATTGATGGAATCATTATGTATTTATGGTCAGTTCAGCTTAGTTTATTGTCACGTGTAGTGAGGTACAGTGAAAAAGCGAACCAGTCTGCAGAAATACAATACATGATTACAATCGAGCCATTTGCAGTGTACAGATACATGATGAAGGGAAAATACGTTTAGTGCAAGGAAAACCCAGTAAAGTCCGATCAAAGATAGTCCGAGGGTCACCAATGAGGTAGATAGTAGTGACTGTGGGTCTCATTGACTTCCGCTTGGGGAGTCTGCATCCTCTGGGCTTAAGCATTGAATTTTTTCAATTCTGTTAACCCAGGCTGCCTCCTCCCCCTCCCCACCTCTCCCTCAGCCCTCGGGCCCTGGCATTCCTTCTCTCTCTATCTCCCCCCCCCCCACCCAAGTCGCACCAGCTTCTCATTTTCACACTACAAACAGCTTACAATGGCCTGTTTCCTTTATCATCGATACTTTTTTGCCTATCTTTCATTCATTGTTCTTTATCTCTCCACATCACCGTCTATATCTCTCGTTTCCCTGATCCCTGACCAGCCTGAAGAAGGGTCTCGACCGGAAACGTCGCCTATCTCCTTCGCTCCTTAGATGCTGCTGCACCCGCTGAGTTTCTCCAGCTTTTTGTGCAACCCTCGATTCTCCAGCATCTGCAGTTCCTTCTTTAACACAACAGATAGTAGTGCAGGACCGCTCTCTAGTTGTGGTAGGATGATTCAGTTGCCTGATAACAGCTGGGAAGAAACTGTCCCTGAATCGGGAGGTGTGTGCGTTTTCACACTTCTGTAACTTTTGCCCGATGGGAGAAGAGGGAGTGTCCTGGGTGCGAGTTGTCCTTGATGATACTGCTGGCCTTGCCGAGGCAGCGTGAGGTGTAGATGGAGTCAATGGAAGGGAGGTTGGGGTGTGTGCGATGGTCTGGGCTGCTGCGCCCACAACTGTGCGGTCCTGAATGGAGCTGTTCCCAAACCAAGCTGTGAAGTGTCCCGATAATTGTGTGCTGATGGCCTTATACTAGAAGAAGACACAGTTGTTCCCAACAAAACGGTGATTTTATTTACGTTAAAACATTGTGTTCCTTGAAATTAATCCGAAGTTTGAAGTATTAAGTGACTTTAATGGACGTTTTGAAAAGTCGCTACAAAGCTTGGTTTTGCTTCTCAAACTCTAGAATGTAGATCAACACTCGGGCATAATGGTCTGGCCAACCAAACCAAGGGAGCTCGGATCACTAACAGGTCAATAACCTGGTCGAATAACATCTCATCAACAGTTAAGAGAGCGCAGCAGCGGTTGCACTTTCTGCGCCGGATGAGAAGAGCTCACCTCCCCCATCCCGTCCTCACCACTTTCTACAGGGGCACCACAGAGAGTATTTTGACCAGCTGTACCTCTGTCTGGTTTGGGGACTGCAAAGCTTCCGACTGGAAGTCTGTGCAGAGAGTGGTGAGGACAGTGGAAAAAATCATCGGGACCTCTCTCCCCTCAATCGGGGATATTGCGACCAAACGTTGCGTGTCTAAGGCCAGCAGTATTATAAAAGACCCCACACATTTCCATCACGGACTGTTCACTCTGCTGCCCTCGGGCAAAAGATATCGTAGCATAAGGAGCAGAACATCAAGGTTCTGCAACAGCTTCTTCCCACGAGCCATCAGACTCCTGAATGCCATGTAATGGGCTGCCACCATTGTCTATTTATCCTTTTATCCTTTTATCATTTTATCCATGTTTATCCTTCTGTTAATTATCGTGTTGCACAGGGAGCCAAATGCAACGTAATTTCGTTTGGAACTGCATATATCGATGTATTTCTAAATGACAATAAAGTTTGTTTGACTTGACTTGTTTGACTTTGGATAAATGTATGAGACTGGAGTGCAAATACTTGGCCTTATTGAGGCGCCGGATTATGGGAATGGTGTTGCAGCACAAGGCGTTGAGCGGGTAGCAGGCCAAGAACTTCACCTTGATGAACGTGACGTTGCTGTTCCTGCTGTTGATCATGGACACCAGAGTGGTCAGGATCTGCTGGTCCACCAGGGTGCTCTGGTTGGTGGCGTTGTTGCAGCAGATCCCCGCCAAGCTCTGGAGCACCGTGATCTGGTCCTTCTCCGTGTACATGGTCTGGTTCAGGTAGCGCAGGACAGGCTCGATGTAGGCCTGGACATCCGGGACATCTGGTGGCGCTGTTGCCAGCTGCCTCCGCCTCCAGTCCGGTATCTTTTTGGTTTTTTTTGTTATGTTTGAAGAGCATAGAAACATAGAAACATAGAAAAATAGGTGCAGGAGTCTTCGAGCCTGCACCGCCATTCAATGTGATCATGGCTGATCATCCAACTCACTATCCCGTACCCGCCTTCTCTCCATACCCTCTGATCCCTTTAGCCACAAGTGCCACATCTAACACCCTCTTAAATATAGCCAATGAACTGGCCTCAACTACCTTCTGTGGCAGAGAATTCCAGAGACTCACTACTCTCTGTGTAAAGAATGTTTTCCTCATCTCCGTCCTAAAGGAATTCCCCCTTATCCTTAAACTGTGACCCCTTGTTCTGGACTCCCCCAACATCGGGAACAATTTTCCAGCATCTAGCTTGTCCAACCCCTTAAGAATTTTGTCTCAATCTTCTAAATTCCAGCGAGTGCAAGCCGAGTCTATCCAATCTTTCCTCATATGAAAGCCCTGATATCCCAGGAATCAGTCTGGTGAATCTTCTCTGTACCCCCTCTATGGCAAGGATGACTTTCCTCAGATTTGGAGACCAAAACTGTACGCAATACTCCAGGTGTGGCCTCACCAATACCCTGTACAACTGCAGTAGAACCTCCCTGCTCCTATACTCAAATCCTTTTGCTATGAATGCTAACATACCATTTGCTTTCTTCACTGCCTGCTGCACCTGCATGCCTACTTTCAATGACTGGTGTACCATGACACCCAGGTCACCCCCCCCCCCGCGGCCTACCTACTGGATTGGCACGGCCTTTCCTGCCGGGACCGACCAGAGCTCCAGCAGCAGCGGCGCAGCATTGGGAACATCGCGGGGCGGGCGATGCCTCGCCAGGGATCGCCGTTTGGAGCTCCGGAGCGCTGGGCCTGCTGCACCGACATCGCGGAGCTGTGGTTCCCGGAGCTCCCAACGCGGGCGGCGCTGACCAACATCGCAGAGTCCTGCGACTCCGCCCGGCTCGGCCTGTGGACTTCGGGAGCCGCAGACTCCGGTGGGAGGTCGCTGATCTGGGGGTCCGGGCCGCTAAGAATGTTCTGGGTTCCATCGTTCCCAGCGAGAGGGCCTGCGGGTGTTCGGGAGGCCTCGACCACGGGTGAACATCTGGGAAGATCAGCGGGGAGGCGGGCTGGACTATGGGACCTTCCTTAACTCTGGTGCCGCTGGGGGGTTATGTTGTGTGTGGACCTCTGTGTTTGTGCTTTTTATTTATTTATTTATTTTAAATTTATTTTTATGTTACATGACTGTAAGCAAAATCCATTTCGTTGTCTCTTATGAGATAATGACAATAAATTGAATTAAAAAAAAAAAAAAATGGCCTGCACGCAGTTGGCAGCCTCCGGCCCACCTGGTGGAGAGGAGACACCAACGTCGTCTAACAGCAAGGACGGCTCATTGAGGCTCGTCGGACACCGGGAACCCACCCCAAGGCTCGATAATTCATGTGATAGGAGCAGAATTAGGCCATTCGGCCCATCGAGTCTACTCTGCCATTCAATCACGGCTGATGCATCTCTCCCTCCTAACCCCATTCCCCTGCCTTCTCCCCATAACCGCTGATCAGGAACCCGCCCAAAGTCTGTTCAGTTTATAAGTTCATAAAAACACAAACCAACCTCTCTTCCGTCTACACCTCACGCTGCCTCTGCAAGACCAGCAGCATAATCAAGGGCCAGTCTTTCCCCGGCCACTCCTCTTAGAAACATAGAAACATAGAAATTAGGTGCAGGAATAGGCCATTCGGCCCTTCGAGCCTGCACCGCCATTCAATATGATCATGGCTGATCATCCAACTCAGTACCCCGTACCTGCCTTCTCTCCATACCCTCTGATCCCCTTAGCCACAAGGGCCACATCTAACTCCCTCTTAAATATATCCAATGAACTGGCCTCAACTACCCTCTGTGGCAGAGAATTCCAGAGACCCACCACTCTCTGTGTGAAAAAATTCCTTCTCATCTCGGTCCTAAAGGATTTCCCCCTTATCCTTAAGCTGTGACCCCTTGTCCTGGACGTCCCCAACATCGGGAACAATCTTCCTGCATCTAGCCTGTCCAACCCCTTAAGAATTTTGTAAGTTTCTATAAGATCCCCTCTCAATCTCCTAAATTCTAGAGAGTATAAACCGAGTCTATGCAGTCTTTGTTCATAAGACAGTCCTGACATCCCAGGAATCAGTCTGGTGAACCTTCGCTGCACTCCCTCTATGGCAATAATGTCCTTCCTCAGATTTGGAGACCAGAACTGTACGCAATACTCCAGGTGTGGCCTCACCAAGACCCTATACAACTGAAATAGAACCTCCCTGCTCCTATACTCAAATCCTTTTGCTATGAAAGCTGACATACCATTGGCTTTCTTCACTGCCTGTTGTACCTGCATGCCTACTTTCAATGACTGGTGTACCATGACACCCAGGTTGCGCTGCATCTCCCCTTTTCCTAATCGGCCACCATTTAGATAGTAGTCGGTTTTCCTATTTTTGCCACCAAAGTGGATAACCTCACATTTATCCACATTATACTGCATCTGCCAAACATTTGCCCACTCACCCAGCCTATCCAAGTCACCTTGCATTCTCCTAGCATCCTCCTCACAGCTAACACAGCCCCCCAGCTTAGTATCATCCGCAAACTTGGAGATATTGCCTTCAATTCCCTCATCCAGATCATTTATGTATATTGTAAATAGCTGGGGTCCCAGCACTGAGCCTTGCGGTACCCCACTAGTCACTGCCTGCCATTGTGAAAACGACCCGTTAACTCCTACTCTTTGCTTCCTGTTTGCCAGCCAGTTCTCTATCCACATCAATACTGAACCCCCAATGCCGTATGCTTTAAGTTTATATACTAATCGCTTATGTGGGACCTTGTCGAAAGCCTTCTGGAAGTCCAGATACACCACATCCACTGGTTCTCCCCCATCCACGCTACTAGTTACATCCTCGAAAAATTCCACAAGATTCGTCAGACATGATTTACCTTTCGTAAATCCATGCTGGCTTTGTCCAATGTGCAACGTCTTCTCCCCTCTTCTATCATGCAAGGCAAGGTAACTGACAAACCCGTGTTTGGTTTGTGGGAGGAAACCGAAGATCTCGGAGAAAACCCACACAAGTCATGGGGAGAACGTACAAACTCCGTGCAGGCAGCACCCAGAGTCGGGATCGAACCCGGGTCTCTGGCGCTGTAAGGCAGCAACTCTACACGCTCACAAGTGATATGAGCAGGATTAGGCCATTCAATCATGGCTGATCTATCTCTCCCGCCTAACCCCATTCTCCTGCCTTCTCCCCGTAGCCATTGAGCAGGAACCCGCCCGAAGGCTTGTCGGTCGGTGGGACTGGGTACCCAACCAAACAGGCATGTTGGCCGACGAGGGCAAGCTGGGTTGAAGGCCATGTTTCTAGCAATGTTACAAAATTTTGAGATTTAAAAAATCAAGTCTACAATTTATCCCATCAGATAAAGCATAAAAAGAAGTTTAATTTGACACCTAATTTACTTTCATATCTTCAGTATTAAGAAAGTTATGGCCATTTTCATACTCGGAAATTAGCATCTTGCTCCCCATTGCCTTTCAATTGACTTAACTCAAAAGCTGTGATCTGGAAAAGTTAAAAGCCCATAACTTTCTTAAAAATTAAGAGAACTCAATGAAATTTTCAGTTATTATAGATTGAAGCATTCTGAAACAAATATTAAACAATCTTACTTGCATTACCTGAAATTAAAGCATATAATTAGTTAGTTATCTAATTGTAGCTAATTACAAAATTCAATGAGTAGATCTAAACATCTATCCATTTCTTAAGAAAATATAAACTTTTTTTAAATTGCCTAAGTGTCCAAATAACATTCACACAATAATCCACAATATAACATAATTTTTAAATCTCATTTTCATGAATTTCTGGGCCAAATGGAAGGAATTTAGTGTTTTATGCCTGTAAATTAATGGCCATTTAAATCAACTAGCGAGTGGGTTTTAGTGGAATGCGGTGGATTGGAACGTTGCGGTTAGCGGTGAAGTCGGGAGGAAAAATACTGTTTGTTCATACATTTTTTGGGACCCCATTTCGCAACATAAAAATATTATTAAAGCCTCCCGAAAAACCAACTTTTAATATAAAAATAAACTGTGTACCTTTTTTTCTCCCCTACGCAAAATCCTTCCGGTTGTCGGTGCTCACGGCTTTTGAAGGTGATTTTTAAATTACTCTAGTTAATAAATAATCTAGAGTAATTTAAAAATACCTTCATTGATGAAATGTCGGAGCGATTTTTCTTCCGCAACTAAATCGCCCGACATTCATCGATTATCCCAGTCTGCAGAAAAACGGCACTTTAAGCCCGCCCCCCTCTGAAAGGCGCCAAAGTCGCGCACACGGGGAGCGGCAGAACTGCAGCGCTGCTCAAGGTGAGTTTTGCAACATACCTAATGTTTCCGTGCTGTATATCTCGAAAGAGACTAAACTAAAAGATAGTAAGTTGACAAACCTGTAAAATTATTATTTTGCCCAATGAAGCCACTGCCTGCAGCCTGTTATACAATGGAGATGAGTATTCTGCAATCTGTTTGATATAAACTTTGTCTCTCAGTTTGAAGTCATCATCTTCTTCGGAGTTGAGGAAGAATTCGTGGCTGGTCTTCCTTTGATGAAATAGGCCCAAAAAAGGTCTTTATTCTCTGGAGCGCAGAAGGTTAAGGGGGGGACTTGATTGAGGTCTTTAAAATGATGAAAGGGATAGACAGAGTTGACGTGGATAAGCTTTTCCCCATTGAGGGTAGGGAAGATTCAAACAAGAGGGCATGACATGAGAATTAAGGGACAGAAGTTTAGGGGTAACATGAGGGGGAACTTCTTTACTCAGAGAGAGGTGGCTGTGTGGAATGATCTTCCAGCAGAAGTGGTGGAGGCAGGATCGATTTTAACATTTAAAAGTAAAGTGGATAGGTATATGGACGGGAAGGGAATGGAGGGGTATGGTCTGAGTGCAGGTAGATGGGACTAGGGGAAAATAAATGGTCGGCACGGACTGGAAGGGCCGAGAAGGCCTGTTTCATGTGCTGTAATTGTTTTATGGTTATATGTGAACATTTTATGTCGTTGCCCTTACAGTGACCGTTAAAGAAATCAACAGAGTGGGATTCAGGGACGTATCAGCTCTGAACAACAGATTCCCTATGGAATTGTAGAAGAATACGGTGCGCAGGACAAACAAAGAGCAACTGTAATGCCTCTCTTTGTGCTGTCATCAAACTCCGCTGTAAGAATGATGGGGTATCTTAAACCACCATTTTAATTGTACTTGAACATAGAACAGTACAGGGTGTCACAGTGGCTCAGTGATCGAACTACCGCCTCATAGCGCCAGAGGCCCAGGATCGCTGACAACTACGGGTGGGGCTTGTCTCTATGGAGTTTGTACATAGGCTCTTCTCAAGCTTACCCCCCCAGTCTAGCTCAGTCAAAAACCACTGAGTCAAACACTGGGACAACTAAACTTTATTTTTAGACTGAACAGCAAATTCCCATGTACGATACCTAAACCACCGCGGGTTCGATCCTTGTCTCTGCCTGGCCAAGCCTTTCAGCCTCGTGCAAGCAGAAACACGTCAAAAGGTCACACAGTCCCAAGCTCACTTCCAGAAGATCAACCTCGATCTAAGATGGAGCCACCTTTTTTCGTTCCACGAACCTTGAGGGGCCGAATTACATAGGGGTGGTCTCTTTACAGTCCAATCAAACATATTAATTACATCAATACATTATAGACAGTCCCCCAAACCAATTACAGAGTCTCCCATACATTGTTTCTTGGAGAAGCTTCTGGAAGGAAGCTAACAAACTGAACAATGCAACATTTACCCTGGAATTCACAACAATCCTGCCAGGGCTTAACACTTTGGCGAATCAACAAACAGCAACTGTCTTGCAACATTATTTACACTATTTACAATTCCTTTGCAGCAAACCAGTCATATCAATGCATTTACGTTTATTAACAGTTTGAATATATATTATCAATTAAGGGGAAATGAGAACACCTGGATCACTGTGGTGAAGTGGGATTTCAATATGCAGGTAGCCTGGGAAAATCAGGTTGGTTCAGGACTCCAAGAAAGAGAGTTTGTAGAGTGCCTCCGAAATGGATTCTTAAAAGAGCTTGTCATGGAGCTGACCAGAGAAAAGGCAATTCTGGATTTAGTGTTGTCCAATGAACCAGATATAGAAACATAGAAAATAGGTGCAGGAGGAGGCCATTCGGTCCTTCGAGTCAGCACCGCCATTCATTGTGATCATGGCTGATCGTCCCCAATCAATAACCCGTGCCTGCCTTCTCCCCATATCCCTTGATTCCACTATCCCCTAGAGCTCTATCTAACTCTCTCTTAAATCCATCCAGTGACTTGGCCTCCACTGCCCTCTGTGGCAGGGAATTCCACAAATTCACAACTCTCTGGGTGAAAATGTTTTTTCTCACCTCAGTGAGTAAATGGCCTCCCACTTTATTCTAAGACTGTGGCCTCTGGGTCTGGACTCTCCCAACATTGGGAACATTTTTCCTGCATCTAGCTTGTCCAGTCCTTTTATAATTTTACATGTTACTATAAGATACCTCCTCATCCTTCTAAACTCCGGTGAATACAAGGCTAGTCTTTTCAATCTTTCCCCTTATGACAGCCCCGCCATCCCAGGGATCAATCTCGTGAACCTACGCTGCACTGCCTCAATCACAAGGATATCCTTCCTCAAATTAGGAGACCAAAACTGTACACAATACTCCAGATGTAGTCTTAACTGCAGAAGAACCTCTCTACTCCTAAACTGAAAACCTCTTGTTATGAAGGCCAACATTCCATGAGCTTTGTTAAAGAAGGAACTGCAGATGCTGGAGAATCGAGGGTTACACAAAAAGCTGGAGAAACTCAGCGGGTGCAGCAGCATCTAAGGAGCGAAGGAGATAGGCGACGTTTCGGGTCGAGACCCGAAGGGTCTCGAACCGAAACGTCGCCTATCTCCTTCGCTCCTTAGATGCTGCTGCACCCGCTGAGTTTCTCCAGCTTTTTGTGTAACATTCCATGAGCTTTCTTCACTGCCTGCTGTACCTGCACGCCAACTTTCAGTAACTGGTGTACTAGGACACCCAGGTCTTGCTGTACCTCCCCATTACCTAACCTAACCCCATTGAGATAATAATCGGTCCCCTTAGGTGGATAACCTCACATTTATCTATATTAAACTGCATCTGCCCACTCACTCAACCTGTCCAGGTCACCCTGCAACCTCCTAACATCCTCTTCACAGTTCACACCGTCACCCAGCTTTGTGTCACCCGCAAACTTGCAAGTGTTGCTCCTAATTCCCTCTTCCAAGTCATTTATTTGGTAAACAGTTGCGGCCCCAACACCAAACCTTGCGGCACTCCACTCGCCACTGCCTGCCATTCTGCAAAGGACCCGTTCACTCCTACTCTTTGCTTCCTGTCTGCCAACCAATTTTCTATCCATGTCAACACCCTACCCCCAATACCATGTGCTCTAATTTTAGTCTCCAGTCTCCCGTGCGGGACCTTATCAAAGGCTTTCTGAAAGTCTAGATACACTGCATCCACAGGCTTCCCTTCGTCCTTTTTACTTGTCACATCCTCAAATAATTCCAGAAGATTAGTCAAGCATGATTTATCTTTCATAAATCCATGCTGACTTGGACTAATCCTTTTACTGCTATCCAAATGCCCCATTGTTACCTCTTTAATAATTGAATCCAGCATCTTTCCCACCACCGAAGTCAGGCCAACTGGTCTGTAATTTTTCGTTTTCTCTCTTACTCCTTTCTTGAAAAGTGGGATAATATAAGCTATCCTCCAATCCACAGGAACTGATCCTGAATCTATTGAACATTGGAAAATGATCACCAATGCGTCCACTATTTCTAGAGCCATCTGGGATGCAGACCATCAGGCCCATGGGATTTATCATCCGTCCCATTAGCCTACCCAATACTATTTCTCGCCTAATGACATTTTATTTCAGTTCCTCTACCCCCTTAGATCCTCTGTCCTCCAGTACATCTGGGAGATTGTTTGCGTCTTCCTCAGCGAAGACAGATCTGAGGTACCTGTTCAACTCTTCTGCCATTTCCTTGTTGCCCATAATAATTTCATAATAATAAAGCCAGAATTATATGTTCCTGGAATAGGCGCAGAGGCGTCAGCAATGATAACAAAATGCATATTTAAAAGTTTATTTTAAAAATCGCCATTAAAGTACACACAAAAAAACCACATTTTCACCTTTTACTTCCAAAAGAAAGGCAAAGAAATCAAAGCTTACTTAAATTACACAATAGATTGTTCGAGTTGCAGCAATCCCTCTCGAATCACAGTTCCTGTTCATTCATGGACCATGTACTCCTCTGTTTACTGTCAATTTGATATTCCACAGGTAACCCTGCATCATAACATTGTGTTCTCAACCTCAGGCTGTCAATGCTAAAGGGTAGTATTCTAATGGGCCTGTCCCACTTAGGGGATTGTTTCGGCGACTGCCGGCCACTGTCATAGTCGTAGCAGGTCGCCGAAAAACCGGCGACTGGACCCCCCCCCCCTCCCCCCAAGACAATGTGTACAACAACCAACCACCTAGTCGACGTCAAGCTAGGGCAAGCTACCCACAACCGGCGGCCCATTAGGACGTCCACCTACTGCCACACCTACGGCAATCTACGCCCACCCGCGACAAGGCGCAACCCTGTCGGCGACAACCAATGCCATCTTAAGACAATTCAGACGCCGGTACCTGACGCGGGTTGGCGTGGGCAGTCGTCAATGGAATTCACCAACGTCAACACCGGCGACAACCAACGTCATCCTGGCGACAACCCACGACCAGCACCTTCGTCAGGAGAAGTCAAGCTACGCTCATTGGCGTCAAGCCGACTGTCGCCGAAAATCCAGAAAAAACGCTACGATTCCTTGGGCGACTGAGGAGACTTCTCACGACCATGCGGGTGACACCCCGGCAACCATGTGGCGACTGCCTAGTCACCTGCAGTCGCCGAAAAAATCGACTAGGTGTGACAGGCCCATAACTCCCAGTTCTAAGTGCCCTTTTACTGGCAGAGAAAAAACATAGGAATTGGTGCCCTTTTGACCACCTTATCTACATGTGACGGCTCTTTCAACAAACTGTATCTGATAATATGACCAGCGTCATATCCTGAGAAACATAGAAAATGCAGTAGGCCATTCGGCCCTTCGAGCCAGCACCACCATTCACAATGATCATGGCTGATCATCCAAAATCAGTACCCCGTTCCTGTTTTCTCCGCATATCCCTTGATTCCGTTAGCCCTAAGAGCTAAATCTAACTCTCTCTTGAAAACATCCAGTGAATTGACTGACCTCCACCGCCTTCTGTGGCTGAGAATTCCACAGATTCACAACTCCCTGGGTGAAAACGGTTTTCCACATCTCAGTCCTAAATGGCCTACCCCCCTATTCTTAAACTGTGTGACCCCTGGTTCTGGACAACCCCAACATCGGGAACATTTTTCCTGCATCTAGCCTGTCCAATTCCTTAAGAATTTTATGTTTCTATAAGATTCCCTCTCATCCTTCTAAATTCCAGTGAATACAAGCCTAGTCGACCCATTCTTTCAATGAGTTTAGGTTAGAGATACTGCTTGGAAACAGGACATTCATCTCACGGATTCCACGCCGGCCATTCATCCCCTTCACATTGTTCTACCCTACACACGAGAGGACAATTTTACGGAGTCCAATTAACCTACAAACCTTCACGTCTTTGGGATGCGGGAGGAAACCGGAGCACCCGGAAACCAACGCAATTTATTGCCACAGAAGACTGAGGAGTCCGTCAATGGATATGTTTAAGGTGGAGATAGATAGATTCTCGATAAGTACAGGTGTCAGGGGTTATGGGGTGAAGGCAAGAGAATGGGTTTCGGAGGGAGAGACAGATCAGCCATGATTGAACGGCGGAGTAGACATGTTTGACTGAATGGCCGAATTCTGCTCCCAACACTTATGACCTGATGAGAACCAGTTAGTCTAACATCGGTAGTGGGGAAACTGCTAGAGTCAGTTATTAAAGATGGGATAGCAGCGCATTTGGAAAGTGGTGAAATCATTGGACAAAGTCAGCATGGATTTACGAAAGGTAAATCATGTCTGACAAATCTGATAGAATTTTTCGAGGATGTAAC
Organism: Raja brachyura; assembly: GCA_963514005.1. Next base: position 147,668,669 of record OY740782.1, on the reverse strand, counting down.
TAGTAGAGTGGATAAGGGAGAACCAGTGGATGTGTTATATCTAGACTTTCAGAAGGCTTTCGACAAGGTCCCGCATAAGAGATTAGCATACAAACTTAAAGCACACGGTATTGGGGGTTCAGTATTGATGTGGATAGAGAACTGGCTAGCAGACAGGAGGCAAAGGGTAGGAGTAAACGGGTCCTTTTCAGAATGGCAGGCAGTGACTAGTGGGGTGCCGCAAGGGTCAGTGCTGGGACCCCAGCTATTTACAATATATATTAATGATTTGGACGAGGGAATTCAATGCAACATCTCCAAATTTGCAGATGATACCAAGCTGGGGGGTATAGTTAGGTGTGAGGAGGATGCTTGGAGGCTGCAGGGTGATTTGGATAGGCTGAGTGAATGGGCAGATGCATGGCAGATGCAGTACAATGTGGATAAATGTGAGGTTATCCACTTTGGTGGCAAAAACATGAGGGTAGACTATTATCTGAATGGTGGCAGATTAGGTAAGGGGGAGATGCAACGAGACCTGGGTGTCATGGTACACCAGTCATTGAAAGTAGGCATGCAGGTGCAGCAGGCAGTGAAGAAAGCAAATGGTATGTTAGCATTCATAGCGAAAGGATTTGAGTATAGGAGCAGGGAGGTTCTACTACAGTTGTACAGGGTTTTGGTGAGGCCACACCTGGAGTACTGCGTACAGTTTTGGTCTCCAAATCTGAGGAAAGACATCCTTGCCATAGAGGGGGTACAGAGAAGATTCACCAGACTGATTCCTGGGATGTCAGGACTTTCATATGAGGAAAGATTGGATAGACTCGGTTTGTACTCGATGGAATTTAGAAGATTGAGGGGGGATCTTATAGAAACCTACAAAATTCTTAAGGGGTTGGACAAGCTAGATGCTGGAAGATTGTTCCCGATGTTGGGGGAGTCCAGAACAAGGGGTCACAGTCTAAGGATAAGGGGGAATTCCTTTAGGACCGAAATGAGGAAAACATTCTTTACACAGAGAGTGGTGAGTCTCTGGAATTCTCTGCCACAGAAGGTAGTTGAGGCCAGTTCATTGGCTATATTTAAGAGGGCGTTAGATGTGGCACTTGTGGCTAAAGGGATCAGGGGGTATGGAGAGAAGGCAGGTACGGGATACTGAGTTGGATGATCAGCCATGATCACATTGAATGGCGGTGCAGGCTCGAAGGGCCGAATGGCCTACTCCTGCACCTATTTTCTATGTTTCTATGTTTCTAACCCACGCCGTGGCGGGGAGAATGTACGGACTCTGTACAGACAGCACCCTGTAGTCAGGATCGAACCGGGGCCTCTAGCGCTTTAATTGGTCTGTCCCACTCAGGCGATTTTTTTTGGGCGACTGCAGGCGACTGCCACAAAATTTTCAACATGTTTAAAATCTTTCGGCGACAGTGGCGACCATTTTTGCTGTCGTAGGTTGGCATAGGTGTTGTCCTAGGTGAGTTCCATTAAAACTAGTCCCTGGCAGTCGCCTAAAGAGTGGCCTAAGTGGGACAGGCCCGTTAGGCAGCAACTCTACCGCTGCGCCACCGTGCCGCCCGCAACTAAAAATAACTCAATTGAACGGATTGGTATGGAGGGATATGGGCCAAAACGCAGGCAGGTGGGACTAGTGTAGCTGGGACATGTTGGCTGGTGTGGGCAAGTTGGGCCGAAGGGCCTGTTTCCACGCTGAATGACTCAACGTTCGACCAAATTGTAGCTGTGGGAAGCCAGTAAGCTAAACAATAACCATATAACAATTACAGCACGGAAACAGACCCTCTCGGCCCTTCCAATCCGTGCCGACCATTTATTTTCCCCTAGTCCCATCTACCTGCACTCAGACCATACCCCTCCATTCCCTTCCCGTCCATATACCTATCAACTTTACTTTTAAATGTTAAAATCGATCCTGCCTCCACCACTTCTGCTGGAAGATCATTCCACACAGCCACCACCCTCTGAGTAAAGAAGTTCCCCCTCATGTTACCCCTAAACCTCTGTCCCTTAATTCTCATGTCATGCCCTCTTGTTTGAATCTTCCCTACACTCAATGGGAAAAGCTTATCCACGTCAACTCTGTCTATCCCTTTCATCATTTTAAAGACCTCAATCAAGTCCCCCCTTAACCTTTTGCGCTCCAAAGAATAAAGACCTAACTTGTTCAACCTTTCTCTGTAACATAGTTGCTGGAACCCAGGCAACATTCTAGTAAATCTCCTCTGTACTCTCTCGACGTCTGGTGTTTGTTGACCAAGGCGTGCAGATCCTCCAGTGCCAGACAGACGTCTGTTTGGGGTGGGATGTAGACCGTGGTCAGGGTGATGGAGGTGAATTCCCTCGGAAGGTCGAAGGGGCGGCACTTCACTGCCAAATGAAAGACCTCAATCAAGTCCCCCCTCAACCTTCTGCGCTCCAAAGAATAAAACTAATAGAAAACAAAGAATGCATAAACGAGAATTGTACTATGTACAATCAATAACCTGATAACCAATCTCAGACACGTGCAAATAAAAAAAAACAAATAATACCAGTGTGTTCTCCAACATAAAGAGCAAAGTGGAAATTCAAAAGTTAAAAACAGGACTCTAAATAAATTGACACGGAATAAAATGATTTCGGTCGAACATGAGTAACTTTGGTTAAATAAAAATGTTTTCAATGAAATGGCTCTCCCTTGTCGATTTGTTTGCTTGCTCTTTGGGTGGTGAGAGATGCGGACGGTTTCTGCTGGGGCCACAGTTGTCGTTTAGTTCATTGTCACGTGTACCGAGGTGCGGCGAAAAGCTTTTTTGTTGGGTGCTAACCAGCCAGCGGAAAGGCATGTATAAGATCATGAGAAGACCCGATCGGGTAGGCGCGCAGAGTCTCTTACCCAGAGTCGGGGACCGGAGAACATGGGTTTAAGATGACCAGGGAAAGATTTAACAGGAATTATAGACGGGTACGTTTTTCACACAAAGGGAGGTGGGTGTATGGAACGAGCTGACGGAGGAGGTAGTTGAGGCTGGGACTATCCCAACGTTTAACAAACAGACAGGTGCATGGACAGTCGACAAAAATGCTGGAGAAACTCAGCGGGTGAGGCAGCATCTATGGAGCGAAGGAAATAGGCAACGTTTCGGGCCGAAACGTTGCCTATTTCCTTCGCTCCATAGATAACCATATAACAATTACTGTACGGAAACAGGCCTTGTCGGCCCTTCCAGTCCGTGCCGACCATTTATTTTCCCCTAGTCCCATCTACCTGCACTCAGACCATACCCCTCCATTCCCTTCCCGTCCATATACCTATCCACTTTACTTTTAAATGCTAAAATCGATCCTGCCTCCACCACTTCTGCAGGAAGATCATTCCACACAGCCACCACTCTCTGAGTAAAGAAGTTCCCCCTCATGTTACCCCTAAACTTCTGTCCCTTAATTCTCATGTCATGCCCTCTTGTTTGAATCTTCCCTACCCTCAATAGGAAAAGCTTATCCACGTCAACTCTGTCTATCCCTTTCATCATTTTAAAGACCTCTATCAAGTCCCACCTTAACCTTCTGCGCTCCAAAGAATAAAGACCTATCTTGTCCAACCTTTCTCTGTAACTTAATTGCTGGAACCCAGGCAACATTCTAGCAAAATCTCCTCTGTACTCTCTCTATTTTGTTGACAGATGCTGCCTCACCCGCCGAGTTTCTCCAGCATTTTTGTCTACCTTCAATTTTCCAGCATCTGCAGTTCCTTCTTCAACAGGTACATGGACAGGACAGCTTTGGAGGGACTTGGGTCAAACGTGGGCAGGTGGGACTAGTGCAGCTGGGACATGTTGGCCAGTGTGGGCAAGTTGGGCTGAAGGGCCTGTTTCCACGCTGCATCACCCTATGACTCCAATACATGATTACCATCGAGTCTTCCACAGTGTATAGATGTTGCTGCATTAATAGAGATTGAAGAGGGTGGAGCGATTGTAATGTATGATTGTAGATCGGCTGGAGAGAAAACTGGAGTAAGGCCTCCAGCGCCTTCAAGGCCGGCTGCAGGATGCACCACTGGGACACAAAGAGGACTGGAGAAGGGAGGAGTGTCTAGGACTAAAGGTCACAGCCTCAAAATTAAAGGACGTTCCGTTTGGAAGGAGATGAGGAGGAATTTCTTTAGTCAAAGGATGGTGAATCTTTGAAATTCTTTGCCACGGAAGGCTGTGGAGGCCAAGTCAATGGATATTTTTAAGGCAAGAGATAGATAGATTCTTGATCAGTACGGGAGCCAGGAGTGATGGGGAGCAGGCAGGAGAATGAGAGATAGATCAACCAGGATTGAGTGGCGGGGTAGACTTGATGGGCCGAATGGCCTAATTCTGCTCCTGCCACTGATGTGACCTTATGAGACAATAAATAACCATTGAACCAAACGGCCGCGTGAGTCTGGCGCCATCCTGTGGTCACAAGGATGTGCTTTCGTGGATCGTGTCCATGTGCCACCGTGCCGCACCCTTCAGCATGGGCAAGTTAGCGGAGTCCGTAATACCGCGGTGCGTGGCAGGGGCTTCGCTGTCAGAAGGCGGTGCTGACCGCGTTCCCTCGCCGTCCCGCCAGCTGCACGATTTCCTGAGGGTCTTTGTCCAGCTGCTCGTAGGCCAAGCGCCCTTCTTCACCTGGGAAGGAAGGCGGAACGTGAGGATGGGTGGTCCGTATAGCTTAGAGAACCCTAACTGAAACTTGCTCAGGATTAGATGAAAAGCTATATTTGATTTTCCTTGATTTTATCTCCAATGACGTATTAATGGTAAATTATTCCATTCTTGATTTCTTTTTTTGACTTATATATTATTTTTCTCTCTGTTTCTCTCTATTTAAAAAAAAAAAAATGTATTAGAGACAAAATGATTCATTTGATAATATTAATAATGTATGATTGTTGCACAGGAAATATTACTATCATAATATGTGTTTGCTAATGTACTGCTTACCTACACTAACTACACTACCTAAATGGAGGCCGCTTAGGAAAAGGGGAGATGCAGCGCGACCTGGGTGTCATGGTACACTAGTCATTGAAAGTAGGCATGCAGGTACAGCAGGCAGTGAAGAAAGCGAATGGTATGTTAGCTTTCATAGCAAAAGGATTTGAGTACAAGAGCAGGGAGGTTCTACTTCAGTTGTATAGGGTCTTGGTGAGGCCACACCTGGAGTATTGCGTACAGTTCTGGTCTCCAAATCTGAGGAAGGACATTATTGCCATAGAGGGAGTGCAGAGAAGGTTCACCAGACTGATTCCTGGGATGTCAGGACTGTCTTATCAACAAAGACTGCATAGACTCGGTTTATACTCTCTAGAATTTAGGAGATTGAGAGGGGATCTTATAGAAACTTACAAAATTCTTAAGGGGTTGGACAGGCTAGATGCAGGAAGATTGTTCCCGATGTTGGGGAGGTCCAGGACAAGGGGTCACAGCTTAAGGATAAGGGGGAAATCCTTTAGGACCGAGATGAGAAGAAATTTTTTCACACAGAGAGTGGTGAGTCTCTGGAACTCTCTGCCACAGAGGGTAGTTTAGGCCAGTTCATTGGCTATATTTAAGAGGGAGTTAGATGTGGCCCTTGTGGCTAAGGGGATCAGGGGGTATGGAGAGAAGGCAGGTACGGGATACTGAGTTGGATGATCAGCCATGATCATATTGAATGGCGGTGCAGGCTCGAAGGGCCGAATGGCCTACTCCTGCACCTAATTTCTATGTTTCTATGTTTCTAATAAAAAATATATATATGAGATAGTTTAGAGTTTCAGCTTTAGTCTAGTTTGGAGGTTTAGGGAACTCCCAAGTCCGTTTGCTCCTCCAATTGTCGATCATCTCCCCAATTAGAAAATAGTCCACGCACTCCTGACTACGGGCGCTGTCTGTACGGAGTCTGTACGTTCCCCCCGTGACCTGCGTGGGTTTTCTCTGAGATCTTTGGTGTCCTCCCACACTCCAAAGACGTACAGGTTTGCAGGTGAATTGGCTTGGTATATATGTAAAAAAGGTCCAGAGCGTAGAGTATAGTTTTGTCTAGAGATACAGCGCAGATACAGGCCCTTCGGCCCACCGTGTCCGAGCCCACCAGCGGTCCCCGCACATTAACACCATCCGACACACACTAGGAAACAATTTCACATTTATACCAAGCCAATTAACCTACAAACCTGTACGTCTTTGGAGTGTGGGAGGAAACTAAAGATCTGTGAGAAAATCCATGCAGGTCACATAACCATATAACAATTACAGCGCGGAAACAGGCCTTCTCGGCCCTTCCAGTCCGTGCCGACCATTTATTTTCCACTAGTCCCATCTACCTGCACTCAGACCATACCCCTCCATTCCCTTCCCGTCCATATACCTATCCACTTTACTTTTAAATGTTTAAATCGATCCTGCCTCCACCACTTCTGCTGGAAGCTCATTCCACACAGCCACCACTCTCTGAGTAAAGAAGTTCCCCCTCATGTTACCCCTAAACTTCTGTCCCTTAATTCTCATGTCATGCCCTCTTGTTTGAATCTTCCCTACCCTCAATAGGAAAAGCTTATCCACGTCAACTCTGTCTATCCCTTTCATCATTTTAAAGACCTCAATCAAGTCCCACCTTAACCTCCTGCGCTCCAAAGAATAAAGACCTAACTTGTTCAACCTTTCTCTGTAACTTAGTTGCTGGAACCCATAGAAACATAGAAACATAGAAAATAGTCACCACATAGAAACATAGAAACATAGAAAATAGGTGCAGGAGTAGGCCATCCGGCCCTTCGAGCCTGCACCGCCATTCAATATGATCATGGCTGATCATCCAACTCAGTATCCTGTACCTGCCTTCTCTCCATACCCCTTGAACCCTCTAGCCACAAGGGCCACATCTAACTCCCTCTTAAATATAGCCAATGAACTGGCCTCAACTACCTTCTGTGGCAGAGAGTTCCACAGATTCACCACTCTCTGTGTGAAAAATGTTTTTCTCATCTCGGTCCTCGAAGACTTCCCCCTTATCCTGAAACTGTGACCCCTTGTTCTGGACTTCCCCAACATCGGGAACAATCTTCCTGCATCTAGCCTGTCCAACCCCTTAAGAATTTTGTAAGTTTCTATAAGATCACTGGGAGAACGTGCAAACTCCGCACAGACAACACCCGTAGTCGGGATCGAACCCGGGTCCCTGGCGCTGTGAGGCAACTCTACCGCTGCTCCACCGGGCCGCCCATGGTCTTCTCTGCTATTCTATCATGGCTGATCTATTTTTCCCTCTCAATCCCAATCTCCTGCTTTCTCACCATGAACTATGACTCATTCTATACATTACAGCCTTTTAACCGAGAAAGGAGATATCTTGCAAACCCAGGACTCTTCACCCCAAAACTGACACCCTTACTAATCAAGAATCTGTCAATCTCCGCATTTAAATTCACCACTGACTTAGCCTCCACAGCCGTCTGTGGCAATGAGTTCCACAGATTCACCACCCTCTGACTAAAGAAATTCCTCCTCATCTCCTTCCTAAAGGTACGTCCTTTAATTCTGAGATTTCACATTGGAGCAGACAAAATGAGCAGGGAGGAACCGCAGATGCTACTTAACACCGAAGATAGACACAAAATGCTGGAGTAACTCAGCGGGACAGGCAGCATCGCTGGAGGGGACGTTTCGGGTCATTCTGAAGAAGGGTCTCGACCAGAAATGCCACCCGTTCCTTAATGCCTGAGATGCTGCCTGTCCCGTTGAGTTACTCCAGCATTTTGTGTCTATTTGCAGTTTAAACCAGCATCTGCAGTTCCTTCCTACTTGAGGGTCAGGCAGGGTCCATTTTAACCATATAACCATACACCAATTACAGCACGGAAACAGGCCATCTCAGCCCTTCTAGTCCGTGCCGAACACTTACTCTCACCTAGTCCCATCTACCTGCACTCAGACCATAACCCTCCATTCCTTTCCCGTCCATATACCTATCCAATTTATTTTTAAATGATAAAAACAAACCTGCCTCCACCACTTCCACTGGAAGCTCATTCCACACAGCCACCACTCTCTGAGTAAAGAAGTTCCCCCTCATGTTACCCCTAAACTTCTGTCCCTTAATTCTCAAATCATGTCCTCTTGTTTGAATCTTCCCTACTCACAAAGGAAAAAGCTTATCCACGTCAACTCTGTCTATCCCTTTCATCATTTTAAAGACCTCAATCAAGTCCCCCCTTAACCTTCTGCGCTCAAAAGAGTAAAGACCTAACTTGTTCAACCTTTCTCTGTAACTTAGTTGCTGGAACCCAGGCAACATTCTAGTAAATCTCCTCTGTACTCTCTCTATTTTGTTGACATCTTTCCTATAATTAGCCGACCAAAATTGTACACCATACTTCAGAATTGGCCTCACCAATGCCTTGAACAATTTTAACATTACTTCCCAACTCCTATACTCAATGCTTAAGGCCAGCACACCAAAAGCTTTCTTTACCACCCTATCTGCATGAGATTTTAGATTTGGTTTTCGAGATACACTGTGGAAACAGGCCCTTCGGCCCATCAAGTCCGCTCCTCGTGCAGAGACTATACTCACCAAGAGAGAGGAGTGATTCAGTGGCTGCTTGTCGTAGGACATCTCTTTCCGACCGGCACAGGCCCACCAGAACGTCGATACTTTCATAAGCCTGGCGAGCAGAGTGGAATCCATTGCGTTAATCAAATACGCATTCGGAAAAATCCAGCAACCGAAGGAAGCATTTTATCAGGACGCAACGCCGCTTGGTTTGGGAACATCTCCATCCAAGACCGCAAGAAATCGCAGAGAATTTTGGACGCAGCCCAGACCGTCACACCAACCCCAACCTCCCTTCCATCGACTCCACTTACGCTGCCTCGGCAAGGCCTGCAGCATAATCACGGACGAGTCCATTGAACACTCCCTGGACAGGTACAGCGCGGAAACAGGCCCTTCGGCCCACCAACTCTGTGCCTACCAGCGAGAGAGAAAACGGGGAATTACAGACCAGTTAGCCTGACTTTGGTGATGGGAAAGATGTTGGAGTCAATATTGAGGATTTTGAGGATTGTCAATTTTGAGGATTGTCACATCCTCAAAACATTCCAGAAGATTAGTCAAGCATGATTTCCCTTTCATAAATCCACGTTGACTTGGACTAATCCTTTTACTGTTATCCAAATGCCCCATTATTACCTCTTTAATAATTGACTCCAGCATCTTTCCCACCACCGAAGTCAGGCTAACTGGTCTGTAATTCCCCGTTTTCTCTCTCTCTCGCTCCTTTCTTGAAAAGTGGGATAACATTAGCTATCCTCCAATCCCCAGGAACTGATCCTGAATCTATTGAACATTGGAAAATGATCACCAATGCGTCCACTATTTCTGGGCCACCTCCCCGAGGACCCTGGGATGCAGACCATCCGGCCCAGGGGATTTATCATCCTTCAGTCCCAATACTATTTCTCGCCTAATGAAAATTTCTTTCAGTTCCTCTAACCCCTTAGATCCTCTGTCCTCCAGTACATCTGCGAGATTGTTTGTGTCCTCCTCAGTGAAAACAGATCCGAAGTGCCTGTTCCACTCTTCTGCCATTTCCTTGTTGCCCATAATAATTTCACCCGTGTCTGCCTTCAAGGGACCCACATTTGACTTTGCTGCTCTTTTCCCTTAACATATCTAAAGATGTTTTTACTGTCCTTCTTTATATTCCTGGCCAGCTTCCCCTCGTACTTCATTTTTTCAGCCCGTATTGCCCGTTTTGTTTCCTTCTGTTGTCCTATGAAAGTTTCCCAATCCTCTGGCTTCCGGCTACTCTTTGCTGTGTTATACATCTTTTCTTTTAGTGTTATTCTATCCCTAACTTCTCTTGTCAGCCACGGTTGCCTCCTCCTCCCCTTACAATCTTTCTTCCTTTTTGGAATGAAATGATCCTGTGACTTCCGTATTATAGATACATAGAAAGATAGAAAATAGGTGCAGGAGTAGGCCATTCGGCCCTTCGAGCCTGCACCGCCATTCAATGTGATCATGGCTGATCATCCAACTCAGTATCCCGTACCTGCCTTCTCTCCATACCCCCTGATCCCTTTAGCCACAAGGGCCACATCTAAAGTTCTCTTAAATATAGCCAATGAATTGGCCTCAACTACCTTCTGTGGCAGAGAATTCCACAGATTCACCACTCTCTGTGTGAAAAATGATTTTCCCATCTCGGTCCTAAAAGACTTCCCCCTTATCCATAAACTGTGACCCCTTGTCCTGGACTTCCCCAACATCGGGAACAATCTTCCTGCATCTAGCCTGTCCAAACCCTTGAGTATTTTGTAAGTTTGTATAAGATCCCCCCTCAATCTTCTAAATTCCAGCGAGTACAAGCCGAGTCTATCCAGTCTTTCTTCATATGGAAGTCCTGCCATCCCAGGAATCAGTCTGGTGAACCTTCTCTGTACGCCCTCTATAGCAAGAATGTCTTTCCTCAGATTAGGAGACCAAAACTGTACACAATACTCCAAGTGTGGCCTCACCAAGACCCTGTACAACTGCAGCAGCACCTCCCTGCTCTTGTACTCAAATCCTTTTGCATGCTGCCATTGATGTTCCACCGTCATTCCTGCTGGGATCCCTTTCCAGTCTACCTTGGCCCAGTTTCCACCCACACTACAAACGTGTGCAGGTTTGTAGGCCAATTAGCTTCTGTAAATTGTCCCCAGTGTTTAGGAAAGAAGCAGTGTACGGGGGATCGCAGGTCGGCACGAACTGAGTGGGCCGAAAGGCCTGTTTTCACTCTCTCTTGAAATTAAAAGGATCTTAGGCTGCAGTCCTGACATAGAGCACTAGATGGAGCCATTCACCAAGTGTAACAGTGATGGGCCTGTCCCACTTAGGCGATTTTTAGGCGCCTGCCGTCGACTGTCATAGTCGTAGAAGGTCGCCGAAAAAACGGCGACCGGACTAATGGACCTGTCGCACAGGCGATTTTTTAGGGGACGGCTGGCGACTACGACAATGGAATTCACCGAAGTCAGCACCGGCGACAACCTACGCCATCCTGGCGACAACCTACGACAGCACCTACATCAAGCTACGCTCATTGGCGTCAAGCCCATGGTCGCCATTGTTGACGAAAAACTTTCAAGGTTGAAAATCCAGCGGTGACCAGAAAGACGCTACGACTCTTTGGGCGACTGAGGAGCCGACTCACGACCTTACAGGCGGTAACCATGTGGCGACAGCCTAGTCGCCTGTAGTCACCTAAAAAATAGCCTTAAGGGCCTGTCCTACAAGCATGCAACTCTATGCGATGAACGCGATCAAACTAGAATCGGGGGCCGCGCAGAGGTCGGGTGATCCCCTGTACAGGGCCCGTCCCACCAGCATGCGCCTGCATGCGGCAAGCGCGACCAAACCGGCAGCGAGGGCCGCGCAGAGGTCGGGTGAGTGGCGCAACGCGGCGCAAAGTGAGGCGAACTTGGAGCGAAGTCTAAGGTAAGTTCGCCAGGACAGAGAGGGGCACAGAGGCACACACACACAGAGGGCCACGGAGCCACACACATAGAGGGTCACGGAGGCACCTACAGATAGGTTCACGGAGGCACGACGTCGGGGCAGTATGTCATGCGTTGAGGCGACTGCGAGCCAACAAGCCGTTGCCGCGCGGAATTTTTGAACATAGTCAGTTTTTCGGAGTCCCGCGCGATGTCGGGACGAACTCCGCACAATTCTGCACGGTTCCGGCGATCTAAGTGGGACCGGCCCCGCGACGCCGGACGGCTCAAGCGACCACGTTAGGTCGCGCTAATCACCATAGAGTTGCATGCTTGTAGGACAGGCCCTTAAGTGCTATCCTCAAGCTTGATGCATCTCACCCCATTTCATAACCTGTACGTTATATTGTGTGGGAGTGTTTAGTTTAGCTTAGTTTAGTGCCGAGATACAACGCAGAAAAAATGGGCCTTCGGTCCACTGAGTCCGCCACGACCAGCGATCCCCTGCACAGTAACACTATCCTACACACACTGGGGACAATTTACATTTTATACCAAGCCAATTGACCTACAAACCCGTATGTCTTGGGAGGAAACCGGAGATCTCTTAGAAAACCCACACAGGTCACGGGGAGAACGTGCAAACTCTGTAGTGGGGATCGAACCGGGGTCTCTGGTGCTGCGAGCGTTGTAAGTCGGCGACTCTACCGTTGCGCCACCTACCTTGTACCGGATCAGGGTGGGGAAGGTGGAAGGGAAGAACAGTTCCATTATTGTGCATTAAACGGAGGCAGTACTTACATTGATGCATTTCAGGGCCACGCAACCCGCTCTCTGGAGCTTGATGTTGGGTTCGAGGACGGCCTTGGTGTAATACAGCAATGCCTGGCGAAGGAAGATAATGGTCATTCAGATGGGACTCAGGGTTTGGCTTCGGTTGCAAAGCAAACGTTCTTGAATAAGCTCAGTACTAAAAGGATCTTATAGAAACTTACAAAATTCTTAAGGGGTTGGACAAGCTAGATGCAGGAAGATTATTCCCGATGTTGGGGAAGTCCAGGACAAGGGGCCACAGTTTAAGGATAAGGGGGAAATCCTTTAAGACCGAGATGAGAAGATCTTTTTTCACACAGAGAGTGGTGAGTCTCTGGAATTCTCTGCCACAGAGGGTAGTTGAGGCCAGTTCATTGGCTATATTTAAGAGGGAGTTAGATGTGGCCCTTGTGGCTAATGGGATCAGGGGGTATGGAGAGAAGGCAGGTACGGGATACTCAGTTGGATGATCAGCAATGATCATATTGAATGGCGGTGCAGGCTCGAAGGGCCGAATGGCCTACTCCTGCACCTAATTTTCTATGTTTCTAAGTTTTAATGAGCTCCCAAGAGAGAGGAGTAGAATTAAGCCTTTCGGCCCATCGAGTCTACTCTGCCAATTCAATCATGGCTCCTAAGATGTGGAGAGGATGCTTCCACTAGTGGGAGAGTCTAGGACTAGACGCCCTAGGCTCAGAATTAAAAAGACATTATTTTAGAAATCTTCTTTTAGAATGTTGTCTGAGTTCCAGCAACTAAGTTACAGAGAAAGGTTGAACAAGTTAGGTCTTTATTCTTTGGAGCGCAGAAGGTTAAGGGGGGACTTGATTGAGGTCTTTAAAATGATGAAAGGGATAGACAGAGTTGACGTGGATAAGCTTTTCCCATTGAGGGTAGGGAAGATTCAAACAAGAGGGCATGACATGAGAATTAAGGGACAGAAGTTTAGGGGTAACATGAGGGGGAACTTCTTTACTCAGAGAGTGGTGGCTGTGTGGAATGATCTTCCAGCAGAAGTGGTGGAGGCAGGATCGATTTTAACATTTAAAAGTAAAGTGGATAGGTATATGGACGGGAAGGGAATGGAGGGGTATGGTCTGAGTGCAGGTAGATGGGACTAGGGGAAAATAAATGGTCGGCACGGACTGGAAGGGCCGAGAGGGCCTGTTTCCGTGCTGTAATTGTTATATGGTTATATGGTTATAAATGTCTTACACAGAGGTGGTGATATACACACACTGAGCATTTTCTCTCGTTTATTATATTGTTTACAGTGCACTATGATTACATATTCTGTTGTGCTGCTGCAAGTAAGGATTTTGTTCTATCTGGGACATATGACAATTAAACACTCTTGACTCTTGACCGGAGAGAATTATACACAAAATCTGAACAAATCCTACAGATACACATCCGCACTTCTGTCAGTATTTGCTTTCAGCGGGAAACAGGCCCTTCGGCCCACCGAGTCTACGCCGGCAAGCAGTTTTGGGCCCCATATCTGAGGAAGGACGTGCTGGCTCTGGAGAGGGTCCCGAGGAGGTTTAACATAGAAACATAGAAATTAGGTGCAGGAGTAGGCCATTCGGCCCTTCGAGCCTGCACCGCCACTCAATGTGATCATGGCTGATCATCAATGATCACAAAAATGATCCCAGGAATGAGTGGGTTAGCATATGATCAGCGTTTGACGGCACTGGGCCTGTACTCGCTGGGAGTTCAGAAGAATGAGGGGTGGTTCTCATTGAAACTTACCGAAGAGTGAAAGGCCTGGATAGAGTGGATGTGGAGAGGATGTTTCCACTGGTGGGAGAGTGTAGGACCAGAGGGCCTAATTCTACTCCTATCACCTATGACCTTATGACATACTCAGAACCATCATCAGAACCTAAGTGGGCGTAGGATGGTGTAAGTGTGCGGGGATCGCTGGTCAGCGCGTACCCGGTGGGCCGAAGGGCCTGTTTCCGCGCTGTATCTCTCAACTAAACTAGACCGACGGGCCGAATGGCCTAATTCTGCTCAGAGAACTTATGAACTGGACGACACAGAAATGAAATATCTTTCAACAACACAGGTGAGTTTGTACCTTTTCCCTGAAGGTGTTGTCCATTGAAGCTGTGGTCAGGTAGGAGGAGGTAGCTTGCACCAGCTCACTGCTGGCTTCCAGCAGAAGGAAACCGATCGTCTCCAATGTCTTCTCCAGGGGATGGAGGCTCCGGGCTGGCTGCGCTTCCAACATTTCCAATTTCTCTTCCGGACGCATGGAACGGAGCGACTGCTCCAATAACACTGGGATGGAGGACAAAGAAACATGTGTCGGCCGCATGGCTTCACCACGGCTCAAAAGACTCAAGACACAACCATCGGTCTCGTAGGAAGTGACCGCAGATGCGGGTTTGCGCCGAAGGTGGACACAAAAATGCTGGAGTAACTCAGCGGGGCAGGCGGCGGAGCGAAAGATGTCCGTCGGGGAATGTTGCCGACTGGCCCGCTGCAGACTGCAGGAGTACGTGCTGAGGGACGCACTGAAGCTCGGTGCAGCCAACGCCAAGGTTCGGTGGGGGAGGGCCACAGTCCTTCCGATGTGAAACATGGGGGGCAGGGTGTGCTGGAGACGCCCCTCAAAAATAAGGGAAGGGATTCCACGCCAGTGGGTCACATGAGTGGGTGGGGGGTAAATTTGTGTAATTTATGTAAACAGTATTGAATGTTTGTATAGCTTAGAGAATGTCGGATGTTGGATGTCGGATGGCCTTTATAAATCAGAGCATTGAATATAGGAGTAGGGAAGTAATGTTAAAATTGTACAAGGCATTGGCGAGACCAATTCTGGAGTATGGTGTACAATTTTGGTCGCCTAATTATAGGAAAGATGTCAACAAAATAGAGAGAGTACAGAGGAGATTTACTGGTATGTTGCCTGGGTTCCAGCAACTAAGTTACAGAGAAAGGTTGAACAAGTTAGGTCTTTATTCTTTGGAGCGCAAAGGTTAAGGGGGGACTTGATTGAGGTCTTTAGAAACATAGAAACATAGAAAATTGGTGCAGGAGTAGGCCATTCGGCCCTTCGAGCCTGCACCACCATTCAATGTGATCATGGCTGATCATCCAACTCAGTATCCCGTACCTGCCTTCTCTCCATACCCCCTGATCCCTTTAGCCACAAGCGCCACATCTAACGCCCTCTTAAATATAGCCAATGAACTGGCTTCAACTACCTTCTGTGGCAAAGAATTCCAGAGACTCACCACTCTCTGTGTAAAGAATGTTTTCCTCATTTCGGTCCTAAAGGAATTCCCCCTTATCCTTAGATGCATCCTTTAAAATGATGAAAGGGATAGACAGAGTTGACGTGGATAAGCTTTTCCCATTGAGGGTAGGGAAGATTCAAACAAGAGGGCATGACATGAGAATTAAGGGACAGAAGTTTAGGGGTAACATGAGGGGGAAACTTCTTTACTCAGAGAGTGGTGGCTGTGTGGAATGAGCTTCCAGCAGAAGTGGTGGAGGCGGGATGGATTTTAACATTTAAAAGTAAAGTGGATAGGTATATGGACGGGAAGGGAATGGAGGGGTATGGTCTGAGTGCAGGTAGATGGGACTAGGGGAAAATAAATGGTCGGCACGGACTGGAAGGGCCGAGAAGGCCTGTTTCCGTGCTGTAATTGTTATATGGTTATATGGTTATATCATGTATTGTATATACATCTCTCAAATAAAGTATATTTTTGACATTTTTTAAAAAACCCAGCGGGACAGGCAGCATCTCTGGAGAAAAGGAATGGGTGGCGTTTCGGATCGAGACCCTTCTTGAGTCACTGTACAACTGCAGAAGGACCTCCTTGCTCCTAAACTCAAATCTTCTCGCAATTAAAAGCCAAATGGCAGCAGCTTTCTTCACTGCCCGCTGTACCTGCATACTTACTTTAAAAAAAAATCTCAGTTTGCTTTGTTGTCACCTCTTCCTAGCTAACGATCATCTAACTACATTTTCCTTGATCCTCGTCTCTTTTGATGTCTCATTTTCACACCTTGCCCTTTCTTTATCTCTGTGCCTTCCTCTCCCTTGACGCTCAGTCTGAGGAAGGGTCTCGACCCGAAACGTCACCCATTCCTTCTCTCCAGAGATGCTGCCTGACCTGCTGAGTTACTCCAGCAGTTTGTGTCCATCCATTGACTTGGCCTCCACAGCCTTCTGTGACTCAGTCATAGTTGATGAGTTAAGGGCCTGTCCTACCAGCATCTGACTCCATGCGATGAGCGCGATCAAACTAGAAGCGGGGGCCGCGCGGAGGTCGGGTGATCCCTGTACAAGGCTGTTCCCACCAGCATGCGCCTGCATGCGACAAGCGCGACCAAACCGGCAGCGAGGGCCGCGTGGAGGTCGGGTGAGTGGCGCAACGCGGCGCAAAGTGAGGCGAACTTGGAGCGAAGTCTAAGGTAAGTTCGCCAGGACAGAGCGGGGCACACAGAGAGGGGCACAGAGGCACACACACAGAGGGCCACGGAGCCACACACACAGAGGGTCACGGAGGCACCTACAGAGAGGGTCACGGAGGCATGACGTCGAGGCGGTGTGTAATGCGTCGAGGCGACTGCAAGCCGACAAGCTGTTGCCGCGCGGAATTTCTGAACACGGTCAGTTTTTCGGAGCCCCGCGCGTTGTCGGGACGAACTCCGCACAATTCCTGCACGGCTCCGGCGATCGAAGTGGGACCGGCCTTCGCGACGCCGGACGGCTCAAGCGACCACGTTAGGTCGCGCTCGTCGCACGGAGTTGCATGCTGGTGGGACAGGCCCTTCAGTTCGTGCACAATGTTGCTGAATGAAACACCAAATGGTCTCCTACCTTCATTTGCCAGCCGTGCGAGGTGACTTCCCAGGTCTGATGTGTCGAGGCAGGTCAGGAAGTTGGAGAATTGCCAGATAGTTATCACCTCGTCTACAGTGGGACTGGGGAACAGCTCTGGTTTATCCAACATCTGATTCATGGCTATTTGAAAGACTGGGTAACAGAAACTCTAAAACTCAGCACCACTGAAGAGTGTTTTATTGTCCTATGTTCCGCAACGGAACAATGAAATTCTTACTTGCAGCAGCACAATGAATATGTAAACACAATATTCTGTAAACACATTAATAAACAACAACAAAAATAGACTGTAAGTTCACACATCACAGGAGCAGAATGAGGCTTTTCGCCCATCGAGTCTACTCCGCCATTCGACCATGGCTGATCTATCTTTCCCTCTCAATCCCATTCTCCTGCCTTCTCCCCATAACCCCCCGACACCCGTACTAATCAAGAATCTATCTATCTCTGCCTTAAAAATATCCACTGACTTGGCCTCCGCAGCCTTCTGTGGCAATGAATTCCACAGATTCACCACCCTCTGACTGAAGATCTTCCACCTCATCTTCTTCCTAAAGCTACGCCCTTTTATTCTGAGGCTGTGCCCTCCGAACCAAGGCTCTCCCACTAGTGGAATCATCCTCTCCACATCCGCTCTTCCCAATCCTCACGCTTTTCAATCTGCTCCACTCCATCCTTCATATGGTCATAAGACAGTCCTGGGATGTCAGGACTGTCTAATGAACAAAGACTGCATAGACTCGGTTTATACTCTCTAGCAGATTGAGAGGGGATCTTATAGAAACTTACAAAATTCTTAAGGTGTTGGACAGGCTAGATGCAGGAAGATTGTTCCCGATGTTGGGGAGGTCCAGGACAAGGGGTCACAGCTTAAGGATAAGGGGGAAATCCTTTAGGACTGAGATGAGAAGGACTTTTTTCACACAGAGAGTGGTGAATCTGTGGAACTCTCTGCCACAGAGGGTAGTTGACACCAGTTCATTGGCTATATTTAAGAGGGAGTTAGATGTGGCCCTTGTGGCTAAGGGGATCAGAGGGTATGGAGAGAAGGCAGGTACGGGATACTGAGTTGGATGATCAGCCATGATCATATTGAATGGTGGTGCAGGCTCAAAGGGCCGAATGGCCTACTCCTGCACCTAATTTCTATGTTTCTATGTTTCTAAGTTCTAGGAGCAGAATTAGGCCATTCGGCCCATCAAGTCTACTCCGCCATTCAATCATAGCTGATCTGTCTCTCCCTCCTTACCCCCGTAACCCTTGGCGCCCACACTAAAACACTCGTGTTATTTTGTCATGTGTCCCAAAACGGAACAACAAAATTCTTGCTTGCAGCAGCACAACAGAACATGTAAACATAATAAACTGAGGGCTGATCTTATAGAGGCGTATAAAATTATAAGAGGAATAGATCGGGTAGACGCGCAGAGTCTCATGCCCAGAGTAGGAGAATCGAGAATCAGAGGACATAGGTTTAAGGTGAGGGGGAAAAATTTCATAGGAGTCTGAGGGGTAACTTTTCCACACACAGGGTGGTGGGTGTATGGAACGAGCTGCCAGAGGAGGTGCATAGATACATAGAAAATAGGTGCTGGTGTAGGCCATTTGGCCCTTCGAGCAAGCATCGCCATTCAATATCATCAAAAGAGAAAAGGTGGTTGAGGCAGGTACTATGGGCAATGTTTGAGAAACATTTAGACAAGAGCATTGTCAGGACGGATTTAGAGGGATATGGGTCAAAGGCAGGCAGGCAGGTGGGACGAGCGTAGATTATTCTTAGAATAAAGGGGAGGTCATTTAAGACTGAGGTGAGAAAAAACTTTTTCTCCCAGAGAGTTGTGAATTTGTGGAATTCCCTGCCACGGAGGGCAGTGGAGGCCAAATCACTGGATGGATTTAAGAGAGAGTTAGAAACATAGAAACATAGAAAAATAGGTGCAGGAGTAGGCCATTCGGCCCTTCGAGCCTGCACCGCCATTCAATGTCATCATGGCTGATCATTCAACTCAGTATCCCATACCTGCCTTCTCTCCATACCCCCTGATCCCTTTAGCCACAAGTGCCACATCTAACGCCCTCTTAAATATAGCCAATGAACTGGCCTCAACTACCCTCTGTGGCAGAGAATTCCAGAGACTCACCACTCTCTGTGTAAAGAATGTTTTCCTCATCTCGGTCCTAAAGGAATTCCCCCTTATCCTTAGACTGTGACCCCTTGTTCTGGACTCCCCCAACATCGGGGACAATCTTCCTGCATCTAGCTTGTCCAACCCCTTAAGAAGTTTCTATAAGATCCCCCCTCAATCTTCTAAATTCCAGCAAGTACAAGCCGAGTCTATCCAGTCTTTCCTCATATGTAAGTCCTGACATCCCAGGAATCAGTCTGGTGAATCTTCTCTGTACCCCCTCTATGGCAATATTAGATAGAGCTCTAGGGGCTAGTGGAGTCAAGGGATATGTAGAGAAGGCAGGCACGGGTTATTGATAGGGGACGATCAGCCATGATCACAATGAATGGCGGTGCTGGCTCGAAGGGCCGAATGGCCTCCTCCTGCACCTATTGTCTATGTTTCTAGATGGGACGTGTTATCTGGTGTGGGCAAGTTGGGCCGAAGGGCCTGTTTCCACATTGTATGGCTCCATGGCTGTAACAATGACTGAGAGTATACCCGGCAGAGTGGACATTCGGTGTACCTGTCTCACGATGACTTGGACTTGCCTCGTCCACACTTTGGGCAAAATGGCTGCTGAGTTGCTCCGCCAGTCTGCGCGCGGGCACGTAAAATGCACTCCCGGTGGTGGAGCTCTCTAACCAGCTGGACTGCAACGCCTGGTGTCTCTGCAGCAGTGCGGGAACTGGAAGTAGAGGAGTAAATAATGCAGGTCAGCGTTAAAAAAATCTGGAATCCAAGATGGCGCCCAACACAGGTGACTCTTTGTGCGTTGGTCATTGAAGTGGATCTGCAATCACGCGTCACCATCACACCACTCTTTCAGTGCTGGAGTAACTCTGCGGGACAGGCAGCATCTCAGGAGAGAAGGAATGGGTGACGTTTCGGGTCCAGACCCTTCTTCAGCTACACTCTTTTAAATCCGTCCTCCTGCACTGCGGGTGGTTCTCGATTGCCCAGACCATCACACAAACCCACCTCCCTCCCATTGACTGAATCAGGATCAGTCTGAAGAATAGACAAATAGGTGCAGGAGTAGGCCATTTGGCCCTTCGAGCCAGCACCACCATTCAATGTGATCATGGCTGGTCATCCACAATCAGTACCCCGTTCCTGCCTTCTCCCCATATCCCCTGAAGGGTCTCGACCCAAAACATCACCCATTTCCTTCTCTCTAGAGATGCTGCCTGTCCCCGCTGAGTTACTCCAGCATTTTATGTCTACCTCCCTTCCATTGACTCCATCTACACCTCACGCTGCCTCGGCAAGGCCAGCAGCACAATCAAGGACGACTCGCACCCCGGCCACTCCCTCTTCTCCCCTCTCCCATCGGGCAAGAGGTACAGAAGTGTGAAAACACACACCTCCAGATTCAGGGACAGTTTCTTCCCAGCTGTTATCAGGTAACTGAACCATCCTACCACAACCAGAGAGCGGTCCTGAACTACTATCTACCTCATTGGTGACCCTCGGACTATCCTTGATCGGACTTTGCTGGCTTTACCTTGCACTAAATGTTATTCCCTTACCATGTATCTATACACTGTAAATGGCTCGATTGTAATCATGTATTGTCTTTCCACTGACTCTTTAGCGCGCAATAAAAACTGTTCACTGTTCCTCGGAAAACGTGACAATAAACTAAACTGAACTAAAATGGAAAGAAAAAAAGGTAGTCAAAAATGTTGGAGTAACTCAGCGGGTCAGGCAGCATCTGTGGAGAACATGGATAGGTGACCCTCAAGTCCCAGCAACATCTTTGCAAGCCTTCTCTGCGCTCTTTCCGACCTGTAATGACATCCTTCCTACCAAAACTGAACGCAGTACTCCAAGTGTACTGAAGGCGGCGTGGTGGCGCAGCGGTAGAGTTGCTGCCTTACAGCGCTTACAGAGCCTGAGACCCGGGTTCGATCCCGACTACGGGCGCTGTCTGTACGGAGTTTGCACGTTCTCCCCATGGGTTTTCTCCGAGATGTACGTGTTTGTCGGTTAATTGGCTAGGTATACATGGATGTGTGTAGTATAGCGTTAATGTGCGGGGCGGATCGCTGGTCGGCGCGGACTCGGTGGGCCGAAGGGCCTGTTTCCGCGCTGTATCTCTCAACTCTCTAAACTGAGCTTTGTGCCTGAAACTCTCCAGTGTTCACACGCGGAGTCAGGCCTGGATCGCCGCGGTGAAGATAAAGATAAAGGGCCTGTCCCACTTAGACAATTTTTTTCGACGACTGCTGGCCACTGTCACAGCTGTAGCGGGTCGCCGAAAAAGCGACCACTGGACCCCTCTACGGCAATGTCTGTGACAAGCTACGACAACCTACTGCTTAGTCGAATGTCGACCTACGGCAAGCTACCGACAACGGGATGTCCACCTACGTCCACCCGTGACAAGCTACGACAAGCACAGACCCTGTCGGCGACAACTGAAGAAAACTGAAGACCATTCAGTCGCCGATACCTGTCGCCGGTTGACGTAGGCTGACGCAGGTAGTCGCCGATGGAATTCACCAAAGTCAGCACCCGGCGACAACAACGCCACCTAGTGACAACCTTCGACAGCACCTACGTCAGGAGAAGACAAGCTACGTCAAGCCCACAGTCGCCGAAACGTTTCGAACATTTCGAAACCCAGCGGCGACCAGTAAAACTCTTTAGACGACTTGAGGAGGACTACTCACGACCGTACAAGCGTCACCCCGCACCATGTGGTAACAGCCTAGTCGCCGAAAAAATCGCCTTCGTGGGACAGGAGCTTAAAGGGCCTGTCCCACCAGCATGCGTCTCCATGCGGTGAGCGCGACCAAACTAGAAGCAGGGGCCGCGCGGAGGTCGGGTGATCCCCTGTACAGGGCTGGTCCCGCCAGCATGCGCCTGTATGTGGCAAGCGCGACCAAACCGGCAGCGGGGGCCGCGCGGAGGTCGGGTGAGTGGCGCAACGTGGCGCGAAGATGGAGCGAAGTTGGAACGAAGTCCACGGTATGTTCGCAAGGACAGAGAGGGCCACGGAGGCACACACAGAGAGAGGGTCACGGAGGCACAGAGAGAGAGGGTCACGGAGGCACACAGAGAGGGTCACGGAGACACACAGAGAGGGTCACGGAGGCACACAGAGAGGGTCACGGAGGCACACAGAGAGGGTCACGGAGGCACACAGAGAGGGTCACGGAGGCACACAGAGAGAGTCACGGAGGCACACAGAGAGGGACACGGAGGCACACAGAGAGGGACACGGAGGCATACAGAGAGGGTCACGGAGGCACATATAGAGGGTCACGGAGGCACACAAAGAGGGTCACGGAGGCACAGAGAGAGGGTCACGGAGGCACAGAGAGAGGGTCACGGAGGCACACAGAGAGGGTCACGGAGCCACACAGAGAGGGTCACGGAGGCACAGAGAGAGGGTCACGGAGGCACAGAGAGAGGGTCACGGAGGCACAGAGAGAGGGTCACGGAGGCACACAAAGAGAGGGTCACGGAGGCACACAAAGAGAGGGTCACGGAGGCACAGAGAGAGGGTCACGGAGGCACAGAGAGAGGGTCACGGAGGCACACAGAGAGGGTCACGGAGGCACATATAGAGGGTCACGGAGGCACACAGAGAGGGTCACGGAGGCACAGAGAGAGGGTCATGGAGGCACATTTAGAGAGGGTCACGGAGGCACACAGAGAGGGTCACGGAGGCACAGAGAGAGGGACACGGAGGCACACAGAGAGGGTCACGGAGACACACAGAGAGGGTCACGGAGGCACACAGAGAGGGTCACGGAGGCACAGAGAGAGGGTCACGGAGGCACAGAGAGAGGGTCACGGAGGCACACAGAGAGGGTCACGGAGGCACACAAAGAGAGGGTCACGGAGGCACAGAGAGAGGGTCACGGAGGCATACAGAGAGGGTCACGGAGGCACACAAAGAGAGGGTCACGGAGGCACAGAGAGGGTCACGGAGGCACACAAAGAGAGGGTCACGGAGGCACAGAGAGGGACACGGAGGCACACAAAGAGAGGGTCACGGAGGCACACACAGAGAGGGTCACGGAGGCACACAGAGAGGGTCACAGAGACACACAGAGAGGGTCACGGAGGCACAGAGAGAGGGTCACGGAGGCACACAGAGAGAGGGTCACGGAGGCACAGAGAGAGAGGGTCACGGAGGCACACAGAGAGGGTCACGGAGGCACACAGAGAGGGTCACGGAGGCTCGGAGAGAGAGGGTCAGGGAGGCACACAAAGAGGGTCACAGAGACACACAGAGAGGGTCACAGAGACACAGCAAGAGATGCTACACTTGTCCCTTCACCTCCCCCATCCACTCCTTTCAGGGACCCAAGCAGTCATTCCAAGTCCGACAGAGGTTCACCTGCACCTCCTCCAACCTCATCTACTGCATCCGTTGCTCCAGATGCCAGCTGATCTACATCGGTGAGACCAAGCGGAGGCTGGGCGATCGTTTCGCCGAACACCTCCGCTCGGTCCGCAATAACCAACCCGACCTCCCGGTGGCTCAGCACTTCAACTCCCCCTGCCACTGCGTATCCGACCTCTCGGTCCTGGGCCTCCTCCACGGCCAGAGTGAGCAACACCGCAAGTTGGAGGAACAGCACCTCATATTCCGCTTGGGGAGTCTGCATCCTCTGGGCTTAAACATTGAATTTTCTCAATTCTGTTAACCCAGACTGCCTCTCCCCCACCTCTCCCTCAGCCCTCTGGCCCTGACATTCCTTCTCCATCTTCCCCCCCCCCCCCCCCCCCCCAGTCGCACTAGCTTCTCATTTTCACACCACAAACAGCTTACAATGGCCTGCTTCCTTTATCACCAATACTTTTTTGCATATCTTTCACTCATTGTTCCTTATCTCTCCACATCACTCTCGTTTCCCTGATCCCTGACCAGTCTGAAGAAGGGTCTCGACCCGAAACGTCGCCTATCTCCTTCGCTCCTTAGATGCTGCTGCACCCGCTGAGTTTCTCCAGCTTTTTGTGTAACCCACACAGAGAGGGTCACGGAGGCACAGAGAGAGGGTCACGGAGGCACAGAGAGAGGGTCACGGAGGCACAAAGGAATTCCCCCTTATCCTTAGACTGTGACCCCTTGTTCTGGACTCCCCCAACATCGGGAACAATCTTCCAGCATCTAGTTTCCAGTTACAGCCTGGAAACAGGCCCTATCGGCCCACCGGGTCCGCGCCGACCAGCGATCCCCGCACATTAATACTATCCTATACCCACTAGGGATATTTTTTACATTTACCAAGCCAATTAACCTACATACCTGTATGTGTTTGGGAGAAAATTGGAGATCTCAGAGAAAACCCACGCAGGTCACGGGGAGAACGTACAAACTCCGTACAGACAGCGCCCATAGTCGGGATCGAACCCTGGTCTCTGAGGCAACACAACTCTACCTCTGTGCCACCGTGCCACCCCCTCCCCCCCCCCCCCCCCCCACCCCCCCATATCACCTGTGACCATAATGAACACACACCTGAACCATGTGGGATTTTTGCGGGTACTAACCTTCTAAAATAGGATCGTTGCTCCTCAATTTCTCCGTGTTCATCTCTACCACGTATTCCAGCACGTAGATCTGTTGGGAGATCTTATCCAGGAGGTTATCTCGAAGGACTGGATATTCTTCCAATGCCAGAAGTTGCTGTTAAAGCGAAACAAAAAAATGACTTTCTTCATTTTTAATGTCCTTGCTATAATGAGAGTTAGTAAAGAATGAATGAATAATGAATGAATGAATAAATTTATTGGCCAAGTATTCACATACAAGGAATTTGCCTTGGCGCTCCGCCCGCAACATGACATACAGTGACAGTTAGGAATGACACATAAAACATTAAACATTAACAATAAAACATTATCGATTAAACATGTGAATTAAATAAAATACCAGATCAAAGGGAGGCTACAGATTTTTGGCTGTTGAGTAGAGCAACTACTCGTGGAAAAAAGTTGTTTTTATGTTGGCTGTGGCAGCTTTGACAGTCCGGAGTCGCCTTCCAGAGGGAAGTGATTCAAAGAGTTTCTACACAAATAGAAAACCTTTAAGGGCCTGTCCTACCAGCATCCGACTCCATGCGATGAGCTCGATCAAGCTGGAAGCGGGGGCCGCGCGGAGGTCGGGTGATCCCTGTACAGGGCCGTTCCCACCAGCATGCGCCTGCATGCGGCAAGCGCGTCCAAACCGGAAAGCAAGGGCTACCTGAAGTTAGAGAAGCCAATGTTCATACCGCTGGGGTGCAAACTATCGATGAGGTGCTGTTCCTCCAATTTGTGCTGGGCCTCACTCTAACAACGGAGGAGGCTCATGACAGAAAGGTCAGTGTGGGAATGGGAGTTGAAGTGCTGAGCCACCGGGAGATCAGGTAGGTTAAGACGGAATGAGCGGAGGTGTTCAGCGAAACGATCGCCGAGCCTGCGCTTGGTCTCGCCGATGTAGAGAAGTTGACACCTGGAACAGTGGATACAGGATGAGGTTGGAGGAGGTGCAAGTGAACCTCTGCCTCAACTGGAAAGATTGTTTGGGCCCTTGGATGGAGTCGAGGGGGGAGGTAAAGGGACAGGTGTTGCATCTCCTGCAGTTGCAGGGGAAAGTCCCTGCACGGAGAACGGAGATGAGGAAACACTTTTTCTCACAGAGAGTAGTGAGTCTGTGGAATTCTCTGCCTCAGAGGGCGGTGGAGGCCGGTTCTCTGGATGCTTTCAAGAGAGAGCTAGATAGGACTTTTAAAAATAGTGGAGTCAGGGGATATGGGGATAAAGCAGGAACGGGGTATTGATTGGGGATGATCACCCATGATCACATTGAATGGCGGTGCTGGCTCGAAGGGCCAAATGGCCTACTCCTGCACCTATTGTCTATTGTCTACCTGGGGGGGGGGGGGATGGTTTGGGTGGGAAGGGACGAGTTGACCAGGGAGTTTCGGAGGGAACGGTCTCTGCGGAAAGCAGAAAGGGGTGCAGATGGGAAGATGTGGCCAGTAGTTTCCTAAAGAATGATACTTTATTTCTTCAGTTCGGTTCAGTTTAGTTTATTGTCAAGTGTACTGAGGTACAGTGAAAAACAGTGTACCAGGGCACAGTGAAATAGTGCAGGAAAGAACTGCAGACGCTTGGTTTAAATCGAAGGTAGACGCAAAATGCTGGAGTAACTCAGCGGGACAGGCAGCGTCTCTGGAGAGAAGGAATGGGTGACGCTTCGGGTCGAGACAAGTCAAGTCAAGTCAAGTCAAACAAACTTTATTGTCATTTAGAAATACATCGATATATGCAATTCCAAACGACATTCCGTTGCATTTGGCTCCCTGTGCAACACGATAATTAACAGAAGGATAGACATGGATAAAATGGATAAAAAGGATAAAAGGATAAATAGACAATGGTGGCAGCCCATTACATGGCATTCAGGAGTCTGATGGCTCGTGGGAAGAAGCTGTTGCAGAACCTTGATGTTCTGCTCCTTATGCTGCGGTATCTTTTTCCCGAGGGCAGCAGAGTGAACAGTCCGTGATGGAGATGTGTGGGGTCTTTTATAATACTGCGGGCCTTAGACACGCAACGTTTGGTCGCAATATCCCCGATTGAGGGGAGAGAAGTCCCGATGATTTTTTCCGCTGTCCTCACCACTCTCTGCAACGGACTTCCAGTCGGAGGCTTTACAGTCCCCAAACCAGACAGAGATACAGCTGGTCAACATACTCTCTATGGTGCCCCTGTAGAAAGTGGTGAGGATGGGATGGGGGAGGTGAGCTCTTCTCATCCGGCGCAGAAAGTGCAACCGCTGCTGCGCTCTCTTAACTGTTGACCCTTCTTCAGACCTGATGTCAGGGGAGTGGGCGGTACAGAGATGAAATGTAACAGTGAAATAGTGGTTGCTTTACCTGAAGCAGGTGGTCGGACAGCTGCAGGTGCTTAATGATGGCCAGGTCCAGGGATTCATTGCCTGTGGACAGTGGTAGTGGACTTCCGGCGACACTAGAGCCAACTCCTGTGTCTTCTGTCCATGCCTCACTCACATGACCTCTGGCATCCCGAGGTGTTGAACTGATTTCATGTAAGGCAAAGAATTAATCATATAAATTATTGCTATTATTGTTGCTATTATATAACCCAGACAAGAATAGTCCAATTTATAGACATATATATATATATGAGGAAGGTGAGATCAGTTTCACCTGCCATTGTGTTCGGCACAATGTTGTGGGCCGAAAGGCCACTTCCTGTGCTGTAATCACCTTCATCGTAGATACATAGACAACAGGTGCAAGAGCAGGCCATTCGGCCCTTCGAGCCAGCACAATCATCCACAATCAGTACCCCGTTGCTGCCTTCTCCCCATATCCCTTGATTCCGCTAGGCCTGAGAGCTCTATCCAACTCTCTGTTGAATGCATCCAGTGAATCGGCCTCCACTGCCTTCTGAGGCAGAGAATTCCACAGATTCACAACTGTCCCTGGGTGATTCCACAAATCAGCAGCTCCTCAATAACCCCCCCAATGTACAGTGTTGGGTGTATGGAATGAGCTGCGGAAGGCGGTAGTTTAAGCAGGTGCTATCGCAACGTTTAAGAGACATTTAGACAGGATAGGACAGGTTTAGAGCGATTGTTTTCTTGCAAGCTGCCCAGTGAAGTATCAACTGGACATAGAAATATAGAAACATAGAAATTAGGTGCAGGAGTAGGCCATTCGGCCCTTCGAGCCTGCACCGTCATTCAATATGATCATGGCTGATCATCCAACTCAGTATCCCGTACCTGCCTTCTCTCCATACCCTCTGATCCCCTTAGCCACAAGGGCCGCATCTAGCTCCCTCTTAAATATAGCCAATGAACTGGCCTCAACTACCCTCTGTGGCAGAGAGTTCCAGAGACCCACCACTCTCTGTGTGAAAAAAGTCCTTCTCATCTCGGTCCTAAAGGATTTCCCCCTTATCCTTAAGCTGTGACCCCTTGTCCTGGACCTCCCCAACATCGGGAACAATCTTCCTGCATCTAGCCTGTCCAACCCCTTAAGAATTTTGTAAGTTAGATGGAAGTTGTAAGTTAGTCTAATGGAGTAGCTACTCGAGGCCTACCTAAGCATATCCCCAATCCGCAAACTGTACAGAAATAGTCTACTGATCTCGCGTGCAAGAGTCGCCATGTTCTGGCGCCATTTTCAAAGTCCAGCCCGCGCTCTAATTGTTATGAGCGTTGAGCGGGTCCTCTGCCACCGTAAGGCAGCAACTCTACCGCTGCGTCACCGTGCTGCCCCGAATTTTGAAAAAAATCTTGGAGAGAATAGTTTTAGACAGAGGGATGTGGCCCAAACGCAGGCAGGTGGGACTAGCGTAGATGGGACATGCTGGGCAAGTTGGGCCGAAGGGCCTGTTTCCACGCTGTGTGACTCGACGACTCTCTCACAGTGACTAAAGCTTAAGCTACGCCTTAATTACGTGTGACCGGAGGGAAACAGCATCAGACCTTTTGACCAGTCCTGACCTGAGCTCGGACATTTACACGATTTTTAAGAAGACATTTAGATAATAGACAACAGACAATAGGTGCAGGAGTAGGCCATTTGGCCCATCGAGCCAGCACCACCATTCACTGTGATCATGGCTGATCATCCCCAATCAGTACCCCGTTCCTGCCTTCTCCCCACATCCCCTGACTCCGCTATCTTTAAGAGCTCTATCTAGCTCTCTCTTGAAAACATCTAGAGAATTGGCCTCCACTGCCTTCTGAGGCAGGGAATTCCACAGATTCACAACCCTCTGGGTGAAATTTGTTTTTCCTCATCTCCATTCTAAATGGCTTACCCCTTATTCTTAAACTGTGGCCCCTGGTTCTGGACTCCCCCCCCAACATCGGGAACATGTTCCCTGCCTCTAGCCTGTCCAATCCCTTAACAATCTTATGTGTTTCAATAAGACGTGCTGTCTGTACAGAGTTTGCACGTCCTCCCCGTGACCTGCGTTGGTTTTCTCC
Source organism: Raja brachyura (assembly GCA_963514005.1). Next base: position 147,639,356 of record OY740782.1, on the reverse strand, counting down.
GAGATCTTCGGTTTCCTCCCACACTCCAGAGACGTGCAGGGTTGGAGGTTAATTGGCTTGGTAAATGTAAAATTGTCCCTAGCGGGTGTAGGATGGTGTTAGTGTGCGGGGATCGCCGGTCGGCGCGGACCCGGTGGGCCGAAGGGCCTGTTTCCACGCTGTATATCTAAACTAAACCAACAAACTAAACCGTCGGCTTCCAGATAAGAACTTAAATATTATAATTGCAATTAAATTAGCTTTTGCAACATATTCAACAAAAGAGGAAATTGCCTGAAGTGGAACTGAACTTAGGAAACAGATAAAAACCAAGAACAGTATTGTGTTATATATAATGTGTCAACAAACCGGTGTCACGTTGGTTCAGTTTAATTTAGTTTTGTTCATTATTGTCACGTACTGTGCTGCAGTGAAAAGCTTTTGTTTGTCTGCTTACCAGTCAAATAAAAGACTATTTATGCTTATAATCACGCTGTCCACAGAGCACAGATAAAGGATAAAGGGCACAATATTTAATGCCAGATAAAATCCAATCAAGTCCGATTAATGATAAATCAAAGGTCTCCAAATTGGTAGATGGGAAGACAGGACCAAACTCTCGCTGATTTGAAGGCCGTTTTTCTTGCCCGATAACAGCTGGGAAGAAACTGTCCCTGAATCTGGAGGTGTGCGTTTTCACACTTCTGTGCCCCTTTGCCTGATGGGAGAGGGGAGAAGAGGGTGCGGCTGGTCCTTGATGATGCTGCTGGCCTTGCCAAGGCAGCGAGAGGTGTGGATTGAGCCGTTGGAAGGGAGGTTGGTTTGTGTGACGGTCTGGGCTGCGTCCACAACCCTCACCAGCTACCGAGCGGTCCTGACCTCCGATCTACCACATTGGACGCCTTTGAATGATCGTTACTGGACTTTATCTTGCACAAAACGCGATTCCCTTTATCCTGTGTCTGTACACTGTGGACGGCTCGATTGTAATCACGTATAGGCAATGCACGTAGACAAAAGTGCTGGATAAACTCAGCGGGTGCGGCAGCATCTATGGAGCGAAAGAAATAGGCAACGTTTCGGGCCGAACCCCTTCTCCAGACTAATGCGGAGGGGGGGGGGCGGGAAGAAGAAAGGAAGAGGAGCCAGAGGGCTGAGGGAGAGCTGAGATGGGGCGGAGACAGCAAGGGCTACCGGAAATTGGAGAATTCAATGTTTATGCCACTAGGGTGCAGACTGCCCAAGCGGAATATGAGGTGCTGCTCCTCCAATTTGCGGTGTTGCTCACTCTGGCCGTGGAGGAGGCCCAGGAAAGAGAGGTCGGATGGGGAATGGGAGGGGGAGTTGAAGTGCTGAGCCACCGAGAGATCAGGTTGGTTAATGCAGACCGACCCTTGCTGTCTCCTCCCCTTCTCAGCTCTCCCTCAGCCCTCGGGCTCCTCCTCTTCCCCCCTCCCCCCCACCCTGCATCAGTCTGAAGAAGGGTTTCGACGCGAAACGTTGCCTATTTCCTTCGCTCCATAGATGCTGCCTCACCCGCTGAGTTTCTCCAGCACTTTTGTCTACCTTTGATTTTCCAGCATCTGCAGTTCCTTCTTAAACAGTCAATACACGTGACAATTATAAAGTAAATTAAAACTTGTACCACTGTAACATCACATCCCAAGCTTTATGTGTAGGGTGGAACTGCAGATACTGGTTTACACCAAAGACAGATACAAAATGCTGGAGTAACTCTGCGGGGCAGGCAGCAAGTATCTTGTAACTGGTTATAGACCAAGTCAGGCAGCATCTCTGGAGTGAAGGAATGGGTGATGTATTGGGTGGAGACCGTTCTTCAGACTGAGAGTCAGGGGAGAGGGAAACTAGAGGTATAGGGCCTGTCCCACCAGCATGCAACTCTATGCGATGAGCGCGACCTAACGTGGTCGCTTGAGCCGTCCGGCGTCGCGGGGCCGGTCCCACTTCGATCGCCGGAGCCGTGCGGAATTGTGCGGAGTTCGTCCCGACATCGCGCGGGGCTCCGAAAAACTCACCTTGTTCAAAAATTCTGCGCGGCAACTGCTTGTCGGCTCGCAGTCGCATCGACGTATTACACACCGTCTCGACGTCGTGCCTCCGTGACCCTCTCTGTAGGTGCCTCCGTGACCCTCTCTGTGTGTGGCTCCGTGGCCCTCTGTGTGTGTGCCTCTGTGCCCCTCTCTGTGTGCCCCTCTCTGTCCTGGCGAACTTACCTTTAAGACTTCGCTCCAAGGTCGCCTCACTTTGCGCCGCGTTGCGTCACTCACCCGACCTCCGCGCGGCCCTCGTTGCCGGTTTGGTCGCACTTGCCGCATGCAGGCGCATGCTGGTGGGAACGGCCCTGTACAGGGGATCACCCGACCTCCGCGCGGCCCCCGCTTCTAGTTTGATCGCGCTCATCGCATGGAGTCGGATGCTGGTAGGACAGGCCCTGTACGGAACACATCAGAGCCAGCACCGATGACCAAGGAAAGATGGAGCCCACAATGGTCCATTGTTGGCTGGGGAAGAGATGGTAACCAAGGGATACGAACAGTGGGACTAGCAGGATGGGGGGAGGTACAGAGAGAGAGGGAAAGCAAAGGTTGACTTGAACTTGGGCAAAGTAGAGGCGTTCGATTGAGGAGAGCTGGCTAAACATCCATGGTAGACAAAAGTGCTGCAGAAATTCAGCGGGTGCAGCAGCATCTATGGAGCGAAGGAAATAGGCAACGTTCCGGGCCGAAACCCTTCTTCAGACTGTTGGGGGGGGGGTGGGGGGGGGGGGGGGGGGGGGGGGGGGAGGGGAGAAGAAAGGAGAATGGAAGAGGAGGAGCCCGAGGGCCGAGGGAGAGGTAGGAAGGGGAGGAGACAGCAAGGGCTACCGGAAATTGGAGAATTCAATGTTTATGCCACTAGGGTGCAGACTGCTCAAGCGGAATATGAGGTGCTGCTCCTCCAATTTACGGTGGTGCTCACTCTGGCCGTGGAGGAGGCCCAGGACAGAGAGGTCAGAAAGCTTCCATGGGGTCAGATCCAGGAGGACAACCTGAATGATACAAGTGGGAAGTGGGGAAGGAGAGTAAATCCATTAACTTGGAATGTCCCTTTTACCACAAGGGACATTCCATCCACATGCAGCAGCCTGGGCTGGGCTGGATGGGCGCCGATACAAGAGGCCGCGCTCGTGGACCGGACGCGGCCTACAGCAGTGGCGCAGCGGTGGAGGACACCATGGCTACGCTTGGCCAGGCCGGGACCGTGAACTTGATGAAATGGCGCCTAACATATTATGCAAAATGAATTTCACTGTGTAATGTCTAATTGCAGGAATAATGTCCCCCATGTTGGGGGAGTCCAGAACCAGGGGTCACACAGTTTAAGCATAAGGGTGGGCCATTTAGCACTGAGATGAGGACAAACCTTTTCACCCAGAGAGTTGTGAATCTGTGGAATTCTCTGCACAGAAGGCAGTGGAGGCCAATTCACTGGATGTTTTGAATCGAGAGTTAAATAGAGCTGTAGGGCTAACGGAATTAAGGGATATGAGGGGAAGGCAGGAACGGTTACTGATTGGGGATGATCAGCCAATAATCACATTGAATGGCGTGTTCTGGCTCGAAGGCCGATTGGCCTACTCCTATTTTCTATGTTTTTATGTTTCTAATTGCATAAAGGTACAGAAGTGTGAAAACGCACACATCCAGATTCAGGGACAGTTTCTTCCCAGCTGTTATGAAGCAACTGAATCATCCTATTACAACCAGAGAGCAGTGCTGAACTACTATCTACCTCATTGGTGACCCTTAGACTATCCATGACCGGACGTTGCTGGCTTTACCTTGCACTAAACGTTATTCCCTTCATCATGTATCTGTACACTGTGGACGGGCTCGATTGTAATCATGTATTGTCTTCCGCTGACTGGATAGCACGCAACAAAAGCTTTTCGCTGCACCTCGGTAAACGTGACAATAAACTAAACTGATAGGTGAGAATAGGTATCCATCACACCGGGGAAAACCCACGTGGTCACACAGGGAGAGCGTGCAAACCTCCGCACCAGAGGTCGGGATCAACCGGAGTCCCAGCTGCCATGAGGCAGCGACACCACCGGCGCTTATTCCTATTATATATTCATGTAATTAATATAATTAACCATATAACCATATAACCATATAACATATAACAATTACAGCACGGAAACAGGCCTTCTCGGCCCTTCCAGTCCGTGCCAACCATTTATTTTCCCCTAGTCCCATCTACCTGCACCAGACCATACCCCTCCATTCCCTTCCCGTCCATATACCTATCCGCTTTTGCTTTTAAATGTTAAAATCGATCTGCTCCACCACTTCTGCAGGAAGATCATTCCACACAGCCACCACTCTCTGAGTAAAGAAGTTCCCCTCATGTTACCCCTAAACTTCTGTCCCTTAATTCTCATGTCATGCCCTCTTGTTGAATCTTCCCCTACCCTCATTGGAAAAGCTTATCCACGTCAACTCTGTCTATCCCTTCCATCATTTTAAAGACCTCAATCAAGTCCCCCCCTTAACCTTCTGCGCTCAAAGAATAAAGACCTAATTTGTTCAACCTTTCTCTGTAACTTAATTGCTGGAACCCAGGCAACATTCTGGTAAATCTCCTCTGTACTCTCTCTATTTGTTGACATCCTTCTATAATTAGGCGACCAAAATTGTACACCATACTCCAGAATTGGTCTCACCAATGCCTTGTACAATTTTAACATTACTTCCCTACTCCTATATTCAATGCTCTGATTTATAAAGGCAGCACACCAAAAGCTTTCTTTACCACCCTATCTACATGCGATTCCACCTTCAGGGAGCTATGCACAGTTATTCCTAGATCCCTCTGTTCCACAGCATTCCTCATTCCCTACCATTTACCATGTATGTCCCTATTTTGATTTGTCCTGCCAAGATGTAGCACCTCACACTTATCAGCATTAAACTCCATCTGCCATCTTTCAGCCCACTCTTCCAAATGGCCCAAATATAACCATATAACCATATAACAATTACAGCATGGAAACAGGGCCTTCTCGGCCCTTCCAGTCCGTGCCGACCATTTATTTTCCCCTAGTCCCATCTACCTGCACTCAGACCATACCCCTCCATTCCCTTCCCGTCCATGTACCTATCCACTTTACTTTTAAATGTTAAAATCGATCCTGCCTCCACCACTTCTGCTGGAAGATCATTCCACACAGCCACCACTCTCTGAGTAAAGAAGTTCCCCCTCATGTTACCCCTAAACTTCTGTCCCTTAATTCTCATGCCATGCCCTCTTGTTTGACTCTTGTTGAAATCTCTCTGTGGACTTTGAAAATCGAGGTTACTTACCGAGGTGTGTAAAATCAAGAAAGGAATAGATCGGGTAGGCGCTCAGAGTCTCTTGCCCAGAGTGAGGAAGTCGAGGACCAGAGACATAGATCCAAGGTGAAGGGGAAAAGATTTAATAGGAATCTGAGGGGTAACTTTTTCATGCAAAGGGTGGTGGGTGTACGGAACGAGCTGCCGGAGGAGGTAGTTGAGGCAGGGACTACACCAATGTTCAACAAAGGCATATGGATAGGACAGGTTTGGAGGGATATGGACCAAGCGCAGGCAGGTGGGACATTGTTGGTCGGTGTGGCCGAAGGGCCTGTTCCCTCACTGAATCACTCTATGACTCTATTGTTGTTGTACGTACACAGTGGCCTTCCTGGCCTCCAGGTCCGAGCATTCGGAGCCTCCGTCAATTCCCCCGTCGTCCTCCAGGTCTGAAATGTTGAGGAAATCGAAGCTCTCCAGCGCGCTCTCCACGGTCAGGCTGACGCTGGCCGCCCGGCTTCTGCTCGCACTCGCTTTGCGCTGCAAGCAGAATACATCAGAGAAGATCATGGAACCAAACTCCGAGTCTGCCGGCTACAAGAGAAAACAAGTTATCACCATGTTAGAGGCAATGGAGTCATACAGTGTGGAAACACAGGCCCTTCGTCCCAATTTGCCCCACGCACACCGGCCAACATGTCCCAGCCACACTAGTCCCACCTGTCCACATTTGGTCCATATCCCTCCAAACCTGTCCTAACCTGACACCTAAGGTAGACAAAAATGCTGGAGAAACTCAGCGGGCGAGGCAGCTTCTATGGAGCGAAGGGATAGCTGACGTTTTGGGTCGAGACTGAAGAAGATCCTCGGTCCGAAACGTCACCTATTCCTTCAAGTCAAGTCAAGTCAAGTTTATTCGTCACATACACATATGAGATGTGCAGTGAAATGAAAAGTGGCAGTGCCTGCGGACTTTGTGCAAAAAAAACCCAAAACGGAATAGAACAGAATCAGTGATTACATAATTAGGGTTAGGGTTAGGGTGAGAAAAAGCCCCAGCAATTTAAAAAAGACACAACACAACAGTAGTTTGGTACAGTAAAGTCAATCCCTGGTGAGATAAAAGTTTTCAGTCCTAATGGCCACTGGGAAGAAACTCCGTCTCATCCTCTCTGCATGGCAACGGAGGCGTTTGCCTGACCACATCAGCTGGAACAGTCCGTTGCCGGGGTGGAAGGGGTCCCCCATAATGTAATTCGCTCCATAGATGCTGCCCCACCCACTGAGTTTCTCCAGCATTTTTGTCCACCTTCGCTTTTTCCAGCACCTGCAGTTCTTTCTTAAACTAACCTAACACCTGTTAGGTTTAGCTCGTAGGGCTAACAAAATCAAGGGATACGGGGAGAAAGCAGGAACGGAGTTAGGGAAACACTTTTTCACCCAGAGAGTTGTGAGTCTGTGGAATTCTTTGCCTCAGAGGCCGGTTCTCTGGATACTTTCAAGAGAGAGCTAGATTGGGCTCTTGAAGATGGCGGAGTCAGGGGATATGGGGAGAAGGCAGGAACGGAGGACTGGTTGTGGATGATCAGCCATGATCATATTGAATGGCGGTCCTGGCTTGAAGGGCCGAATGGCCTCCTCCTCCCTCCTATTGTCTATGTTTCTATACATGTCCCATGTTTCTTAAACGTTGGGATAGTCCCAGCCTCGACTCCCTCCTCCGGCAACTCGTTCCATACTCCCACAAACACTTATGTGTGTAAAAGTTACCACTCAGGTTCCCATTAAATATTTTCCCCCTTCACCTTAAACCTGTGTCCTCTGGTCCTCGATTCACCTACTCTGGGCAAGAGACTGTGTTTACCAGATTGTTGTTTTTAACGGAAAGAATACGTCGCAGAAAACGAACCAAAAATCAATTTAAAGAAACAAGGCTGGAACTGCTGCAATTCGACCCTTGGAAAGCACTCGAGGGTCGTTCGGTTCATCACAGTATGGGATATACCTAGTGGTCGACAGAGACTGTTCTTTGGAAGACCTTTCATAACAAGAGGATTTCAGTACAGGAGTAAAGAGGTTCTTCTGCAGTAGGGCTCTGGTGAGACCACATCTGGAGTATTGTGTACAGTTTTGGTCTCCTGATTTGAGGAAGGACATCCTTGTGATTGAGGCAGTGCAGCGTAGGTTCACGAGATTGATCCCTGGGATGGCGGGACTGTCATATGAGGAAAGATTGAAAAGACTAGGCTTGTATTCACTGGAGTTTAGAAGGATGAGGGGATATCTTATAGAAACATGTAAAATTATAAAAGGACTGGACAAGCTAGATGCAGGAAATATGTTCCCAATGTTGAGTGAGTCCAGAACCAGGGGCCACAGTCTTAGAATAAAGGGGAGGTCATTTAAGACTGAGGTGAGAAAAAACTTTTTTACCCAGAGAGTTGTGAATTTATGGAATTCCCTGCCACAGAGGGCAGTGGAGGCCAGGTCACTGGATGGATGTAAGAGAGAGTTGGATAGAGCTCTAAGGGCTGGTGGAGTCAAGGGATATGGGGAGAAGGCAGGCACGGGTTATTGATAGGTGACTATCAGCCATGATCACGATGAATGGCGGTGCTGGCTCGAAGTGCCGAATGGCCTCCTCCTGCACCTATTTTCTACGTTTCTATGGTGGAAGTATATAAAACAGCACCTCTATTTTGTTTGAGGCAGCTTACAATTTAGCGACACGAATATTGGTTTCGCTAATTTCAAGTAACCCTAGCCTACACAGAGTGGATGTGGAGCGGATGCTTCCACCAGTGGGAGAGTCTAGGACTCTAGGTCAAAGCCTCAGAATTAAAGGACGTTCCTTTAGGAAGGAGACGAGGAGTAATTTCTTTAGTCAGAGGCTGGTGAATATGTGGAATTCTTTGCCGCAGAAGGCTGTGGAGGCCAAGTCAATGAATATTTTTAAGGGAGCAATAGATAGATTCTTGATAGGGGTGGGTGTCAGGGGTTATGGGGAGACGGCAGGAGAATGGAGTTAGGAGGGAGAGATAGATCAACCAATGTTAAATGACGGGGTAGACTTGATGGGCCGAATGGCCTAATTCTACTCCTATCACTTATGACCTCTGACCTGCAGATGCTTCCTACAATCAACTAAACCATCACTTGTCATCACCTTTATCCATCCATTCCCTGCATATCCATGTGCCTATTTAAAATAAATATATAACTTAGAATAATTCCATGTTGAGGGCACACATTATTGAACTGAAGTGTTTGAAAGCACTAAAAGTGATTCCCTTATAGAATAACTCAAATTTCACTGTACCCTAACTGGTTAAGTGACAATAAACGCGAACTTGAAATCTAGAAACGTGGAAAAATAGGTGCGGGAGCAGGCCATTCGGCACCGCCATTCAACATGATCACGGCTGAACGTCCACAATCAGTACCCCATTCCTGCTTTTTCCCCTTATCCCCTGATTCCTTTAGCCCTAAGAGCTAAATAGAAACATAGAAACATAGAAACATAGAAATTAGGTGCAGGAGTAGGCCATTCGGCCCTTCGAGCCTGCACCGCCATTCAATATGATCATGGCTGATCATCCAACTCAGTATCCCGTACCTGCCTTCTCTCCATACACTCTGATCTCCTTAGCCACAAGGGCCACATCTAACTCCCTCTTAAATATAGCCAATGAACTGGCCTCAACTACCCTCTGTGGCAGAGAGTTCCAGAGACCCACCACTCTATGTGTGAAAAAAGTCCTTCTCATCTCGGTCCTAAAGGATTTCCCCCTTATTCTTAAACTGTGACCCCTTGTCCTGGACCTCCCCAACATCAGGAACAATCTTCCTGCATCTAGCCTGTCCAACCCCTTAAGAATTTTGTAAGTTTCTATAAGATCCCCTCTCAATCTCCTAAATTCTAGAGAGTATAAACCGAGTCTATGCAGTCTTTGTTCATAAGACAGTCCTGACATCCCAGGAATCAGGACTATCTAACTCTCTCTTGAAAACATCCAGTGAATTGGCCTCCACTGCCTTCTTTGGCAGAGAATTCCACAGATTCACAACTCTCTGGGTGGAGAGGATTTTCCTCACCTCAGTCCTATTCTTAAATCCTTTATTCTTAAAACATGACCCCTGGTTCTGGACTCCCCTAACATTTTTCCTGCATCTAGCCTGTCCAATCCCTCAAGAATTTTATATCGTCTGTAAGATCCCCTCTCGCCCTTATAAATTCCAGTGAATATAAGCCCAGTCGATCCATCAGATTCACAACTCTCCGGGTGAAAAATGTTTTTCCTCATCTCAGTAGGGGTGCCTAATTTCTCACTCCCAAATAAGGGACAAAAAGGTCAAAATACGGGACAAATCCCCGACGGCAATTTGTTGACCGACTCGGCCGTGGCTGGGTGAATGATGAGTTGGCCCGGGTGCTGGACTGCACACAAAGCCCAGCCAGCGGGTCGGCTGAGGAGTTTTGGCCCGGGTCGCGCGACGTCACGTCCAAAGTCCGGCGCCCCGTCCACCTCGTGAACTGATGACCCGCCATGCGAAGGAGTCGTGGTGGTGTCGGTGGTAAGCGAAGGTCCGAAGGTCGGACAGCTGGCCGGGCTGCCGACCGACGGAGCCACGGGCAAGGCGCTGCTGCTGCTGCTGCTGCTGCTGCTGCACTCCATGGGCTGCACTACGTCAGGACGGGTGAGGCAGGGCCGGACGCAGCGCTCCGACCCGACAGTCCCCTCGACCCGAGCAGTAGCCGTCAAATACGGGACAAGCGCGGTCCCGTATGGGACAAACCAATTTCGCCCAAAAAACATGATATCCCGGCTAATACGGGACAGTTGGCAACCCTAGTCTCAGTCCTGAAAGGCCTACCCCTTATTCTTAAACTGTGCCCCCTGGTTCTGGAATTCTTAAACTGTGACCCCTGGTTCTGGAATTCTTAAACTGTGACCCCTGGTTCTGGATCATAAATCTACATACATTATAAATAGATCAATTGTAATCATGTATTGTCTTTTCCGCTGACTGGTTAGCACGCAACAAAAAGCTATTCACTGAACCTCGGTACACGTGACAATCAACTGAACTCAAACTGACCTTCAGCAAGTTCTCGAGTCGCATGACCTCCTGATCCAGGTCGTGAAGTTCCTTGTAGAGTTCCTTGTGCGGTTCCAGCGAGAGGAGAAGACTTTGCAGAGCTTCCTCCAGACTCATCGTCGAGGCGGACTGAGTTCCCGTGTAATCGCCGTGGACCGAACGCCCGGAGTCTTGCCCGCCTTCCGTTGACTTCAACCTCTTCACCAGCTGCTTGGTCAGATTCCCTTCGTCAGGGTCCAGCTCCACGGGCCTCAGGTCGGACACCTCCTCTGGGTCCTGAAGGATTCCCACCGGGACGTTTGTCCCCAGCAACATGTCCCCTTCCATGCCGACCGGCGCGAGGCCGCACGTCGATGATTCTCCAATGTCCGTGCACTCCTCCTGAACCATGTCCAACACCAGCGCCTCTGGTTCGGCCATTCCCTCGGCCGTTTGTGTTTGCGGAGGCTGAGATACCTCCTCCTCCTCCTCCTCTTGAAACTCGGGTTGAGTCAACGTGATTTCGGGGCGGGAGTAGGCGCAATCGCTGGACGCCTTGCTGGGCTGTGGGAGACAGCCGTCGTCTACAAGACACTGCTGGCTGAGAGAGGTGGATGATTTGCCCAGGGAGCATCCGTCATCAAAGATATCAACCTCATGCGGGGAAGGCTGCAACAGGTAAAGTCCTAGTTAGCAAACCATCAGGTAAATCCGTCTACAGCAAAGATGCCAGAGGAGCCTCTAGCATGGTCTACAGAGAGCATACCTCTGCATACAAGATGGCCGCCTTGGCGAACTGCTGATCAAAATGGACCATCGTTACGCCTGTAATCCATATGCCAGGCAGTCATTTTACCAGGCAGTAAGTGACTCTGGAATTTAGAAGGATTAGAGGGGATCTTATTGAAACATATAAGATTATTAGGGGTTTGGACACACTCGAGGCAGGAAACATGTTCCTGATGTTGGGGGAATCCAGAACCAGGGGCCACAGTTTAAGAATAAGGGGAAAGCCATTTAGAACGGAGACGAGGAAAAACTTTTTCACGCTGAGTGTGGTGAATCGTTGGAATTCTCTGCCTCAGAAGGCAGTGGAGGCCAATTCTCTGTATGCTTTCAAGAGAAAGCTAGACAGAGTCGATATGGGGGAAAAGGCAGGAACGGGGTACTGAGTGTGGGTGATCAGCCATGATCACAGAGAATGGCGGTGCTGGCTCGAAGGGCCGAATGGCCTCCTCTTGCACCTATTGTCTATTGAGAATGATCCCAGGAAATGATTGGGTTAACGTACGATGGGCCGATTGTCTGCTGTAACCCAGTGAGAATTATAAGGCGCTGCTGGTCAGACCACATTTAGGTTCAGATCTGACCGACACTAATCAAGAATCTATCTCTGCCTTAAAACTATCCACTGACTTGGCCTCTACAGGTTCACCACCCTCTGACTAATGAAATTTCTCCTCATCTCCTTCCGAAAAGAACGTCCTTTGATTCTGATGCTATGGCCTCTCATTCTAGACTCTCCCACTAGTGGAAACATCCTCTCCACATCCGCTCTATCCAGGCCTTTCACTATTCGGTAAGTTTCAATGAGGGTACCCCCTCATTCTTCTAAACACCAGCGAGAACAGGCCCAGTGCCGATAAACGCTCATCATATGTTAACCCACTAATTCCTGGGATCATTTGGAGTATTGTGAGCGGTTTGGAGCCCCATATCTGAGGAAGGATGTGCTGGCATTGGAAAGGGTCCAGAGGAGGTTTACAAGCATGAGCCTGGGGATGATTGGGTTAACATACGATGAGCGTTTAACGGCACTGGGCCTGTACTCACTGGAGTTTAGAAGGATGAGGGGACGACCTCATTGAAACGCACGGAATAGTGAAAGGCCTGGATAGAGTGGATGTGGAGAGGATGCTTCCACTGGTGAGAGAGCCTCGGACCAGAGGGCACAGCATCAGAATAAAAGGACGTACTTTCAGAAAGGAGATGAGGAGGACGTTCTTTTAGGATACATTTCTTCAGTCCGAGGGTGTTGAATCTGTGGAATTCATTACCACAGACTGCTGTGGAGGCCAAGTCAGTGGATATTATTAAGGTTTATTAAATAGACAGATTCTTGATTAGTACGGATGTCAGGGGTTATGGGGAGAAGGCAGGAGAATGGGGTTAGGAGGGAGAGATAGATGAGCCATGATTGAATGGCGGAGTAGACTTGATGGGCCGAATGGCCTAATTCTGATCCTATAACATGAAATGATGATGTTTAAAGATGTGTGGGGTTTTTTTACACTTAGGGGGTGGTGGCCGCCTGGAATGTGATGCCAGGGGGTGGTGGTGGAGCCATGTACGATGGAAATGATATGCAGGGAATTGGGGGATATGGATCATGTGCAGGCAGATGCGATTAGTCGAACTTGGCATTATGTTTGGCACGGCTAATGTGGGCTGAAGGGCCTGTTGCTGTGCTGTACTGTCCCACGTTCTATGTTTCTGTGGCAGGCAAATTGGAAGAATTCCATTGTCCTATCTGGGGCACATGACAATAAACTCTCTTGAATCCTGACTTATTGACTAACGTACAGAATAATGAAAGGCACAGTTAGAGTGGGTGTGGAGAGGATGTTTCCACTGGTGGGAGAGCCTAGGACCCAGAGGTCATCGTAGCCTCAGAATTAAAGGGCGCCCTTTTAGAAAGGAGGTGAGGAGGAACCTATTTACTCAGAGGGAAGTTAATCCGTGGAACTCATTGCCACAAAGGGCTGTGGAGGCCATGTAAGGGGATATTTTTAAGGCCGTCGTAGATAAATTCTTGATTAGAACAGGTGTCTTCAGGTTCGCCACTGTCATGAAAAAACGTCCTTCTTTTCCTGATCTCCCTCCTGTCACAGTGTTGGATAAACTCACTCTTACCTTTGCAAATAAAAGGACTGATCTCTGCAGTATATTCTCGATTGATGCATTTAGGAGATCAAAGCCTGAACAAAGTTAAAGCTAGGTGGGAGGATGACCTTGCTATGGATCTGTCTGAGGAATGCTGGACAGAAGCTCTGAAAAAAGTCCACTCCTCGCCATCATGTGCTAGATTGGGGCTCATACAATTTAAAGGTTTTACACAGGGTTCATTTAAGCAAAGCCAGGCTTGCTAACATATATCCAGGGACGGACGCTGGCTGTGACAGGTGCTCGTTCTCTCCAGCCAATCTAGCTCATGCATTCTGGTCCTGCCCCAAACTTGCTAACTACTGGGCAGTGGTTTTTAAAACCATCAGTGAAGTCCTTGGGATGACAGTGAGACCTTGCCCGCTTGTAGCTGTATTTGGTGTAACAGATAAAACCTTGGGTTTAAATACTACCCAGTCTGATATCATTACATTTACATCACTTTTGGCCCGTAGGAGAATCTTGCTGGTCTGGATATCTAACACTCCTCCATCTGCCGCTGCTTGGCTGGAAGACGTCATGTTGGAACTCGCTGGAATTTAGAAGATTGAGGGGGGATCTTATAGAAACTTACAAAATTCTTAAGGGGTTGGACAAGCCAGATGCTGGAAGATTGTTCCCGATGTTGGGGGAGTCCAGAACAAGGGGTCACAGTCTAAGGATTAGGGGGAATTCCTTTAGGACCGAGATGAGGAAAACATTCTTTACACAGAGAGTGGTGAGTCACTGGAATTCTCTGCCACAGAAGGTAGTTGAGGCCAGTTCATTGGCTATATTTAAGAGGGCGTTAGATGTGGCACTTGTGGCTAAAGGGATCAGGGGGTATGGAGAGAAGGCAGGTACGGGATACTGAGTTGGATGATCAGCCATGATCACATTGAACGGCGGTGCAGGCTCGAAGGGCCGAATGGCCTACTCCTGCACCTATTTTTCTATGTTTCTATGTTTCTATGTTTTTTTAAGGTTAGAAAAGATTAAATTCACATTGAGGGGGTCTGTGAAAAAGTTTTATTTGAAATGGGAACCCTTTTTATCCTACTTTGAGGGTCTAAAGGAACTCCCTATTGACTGAGGGCACTTGACATTAAGTGGGAATCTGCCTTTATTCCGTTTTGTTACATTATTATTGTTAAAATGCATTTGATTTTGTGATATATTTGGATTGTGAAAAAAACAAGCTGAGGGAGGGTGGGTTAGGGTTATTTTGTTTATATTATTATAATTATTTATAAAAACAAAATGGAGGAAAATGTAATGCCATACATCAGATGTACTGTGAATTTTTTTTTTCCCTCCAATAAAAAACTATTAATTTTAAAAAAAAGAACGGGTGTCAAGGGTTATGGGGAGAAGGCGGGAAAATGGGATTAGGAGGCAGAGATCAGCCATGATTGAATGGTGCAGTGGACTTGATGGGCCGAATGGCCTATTATTCCTCATATAACCCGTGAACGTGAAATGAGCGGCTGGGAGGTGCCGCAGGTCGGGTTGGTGTTTGTTCTTCAAAGGTGGGCAAACGTTTGGGCAATGTACACGTGCCGTTAACGTGCGTGGGATTAAGGGCGGAAACTGATCCATGAATCTCAGTCGCCAAGGCCAATGAAGGAAAAGGAGCCATCTCCGTTCTCCAAAGAAGGAACCATAGAAACGCACACAGTGTCATTATTCATGAGCCAGCCTTCTAGCATAAATAATGATTTAACCAAACTTGTTGACTCGTTTCTCGAAGAAGCAAAACGTGAAGAGGCACACATCAATCTCTAAAACCTGCATCGCTAGTGACTCGAATCTATTATCTCAATGAGGGGTTAGGTTAGGTAAGGGGGAGGTGCAGCGAGACCTGGGTGTCCTTGTACACCTGTCACTGAAAGTTGGCGTGCAGGTACAGCAGGCAGTGAAGAAAGCTAATGGAATGTTGGCCTTCATAACAAGAGGATTTCAGTACAGGAGTAAAGAGGTTCTTCTGCAGTTGTATAGGGCTCTGGCGAGACCACATCTGGAGTATTGTGTACAGTTTTGGTCTCCTAATTTGAGGAAGGACATCTTTGTGATTGAGGCAGTGCAGCGTAGGTTCACGAGATTGATCCCTGGGATGGCGGAACTGCCATATGAGGAAAGATTGAAAAGACTAGGCTTGTATTCACTAGAGTTTAGAAGGATGAGGGGGGATCTTATAGAAACATATAAAATGATAAAAGGACTGGACAAGCTAGATGCAGGAAAAATGTTCCCGATGTTGGGGGAGTCCAGAACCAGGTTTAAGAATAAGGGGTAATGTGGCGGTCCCTGGGGGGTAGGCCACTCCTTGGATCATCCCCCTCGCCGATGGAAGGACAGGGGCGTAGGTCTGCTACGGGGTTTGCTGTTGAGACTCTCCAGGGGTAGAGATATGGGTGTGTTTGTGTGCTCTCGAGTGGTGAGAGATTAGGTGTCCTTGTGTGCTCTCGAGCGGTAAGAATTAAAAAGCTTCTTTCGAATCTGCCTGGCGTTCGGTCTTTTCCTGACCTTGACCAGGCCACTACAGTAAGCTATTTAGAACGGAGATGAGGAAACACATTTTCTCACAGAGAGTTGTGAGTCTGTGGAATTCTCGGCCTCAGAGGGCGGTGGAGGCAGGTTCTCTGGATGCTTTCAAGAGAGAGCTAGACAGACCTCTTAAAGATAGCGGAGTCAGGGGATATGGGGGGAAGGCAGGAACGGGGTACTGTTTGTGGATGATCAGCCATGATCACAATGAATGGCGGTGCTGGCTCGAAGGGCCGAATGGTCCTACTCCTGCACCTATTGTCTATTGTATTCACTGGAATTTAGAATGATATGAGGGGGGATCTCATAGAAACATAAAAAATTATTAAGGGATTTGACACGCCAGATGCAGGAAACATGTTCCCGATGTTGGGGAGTCCAGAACCAAGAGTCATGGTTTAAGAATTTAGAACTGAGATGAGGAAAAACATTTTCACCCAGAGAGATGTGAATTTGTGGAATTCTCTGCCTCAGAAGGCAGTGGAGGCCGATTCACTGGATGCTTTCAAAAGAGAGTTAGATACAGCTCTTAGGGCTAGCGGAATCAAGGGATATGGGGAGAAGGCAGGAACGGGGTACTGATTGGGGATGATCAGCCATGATCACATTGAATTGTGGTGCTGGCTCGTAGGGCCGAATGGCCTCCTCCTGCACCTATTGTATCTATGTATCTATGACTAACCCCCATCCAAATTTGGAGATACATAAGCTCACAAAAACAAGTAGCAGGGTGACGCAGCGGCAGTGTTGCTGCCTCACAGTGCGTACAGCGAGCTTCCTGCTTCCACCCACGCTCCAAAGATGTACAGGTTTGTAGGTTAATTGCTTTGGTAGAATTGGTAAATTGTGTGCGTAGGATAGTGCTAGTGTGATGGCTGGGCTGGGATGGATCGGTGGGCCGAAGGGCCTGTTTCCACGCTGTATCTCTAATTGTCTAAAGTCTACAGTGAAAAGCCTTTTGTTGCGCGCTAACCGGTCAGCGGAAAGAGCGCACATGATTCCAATCATGTCGTCCACAGTGTGCAGATATGGGATAAAGGGCTAGAGATAATGCTTTTAGTCTTTTACACTTCTCAGGGTTGGGTCCAAACAATGGAGGGACCTTTTGATTGAATATGAAAAAGTCATTTAGTTTCATTTACTTTAATTTAGAGATACAGCACGGAAACAGGCCCTTCGGCCCACCAAGTCCGCGCCGACCAGCGCTCATCCCGTACACTAGCACTATCCTACGCACTCGAGGGACAATTTACAATTTTTATTGAAGCCAATTAACCCACAAACCTGCACGTCTATGCAGTGTGGGAGGAAACCGGAGCACCCGGCGAAAACCCACGCGGGTCACGGGGAGAACGTGCAAACTCCACCCGTACAGACAGCGCCCGTGGTCGGGATCGAACCCGGGTCTCTGGCTGCTGTGAGGCAGCGACTCTACCGCTGGGCCACCGTGCCACCGCTTTGCACCCGGTTGGCATTCGCAAGGAACAGCAAATGCTGGATTACACCAAAGATAGACGCAAAGTGCCGCAGTAACTCAGGTGCGGGTCAGGCAGCAACCCTGGAGAGCGTGGGAAGATGATGTTTAGGGTCGGGACCCTTCTTCAGACTGATTGCCGGGCAGTGGGAAAGAAAGCGGCAAAAAGAGATTTTCATTTTCAAAAAGGTCCCGATCCGAAACAATGCCTTTCCATGTTCTCCGCAGATGCTGCCAGACACGCAAAGTTAGTCCAGCACTTTGTGTCTTTTTTTGTAAACCAGCACCTGCACTTCCTTGGCTCCACCATCTAGAGTCTAACTGCCTGGAATATCGAGATGTGACATTTAGTGATGAAGGAAAATGAAATGCTTATATCTGGACGGAAACATAGGGAATTAGGTTTATTGTCATCTGTGATTGTTCTGCAGTGGTTGTCACTTATACTAGAAGATGCCTGCCTATCTCCAGCTTTTGCTTCTTCACCCAAACACGAGAAGTGAAATGGCACACGCACACACATGCACACACTCACACATGCACACACACACACACGCACACACATGCACACACGCACACACACACATGCACACACACACACATGCACACACTCACACATGCACACACGCGCACACACGCACACATGCACACACAAGCAAACATGCACACATTCACACACGCACGCACACACGCACACACACGCACACACGCACACACACGCACACGCGCACACACGCGCACACACATGCACACACACACACGCGCAAACACGCACACACACACGCACATGCACACACTCACACACACACGCACACACACACACATGCACACACTCACACACATGCACACACGCGCACACTCACATGCACACTCACATACATGTGCACACATGCAGGCACTCACATATGCACAAACGCACACACACGCGCACACACACACACACATACACACACATACACACTAACATACATGTGCACACATGCACGCACTCACATATGCACACACGCACACACAGCACACGCACACACACGTGCATTCTCACATACATGTGCACACATGCACGCACTCACATATGCATACAGCACGCGCACGCACGCACACACACACACATACATGCGCACACATGCACACACTCACATATGCACACACACACACGCACTTACACAGCAGACACACTCACACTCACTCACACAGCACACACTCACACTCACTCACACTCACTCACACAGCGCACACACACACACTCACACTCACTCAAACACACACACACACACACTCACACACACACACACACACTCACGTATAGTTCCAGCCTTTCGCTAGGCCACAGCTTAAGTGACGGCAGGTCACTGAATGAACGCCTCCGTTGCATTTTGTCACAGAAGGTGTCCCGCAGGGCGTCTATAAAGGACAGCCGCAGCCTGTTTGCTGACGGCTTTAAGCATTTCTTGGACGCCAGAATCCACAGAGTTAGTACATGTCATAAAGGGTTATCAGAAGCAGCGAAACACTTAAAAATGCCCATTTTATAAAAAGGTCCAATTGAAGCATGTGTACAGATGCGCCGCAGAAAGCATTTTATCGGGATGCATCGCAGCTCGGTTTGGGAACAGCTCCATCCAAGACCGCAAGAAATTGCAGCGAATTGTGGACGCAGCCCAGACCATCGCACAAACCAACCTCCCTTCCATTGACTCCATTTATACCTCACGCTGCCCTCGGCAAAGCCAGCAGCATTGTCTTTAGTGTCCCTGGCGTGTGTATGGGGTAGTGTTAGTTTAGCTTAGAAATACAGCACGGAAACTGGCCCTTCCGCACCGACCAGCGATCCCCACACACACTAACACCATCCTACACACCAGGGACAATTTACATTTATACCAAGCCGATTCACCTACAAACCTGTATGTCTTGGGAGGGTGGGAGGAAACTGGAGATCCTGGAGAAACCCCACGCAGGTCACGGGGAGAACGTACAAACCCCGCGCAGGCTGCACCCGTAGTCGGGATCGAACCCGGGTCTCAGGCGCTGCAAGCGCTGTTAGGCAGCGACTAACATGCATCCTGATAACATGCTTAAGGGGTTGGACAGGCTAGATGCTGGAAGATTGTTCCCGATGTTGGGGAGGTCCAGGACAAGGGGTCACAGTCTAAGGATAAGGGGGAATTCCTTTAGGACCGAGATGAGGAAAACATTCTTTACACAGAGAGTGGTGAGTCTCTGGAATTCTCTGCCACAGAAGGTTGTTGAGGCCAGTTCATTGGCTATATTCAAGAGGGAGTTGGATGTGGTCCTTGTGGCTAAAGGGATCAGGGGGTATGGAGAGAAGGCAGGTACAGGATACTGAGTTGGATGATCAGCCATGATCATATTGAATGGCGGTGCTGGCTCGAAGGGCCGAATGGCCTACTCCTGCACCTATTGTCTATTGTCTATTGTCCAAACCAAGCTAAACACAGCAACAAAAGACGGCAGTTAAACACGGAAAACAAGGAAGGTTAGAACCCACAAACAGGCTACAGACATGCTCTTTAAATGCTGCTTATCTAAGGCGGGCATAAGATTTTGATGTTGACATCTTTGTTAAGGGAGCACTCTACTTACCCAGAAGGAGAAGGCTTCAAAGGTGGGAGTTTCCGGTGTACCCTGGCTGCATATGGAACTGCGGCGCTGGACACTGGTGGCTTTGTGCAGATTGCCAGTGGATGGAGTCAGGTCCTCTTTATCGAATGGGCTGAAGAGAACACACTTCAAGAGTCAAGAGTGGGGACTCGGTGGACTGATTGTCATTTTTTTCCCAGATACAACGATTAAATTCTTACTTGAAGCAGCACAACAGAATATGTGAACACAGTGCACTGTAACCAATATAATAAACACACACATAATATGTGTCCCTTCACCTCCCCCCTCCACTCCTTTCAGGGACCCAAGCAGTCATTCCAGGTCCGACAGAGGTTCACCTGCACCTCCTCCAACCTCATCTACTGCATCCGTTGCTCCAGATGCCAGCTGATCTACATCGGTGAGACCAAGCGGAGGCTGGGCGATCGTTTCGCCGAACACTTCCGCTCGGTCCGCAACAACCAACCCGACCTCCCGGTGGCTCAGCACTTCAACTCCCCCTCCCATTCCGTATCCGACCTCTCCGTCCTGGGCCTCCTCCACGGCCAGAGTGAGCAACACCGCAAGTTGGAGGAACAGCGCCTCATATTCCGCTTGGGGAGTCTGCATCCTCTTGCCATGAACTGAAGAAGGTTCTCGACCCGAAACGTCGCCTATCTCCTTCGCTCCTTAGATGCTGCTGCACCCGCTGAGTTTCTCCAGCTTTTTGTGTAACCCCCCATTGAATTTTCTCAATTCTGTTAACCCTTGCTGCCTCCTCCCCTTTCCACCTCTCCCTCAGCACTCGGGCCCTGGCATTCCCTCGCTCTCTATCTCTCCCCCACCCAAGTCGCACTAGCTTCTCATTTTCACACTACAAACAACTTACAATGGCCTGTTTCCTTTATCATCAATACTTTTTTGCATATCTTTCATTCATTGTTCTTTATCTCTCCACATCACCGTCTATATCTCTCGTTTCCCTGATCCCTAACCAGTCTGAAGAAGGGTCTCGACCCGAAACGTCGCCTATCTCCTTCGCTCCTTAGATGCTGCTGTACCCGCTGAGTTTCTCCAGCCTTTTGTGTACATGTATATATAATGTTTGTGTGTGTATGTACGGGTTAAGAATATATGTATGTATCTCTTTATGGTTTAATACCAGCAAAAAAACTTATACTTAAATTTTGGAAAAACGCATCCACGCCTACGTTTAAAAAGTGGATTTCAAATATGTCGGAAACGTTACATCTTGAAACATAGAAACATAGACAATAGGTGCAGGAGTAGGCCATTCAGCCTTTCGAGCCAGCACCGCCATTCAATATGATCATGGCTGATCATCCACAATCAGTACCCCGTTCCTGCCTTCTCCCCATATCCCCTGACTCCACTATTTTTAAGAGCCCTATCTAGTTCTCTCTTGAAAGCATCCAGAGAACCGGCCTCCACCGCCCTCTGAGGCAGAGAATTCCCCAGACTCACAACTCTCTGTGAGAAAAAGTGTTTCCTTGTTTCCGTTCTAAATGGCTTACTCCTTATTGTTAAACTGTGTGGCCCCTGGTTCTGGACTCCCCCAACATCGGGTGCATGTTTCCTGCCTCCAGCGTGTCCAAACCCTTAACAATCTTTCAATGAGATCCCCTCTCATCCTTCTAAACTCCAGAGTGTACAAGCCCAGCTGCTCCATTCTCTCAGCATATGACAGTCCCGCCATCCCGGGAATGAACCTTGCAAATGTACTTGGGATAGATTCAAGGGCTGCGTTGAGTTCCCCGAAGGTGCTGGACATTTGAAGAAATGAGATCCCTCCTATTAGGCAAAGTAGACCCATTCTTAAAGATTTGGTCTCCTTTTATCGACTTCTTACAAGCATATGGTGCAACATCACCTTACAAATGGTTCAGAACCGGGTGAGGGGTGGGTAAAGATATTAAATATGTAGATCTCTCCTAATTTCTTTTCCTTCTTTCTTTTTTTTTAAATCTCTCTAGCTTCTTCCTTCTTCTTTCTGTCTCTCTCGCTATTCATTTCTACTCTCCTGTCTATCTATCTCTTTTTCGGGTTTTTCTTATTAAATAACCCAGTTTAGGAATAGCTACTTCCCCACAGCCATCAGGCTATTAAACCTGGCTCGGAACTCTGAACATTAATATCCCTCCATCTGTTATTTGCACTTTATTAATGTATTAATTCATGTCTGTATTTACGTATATAGTTGTAGTCAATGCCTACTATGTTCTGTTGTGCTATGCAAAGAAAGATTTTCATTGTCCTGTCAGGGACACATGACAGTAAACCCTTTTGACTTTGACTTTGACTTATTATAACATGAATCAGCACCATCACCATTTCCTACGACACTCTCTATTTTCTTCTTTCTATCGCTGTTCTTTTATTATTAAATTAAAAATAAGAAGTTGTACAAGAACTGTAATATGTCCGTACGCATCAGGTACTTGGGTACCACATAACTGTATTTACTTCGAACAAAAAAAAATATATATATATATATATATATATATATATATATATGCCCACGGTTGAATTATTATTGGATTGAAATTTTTAAAGTTATTTCGGAAGTTCTTAAGGTTGAACTCGACCCAGACCCAAAATTAATAATATTTGGAATTCCAGAGCCAAATTTGGTACTCACAGTAAATAAAAAAGAAATGTTTTTGATTACTGTTTAATAATAGGGAAAAAAATGATACTTATATTTTGGAAGGGAACATTATCGCCAACAATTAAAATGTGGAAAGCAGAGATGTTGGAGACGTTGAATTTGGAAAGAATTAGATTTGTCCTTTTGGACAGGTATAATTCTTTTGAATCGATATGGTCTCCATATATACAGTATTTAGAGAAGTAGCTATTCTTGGAATCACGGCTCGACGGATACCCTACGGAATCCGATGCGAATAACTTACTTATATTTGATATGATTGCGCATTTATTATAGATATTACTGTATGAAATAGTATTTCGTATAATGTATTTAGTTTTGTTTATATATATGTAATATTTTTGTTTTTTAAATTTTCTTTTTTTTTTATGGTTGAAGTATGTGGGATTTTATTTTTTATTTTTTTTAATTCTCTTTTTTTTTCCTCTTTTTTTTCTCTTTTATATATCTTTTTCTTTATTTCCAAAAAATAGAAGATATTAAGTATTGATATGTTATTTGTAGTAATATTGAATTAAGGTGTTAGTTTATAAAGTAAGCTATACATTGTAAACTGATTATTTCAAATAAAAAAATATTACACAAAAAAAAATATATATATATATGTATGGGTCAGATTGAAGAAGGGTCTCGGCCCAGAACTTCACCCATTTCTTCTCTCCAGAGATGTTGCCTATTTCCTTCGCTCTATAGATGCTGCCTCACCCACTAAGTTTCTCCAGCACTTTTGTCTACCTTCGATTTTCCAGCATCTGCTGTTCCTTCTTAAACACGTTGCCTGTCTCGCTGAGTTACTCCAGCACTTTTGTCTACCTTCGATTTTCCAGCATCTGCTGTTCCTTCTTAAACATGTTGCATGTCTCGCTGAGTTACTCCAGCATTTTGTGTCTCCTATGTTCTTTCAAGTTTAGTGTTTGGAGATACAGCGCGGAAACAGGCCCTTCGGCCCGCCTAGCCCGCGCCGACCAGCGATCCCCGCACGCTAACCCTATCCTACACGCACTAGGGACAGTTTACACATGCACCAAGCCAATTAACCTACGTACCTGCACGTCTTTGGAGTGGAGGGGGAAACTCCGGGAGATCCCGGAGAAAACCCACGCAGGTCAAGGGGAGGACGTCCCAAACTCCGTACAGACAGAGCCCAAGGTCGGGATCGAACCCGGGTCTCCGGCGCTGCAAGCGCTGCAAGGCAGCAACTCTACCGCTGCGCCACTAACTAAAACTAAAAGCTAACTGCACAGTAGCTGAGTTACATCGCGGACATTTCCGGGGTAATAGCAATCAACGGCCAATACTTACTACCAGATGACCTCTAGGTTTAGCTTCACGGTTCCAAGGTCATTGACGTCCACAGCCACCATTTGAGGCTGGGTGGTGAACAGGTCTTTTGTTTCACAGGTGACGCTGCCAACCAGGAGATGTGTTCCCAATCCCTTCAACTCTGATACCTGGAACGATGGACAAAGAGAGAGAGGTTGAGACATTGGGTGGAGAAAGAACGTCAACCTCCTTTAGCATCATCGGTCGGCAGGACCGGGAACCCACCTGACCCACCTGACTAAATAAATCCATCCTCATCTCCTTCCTAGAAGAATGTCCTTTAATTCTGAGGCCATGGCCAATTCTGTGGCATTGACGTCAGAATTAAAGGACGTTCTTTTAGGAAGGAGATGAGGAGGAATTTCTTCAGTCAGAGGGTGGTGAATCTGTGGAATTCTTTCCCACAGAAGGCTGTGGAGGACAAGTCGGTGAATATTTTTAAGGCAGAGATAGATAGATTCTTGATTGATTCTTGCATCATTTACGTCAATGGGTGTCAGAGGTTACGGGGAGAAGGCAGGACAATGGGGTTAGGAGGGAGAGATATCAACCATGATGGCGGAGTAGAAACATAGAAACATAGGAAATAGATGCAGGAGTAGGCCATTCAGCCCTTTGAGCCTCCACTGCCGTTCAATATGATCATGGCTGATCATCCAACTCAGTATCCCATACCTGCCTTCTCTCCATACCCTCTGATCCCTTTAGCCACAAAGGCCACATCTAACTCCCTCTTAAATATAGCCAATGAACTGGCCTCAACTACCCTCTGTGGCAGAGAGTTCCAGAGACTCACCACTCTCTGTGTGAAAAATGTTTTTCTCATCTCGGTCGTGATTGAATGGTGGAGTAGACTTGACGGGCCGAATGGCCTAACTCTACTCCTATCTCATGAACTTATGATCTGGAGAAAGCCCGTGCAGTCACGGGGAGAACGTACAAACTCTGTGCCGACAGCAGCTGTAGTCAAGACCGAACCCGGGTCTCTGGCGCTGTGAGGCAGCAACTCTACCGCTGCACACCCGTGCCATCCAAAGACGTACAGCTTTGTAGGTTAATTGGTTTTGGTAAACGGTATCGCAAATTGTCTCTCGTGTGGGATAGTGCTAGTGTACGGAGATCGCTGGTCGGCACGGCCTCGGTAGGCTATCGGGCCTGTTTCAACACTGCAAGTCTAATACCTAAAGAACATCCATTGAACGCACAGTGATAAAAATATGCAGGATTCCTAAATGAGATCACGCTGAATTTATTGAAAACAGCTGGAGATGAGCAGTGACTCCTTCTAAGGAATTTTGAATCCTCCACCAAAGTTATATCGTCTGATAGCTTAAAAGGCAGTTACTGCGACCACAGAATGTATTGCTGTCTTTCTGCAGTGCACTGATGAGATGATAGGGCCTGTAGCAAATAATCGTTTAACTGCTTGCTCTTTTTTTTCCCAATCGCAGCATCTAGCCGGTCTTCAAATTTAAGACAGCGGGTTCGATCCCGACTACGGGTGCTTGTCTGTACGGAGTTTGTACGTTCTCCCCGTGACCTGCGTGGGTTTTCTCCGAGATCTTCGGTTTCCTCCCACAAATCCAAGGTGTGAGGGTTAATTGGCTTTGGTATAATTGTAAATTGTCCCTCGTGCGTGCAGGCTAGCGTTAATGCGCGGGGATCGCTGGTCGGCGCGGACCCGGTGGGCCGAAGGGCCTGTTTCAACGCTGTATCTCTAAACTAAACTAATCCGGAAAACAAAGTTGGGATTCCCTTCTCCCCCTCAACCCAAAAGGGGCGATCCTTAAAAGTGCTGTAGATAGGGTGATCAAGAAGGCTTTCAATACACTCGCCTTCATTAGCCAGCATTGTGTAGAAGTTGGGAGGTCACGTTGCAGCTATATAAGACGTTAGTGAGGGCACCTTTAGAGTGTACACAAAATGCTGTGGAAACTCAGCGGGTGCAGCAGCATCTATGGAGCGAAGGAGATAGGCAACGTTTCGGGCCGAAACCCTTCTTCAGACCTTTGGAGTGTTGTGCGCTGTTTTTAGCACGATGCTATAGGAAAGATGTTGTCAAGCTGGATGGGCTCTCTGAAAAGTGAAAAAGTATTTCCTCATCTCAGTCCGAAATGGCTTACCCCTTATTCTTAAACTGTGTGGCCCTTGGTTCTGGACTCCCCCAACATGGGGAACATTTTTCCTGCATCTGGCCCGTCCAAACCCTTAAGAACGTTATATGTTTCGATAAGATCCCCTCTCATCCTTCCAAATTCCAGTGAATATCTTTTCTGCTTTAGTCATAGTCATAGTGTCATCGAGTCATAGAGCACGGAACCAGGCCCTTCAGCCCAACTTGCCCATGCTGACCAAGATGCCCCATCTAAGCTCGTCTCAATTGCCTATATTTGGTTCATATCCCTCTAATCCATGTACTGCAGCTATTTATTTCAATGTTGTTATAGTCCCTGCCTCAACTACCTCCTCCAGCAGCTCGTTCCAAACACCCACCGCCTTCAATGTGAAAAAGTTGCCTCAGTTTCTTCTTAATTCTAGTCCCACACACCCTAAACCTGTGGTTCCTGATTCCCCTACCTTGGGTAAAAGACTCTGCGCATTCACCCTGTCTGGTCCCCTCATAGAAACATAGACAATAGGTGCAGGAAGCGGCCATTTGGCCCTTCGAGCCAGCACCGCCATTCATTGTGATCATGGCTGATCGTCCCCAAACAATAACCCGTGCCTGCCTTCTCCCCATATCCCTTGATTCCACTAGCCCGTAGAGCTCTATCCAACTCTCTTTTAAATTCATCCAGTGATTTGGCCTCCACTGCCCTCTGTGGCAGAGAATTCCACAAATTCACGACCCTCTGGGTGAAAAAGTTTTTTCCCACCTCAGTCTTAAATGACCTCCCCTTTATTCTAAGACTGTGGCCCCTGGTTCTGGGCTCGCCCAACATTGGGAACATTTTTCCTGCATCTCGCTTGTCCAGTCCTTTTATAGTTCTATATGTTTTAATAAGATTCCCTATCATCCTTTTAAATTCCAGTGAATGCAAGCCCAGTCTTTCCAATCTTTCCTCATATGACAGTCCCGCCATCCCTGGGATTAACCGGGTGAACCTACGCTGCACTGCCTCAATAGCAAGGCTGTGATTCTGTGCACCTCTATAAGATCACCCCTCGTTTTCCTGCTCTCCAATTAATAACGTCCTCGCCTGTTCGACCTCTCCCTCTAGCTCAGGCCCTTGAGTCCCGGGTCACATTATGGTATATCTTCATTGCACTCTTTCCCGTTTAACATCATCCTTCCTATAGCAAGGTGACTAAAACTGAGCACAATACACGATACGTGGCCTCACTAACGACTTGTACAACGACATCTTTCTTTACCAGTGTTATTTGGCTGAACATTACCAGAGGCTTATTCTGACTCATTTGCAACGAGTTTGGGGAACTTTGGCCACTTCTTGCGTCTTTCTGTGACGCTTTATTCCGTGTATTCATTTAAAAAAAATACCTGCACGTCTTTGCGGGCGTGGGAGGGAACCGGAGCTCCCGTAGAAAACCCACGCAGTCACAGGGGACCGACTGCTATCTCCGCGTGGCCTTTCCAATGACTGGTTAGCACGCAACAAAATGCTTTTCACTGCACCTCGGTACACGCGACAATATATTAAACCAAACTGAGCCGGGGAACGTACAAACTCCGCACAGACAGGCACCCGTAGTGGGGACAGAACCCGGGTCTCTGGCGCTGTGTGGTGGCAACTCGGGGCAGCGCAGCGGTAGAGTTGCTGCCTCACAGCGCTTGCAGCGCCAGAGACCCGGGTTCCACCCCCACTACGGGTGCTGTCTGTACGGAGTTTGTACGTTCTCCCCGTGACCTGCGTGGGTTTTCTCCGAGATCTTCGCTTTCCTGGGAGGAATTCAGAGACCAGCAGAGGAGGACGAAGGGCTTGATTAGGAAGGGAAAAATAGATTATGAAAAAAAACTGGCAGGGAACATAAAAACTGACTGCAAAAGTTTTTATAGATATGTGAAGAGAAATAGATTAGTTAAAACAAATGTAGGTCCCTTGCAGTCAGAAACAGGTGAGTTGATCATGGGGAACAAGGATATGGCGGACCAATTGAATAATTACTTTGGTTCCGTCTTCACTAAGGAAGACATAAATAATCTGCCGGAAATAGCAGGGGACCGCGGGTCAAAAAAGTACTTGAGTGAAATCCAGGTTAATCGGGAAGTGGTGTTGGGTAAATTGAATGGATTAAAGGCCGATAAATCCCCAGGGCCAGATAGGCTGCATCCCAGAGTACTTAAGGAAGTAGCTCCGGAAATAGTGGATGCATTAGTGATAATCTTTCAAAACTCTTTAGATTCTGGAGTAGTTCCTGAGGATTGGCGGGTAGCAAACGTAACCCCTCTTTTTAAGAAGGGGGGGAGAGAGAAAACGGGGAATTACAGACCAGTTAGTCTAACATCGGTAGTGGGGAAACTGCTAGAGTCAGTTATTAAAGATGGGATAGCAGCACATTTAGAAAGTGGTGCATTCATTGGACAAAGTCAGCATGGATTTACGAAAGGTAAATCATGTCTGACGAATCTTGTGGAATTTTTCGAGGATGTAACTAGTAGCGTGGATGGGGGAGAAAAAGTGGATGTGGTGTATCTGGACTTCCAGAAGGCTTTCGACAAGGTCCCACATAAGAGATTAGTATATAAACTTAAAGCATACGGCATTGGGGGTTCAGTATTGATGTGGATAGAGAACTGGCTGGCAAACAGGAAGCAAAGAGTAGGAGTAAACGGGTCGTTTTCACAATGGCAGGCAGTGACTAGTGGGGTACCGCAAGGCTCAGTGCTGGGACCCCAGCTATTTACAATATACATAAATGATCTGGATGAGGGAATTGAAGACAATATCTCCAAGTTTGCGGATGACACTAAGCTGGGGGGCAGTGTTAGCTGTGAGAAGGATGCTAGGAGGCTGCAAGGTGACGTGGATAGGCTGGGTGAGTGGGCAAATGTTTGGCAGATGCAGTATAATGTGGATAAATGTGAGGTTATCCACTTTGGTGGCAAAAATAGGAAAACAGACTATTATCTAAATGGAGGCCGATTAGGAAAAGGGGAGATGCAGCGCGACCTGGGTGTCATGGTACACCAGTCATTGAAAGTAGGCATGCAGGTACAGCAGGCAGTGAAGAAAGCGAATGGTATGTTAGCTTTCATAGCAAAAGGATTTGAGTATAGGAGCAGGGAGGTTCTACTTCAGTTGTATCAGGTCTTGGTGAGGCCACACCTGGAGTATTGCGTACAGTTCTGGTCTCCAAATCTGAGGAAGGACATTATTGCCATAGAGGGAGTGCAGCGAAGGTTCACCAGACTGATTCCTGGGATGTCAGGACTGTCTTATGAACAAAGACTGCATAGACTTGGTTTATACTCTCTAGAATTTAGGAGATTGAGAGGGGATCTTATAGAAACTTACAAGATTCTTAAGGGGTTGGACAGGCTAGATGTAGGAAGATTGTTCCCGATGTTGGGGAGGTCCAGGACAAGGGGTTACAGCTTAAGGATAAGGGGGAAATCCTTTAGGACCGAGATGAGAAGGAATTTTTTCACACAGAGTGGTGGGTCTCTGGAACTCTCTGCCACAGAGGGTAGTTGAGGCCAGTTCATTGGCTATATTTAAGAGGGAGTTAGATGTGGCCCTTGTGGCTAAGGGGATCAGAGGGTATGGAGAGAAGGCAGGTACGGGATACTGAGTTGGATGATCAGCCATGATCATATTGAATGGCGGTGCAGGCTCGAAGGGCCGAATGGCCTACTCCTGCACCTAATTTCTATGTTTCTATGTTTCTATGTTTCTCCCACACTCCAAAGACGTACAGGTTTGTAGGTTGATTGGCTTGGTGTAAATGTAAATTGTCCCCAGTGTGTGTAGGGTAGCGTTAATGTGCGGGGATCGCCGGTCGGTGCGGGCTCGGTGGGCCGAAGGGCCTGTTTTCGCTCTGTACATCTACACTAAACCTGCGCCACCCCAACATGTCTCAACTACCCCAATGAAAAGCAAAGTGGTCTCTGAGTAGCCCTGTGATCCCACAAGCGTGTCTCACGTACCTTAATAGAGAATAAATCATTAATGAGGGGAAAGAAAATGATGTCTTCTCCATCCCAGCTTTGTCGATCATTCACTTCAATCCTCCCTTTTAGTTTCCACTGTTGCCGGCCATAACGCATAAAGATCTTGGTAAAGATGGGGGAGAAATGAACAGATTAGCTAGCTTGCGGGCGTACATTTCAAACTTCATTTCAGCGCTCGGAAAAGAGCTTCAAGTTCTGTTCTCACATCACCGGCCCTCTCCGAGACGTGTCACCGCTCCATTAACACCTTTGAGCATTCACAACAGGAACATCACTCGGACTTGCAAGCTTGGCAATTAAGTTAACGAGAGAAAAGAAAAACATGTCGCAAAAAGCGCCAGACAGGGTTATTTTTACCATCGCGGAGCCGAGCTGACCCATTATCAACGCAGCGAGGATCAATATGTCCTCTCAAAGGCAATTAGAATCAGAGCCCTCGCCCACGCCGACCAACATGTCCCATCTGCAACGTTGGAGCAAAGAAACATAGAAAGCAGGTGCAGGAGTAGGCCATTCGACCCTTCAAGCCAGTACCGTCATTCAATGTGATCATGGCTGATCATCCACAATCAGTACCCCGTTCCTGCTTTCTCCCCACATCCCCTGACTCCTTTAGCCCTAAGAGCTAAATCTAACTCTCTTGAAAACATCCAGTGAATCGGCCTCCACCGCCTTCTGTGGCAGAGAATTCCACAGATTCACAACTCTCTGGGTGAAAAAGTTTTTCCTCATCTCAGTCCTAAATGGCCTCTCCCGTTATTCTTAAACCTTGTGATCCCTGGACTCCCAGAACAAGGGGGACATTTGTCCTGCATCTAGCCTGTCCAATCCCTTAAGCATTTTGTATCTTTCTATAAGATCCCCTCTCATCCTTCTAAATTCCAGTGAATACCAAGCCCAGTCGACCAAATCTTTCATCATATTCAAACAAGAGGGCATGAATTCAAACAAGAGGGCATGACATGAGAATTAAGGGACAGAAGTTTAGGGGTAACATAAGGGGGAACTTCTTTACTCAGAGAGTGGTGGCTGTGTGGAATGATCTTCCTGCAGAAGTGGTGGAGGCAGGATCGATTTTAACATTTAAAAGTAAAGTGGATAGGTATATGGACGGGAAGGGAATGGAGGGGTATGGTCTGAGTGCAGGTAGATGGGACTGGAAGGGCCGAGAGGGCCTGTTTCCGTGCTGTAATTGTTATATGTTATATGGTTATATGTTATATGGTTATATGTCAGTCTTGCCATCCCGGGAGCCTTTCAGGCTCCTGTGCATTCTTCCCGATGGCAGGAGAAACGAGTGTGTGGCCAGTAGTGGTGTGGGTCTCCGATGATGCTGGCTGCCTTTCTGAGGCGGTGTTGCAGAGTGATACAGTGTGGAAGCAGGCCCTTCGGCCCATCTTGCCCGCGCCGAACAACATGTCCAATCTACACTAGTCCCACTTGCCTGCATTTGGTCCATATCCCTCCAAACCTGTCCTATCCATGTACCTGTCTATTTGTATCTTAAACGTTGAAATACGTTGCTCTGTCTCAAAGGAGGAGCTGACATGGGGGGGGGGGGGGGACTGCCGGGAGGGGGTGGGGGGAGAACAAAGGGGGACTCGGTGCAAGATACTTTGTAACTTTGTTAGCGCTCTTTACGTGGCGCCTATTTGCATACCTTGGGAGTACAAGCAAAGAGTTTCACTGTGAGCTGTCACATAGAAACATAGAAACGTAGAAAATAGGTGCAGGAGTAAGCCATGCAGCCTTCGAGCCTGCACCGCCATTCAATATGATCATGGCCAATCATCCAACTCAGTATCCTGTACCTGCCTTCTCTCCATACCCCCTGATCCCTTTGGCCACAAGGGCCACATCTAACTCCCTCTTAAATATAGCCAATGAACTGGCCTCAACTACCTACTGTGGCAGAGAATTCCACAGGATCACCACTCTCTCTGTGATTTTTTTTTTTCTCATCTTGGTCCTAAAAGACTTCCCCCTTATCCTTAAGCAGTGATCCCTTGTCCTGGACTTCCCCAACATCGGGAATAATCTTCCTGCATCTAGCCTGTTCAACCCTTTAAGAATTTTGTAAGTTTCTATATGATCCCCCCTCAATCTTCTAAATTCTAGCGAGTACAAGCCGAGTCTATCCAGTCTTTCTTCATATGGAAGTCCTGCCATCCCAGGAATCAGTCTGGTGAACCATCTCTGTACTCTCTCTATGGCAAGAATGTCTTTCCTCAGATTAGGAGACCAAAACTGTACGCAATACTCCAGGTGTGGCCTCACCAAGACCCTGTACAACTGCAGTAGAACCTCCCTGCTCCTATACTCAAAGTCACATGAGACAATAACGCATCCATCCATTAATCCATCCATCCATCCATCCATCCATCCATCCATCCATCCATCCATCCATCCATCCATCCATCCATCCATCCACCCATCCCTCCATCCATCCATCCATCCATCCATCCATCCATCCATCCATCCATCCATCCATCCATCCCTCCTCCCTCCATCCCTCCATCCATCCATCCATCCCTCCATCCATCCATCCATCCATCCATCCCTCCATCCATCCATCCATCCCTCCATCCATCCATCCATCCATCCATCCCTCCATCCATCCATCCATCCATCCATCCATCCATCCATCCATCCATTCATCCCTCCCTCCATCCATCCATCCATCCATCCATCCCTCCATCCATCCATCCATCCGCCCATCCCTCCATCCATCCATCCATCCATCCATCCATCCATCCATCCATCCATCCATCCATCCATCCATCCCTCCTCCCTCCATCCCTCCATCCATCCATCCATCCCTCCATCCATCCATCCATCCATCCCTCCCTCCCTCCATCCCTCCATCCATCCATCCATCCATCCATCCATCCATCCATCCATCCATCCATCCATCCATCCATCCATCCATCCCTCCCTCCCTCCATCCATCCATCCATCCCTCCCTCCATCCATCCATCCATCCATCCATCCATCCATCCATCCATCCCTCCCTCCCTCCATCCATCCATCCATCCATCCCTCCATCCCTCCCTCCATCCATCCATCCATCCATCCATCCATCCATCCATCCCTCCCTCCATCCATCCATCCATCCATCCATCCATCCATCCATTCGTTCATTCATTCATTCACTTGGGTGACCAATGCCACAATTGAATCCACTCACCTCATATTGATCCCCTGGGCAAAGGCGTGCAAAGCCAGCTAAACCTGCAAAGTTTAAGATAGACCAAGCCAACAGTTAGAACTGCAAGACTGCACGGAACCCAGTTCAAAATTCATTCATTCATTCATCATCGTTGAAGACATTAGCGACGCAGAGGTGCCGGCTTCCGACGGGAACGTTGACGGACGCACCACACATCTCTGTCCTCCAGTTCCTGCGGACTTCCGCCGCTGGAAGTTCAGGATTTTGGTGTGTGTGCTTTATCATCATTCCTTACAACGCTCTGTACGACAGTGATCGCAACTTCTACTGAAGTGTGGATGGCCGTTGGCTCGCTAGGAGCTCATCCGCCCTTTGACAGGATCTGGTTTTTGGTCCTGCTGGGGGTCCACAGCCCCCCTCCTCACCCGGCAAACCAGGTGGGGGAGACGGTTTAGTCGGCGACTATCCGACCACGGAGCGGGTAGCACGGGGTCACATGGTGCCCGTGGCGGGGGGGAACTCCCCCCCCGACCCGAATTGGAAACCTTACACTTTAAGCTGCAGAGTTTGGATATCGGTATTTCAGCATGGAAGATGAATTGTGGACGCAGCCCAGACCATCGCACAGACCAACCTCCCTTCAATTGACTCCCATCTACAGCTCAGTGCATTCCCAGAATAGAGTCCCAGCCTGCTCAACCTCTCCCGATAGCTCAGGCCCCCGAGTCTTGGCAAGATCCTCATACATCGTCTATTATTTGTATTTCCACATGAAAGAACTTTCCCGGAACAAATCAGTATTTCTGAGGAATCTTAATCTTCATAAGTGTGTAGGTGATAGGAGCAGAATGAGGCCATTCAGCCCATCAAGCCCACTCTACCATTTGATCATGGCTATCTGTCTCTCCCTCCTAATCCCATTCCCTTGCCTTCTCCCCGTAACCCCTGACACCCCTCACAATTGTTGCCATTATTACTGAGCAACATCACCCAGCTTTCCTGATGCCATGTGCAGCCCGATGAGTCAGGCAGCATCTGTGGAAGGGAATAAACCGGCGATATTTCGGGTCGGGACCATTACTACTGAAGAAGGGTCCTGATCCTTAACATCGTTCATCAGTTCATAACTTCTTATGTCACAGGAGCAGGATTAGGCCATTCGGCCCATTCCGCCATTCGATCTATCTTTCCCTCTCAACACCATTCTCCTGCCATTCTCCCCATAACCCCTGGCATCTGTACTAATCAAGAATCTGTCAATCTCCGCCTTAAAATGATCCACCGATTTGGGAAAAATGTGAATAATTCTTAGTGCAAGATAAAGCCAATAAAGTCCGATTAGAGATAGTCTGAGGGTCTCCAATGAGGTAGATAGTAGTTCAGGACCGCTCTCTGGTTGTGGTAGGATGGTTCAGTTGCCTGATAACAGCCGGGAAGAAACTGTCCCTGAATCTGGAGGTGTGCGTTTTCACACTTCTGTACCTCTTGCCCGATGGGAGAGGGGAGAAGAGTGAGTGGCCAGGGTGAGACTGGTCCTTGATGATGCTGCTGGCCTTGCTGAGGCAACGTGAGGTGTAGATGGAGTCAATGGAAGGGTGGTTGGGGTTTGTGTGATGGTCTGGGTGTGTTGCGTCCACAATTTCATTTCGGAGTCACGTGAGTGACTTCGTGAAGAGCCCGCCGGCGCGCATGCTCGACATATCGTCGTATCGCGTTGCTGCGACGGCTGGCGGTGGAGCGCGCTCCTCGCCAGCCCTTCATAAGGGGCCACGGAGGTGAGTATTCTACCTTTAGTTGGTGGTCCTTGTTGTTGGTTATGTCTTGAGGCAAGGACATGGATGGGAGTTCCAAGGGCCGGAGGACGTCAGGACGAGTTCGCCGGTCAACAGTTCCGGGGCCTTTACCATCGGCAGTACCTGCAACGCAGGCCGGGACTCAGGCGGAGATGTGGGTAAGCCCTGTGGTTACAGGTCCAGATCCGCCAGCACACCACAGCTCGGAGGAGTTCGACGAGGAGGAGTGTGGTGTGCCGCCAGAGCAGGAGGACCCTGCCATGGCAGTCAGGCCGTCAGCGGGTTCGCTGGCTACCTCGAGCAGGGTGCGTGCGGCTGCACGGCCTGTTCCACTCAGCCCTCCGAGTAGGGGAAGGGCAGGAGCCCAGAAGCCTAACCCTACCAGGGCTAAGGCATTGCCTGACACGGAGGAGCGGTCAGGTTCCAGGGCGAGACCCGGGGCGGCTGTGAGGTCCAGCCGGCACACCCCGACTCTCAACGCCGGGACGGGTCGGTTGAGTCGGGTCTCGTCACGGTCGCCGAGCCCCCCATGGATGGGTGGGCGAGACCATGCGTCGGCAAGGTCCACGATGTGGGCAGCCGGCAAGCCTGCGCAGGCTTCAGGCAGCCATGCTTCGGCTGGTGCCGACACCACGCCGCAAGTGCCCTTAGTGGCAGCGGCTTCAGCTCCCGCTAAACGGAGGCGGTTGAACACGCCCGCGCGGGAATCGCGCAGTTTCGCCTCGGCGGCTGTTAGCGACAACTACTGGCACCGGCAGGGCCTCGATGAGGTGCGGGCCGATGATAGGAGCCCGGTTTTCTTTTCAGAGCCGGAGGACTCCGACCACCTGAGTGTTCAGGGTGAAGGGCGTATTGACCGTATGGAGCGGCTGCTGGAGCTCCTGCTTCAAAGTCAACAACAGCAGGGCAGCAACAGGCACAGGGCGTCGTCACCAGCCTCTACCATCAGCCTGGAGCAGCAGGAGGAGGAGGTTTTGGTGGATCCATACCATCTCCGTTGGAGGTGCCAGCGGAGGATCTTCTGGATGTGGCGACCAAATTTGCGGCCCCACATTCATCTGGACTTCCTTTAAACGCAAAGCTGGCAGCCACTGTGGACTTTCTTAACAACCAGCAACTACAGGAAGAAGTCCTCATTCAGGCAATGAGCCGTCACAAGGCTCCATCCAATTGCAACTCCCTCAACGTGCCCGTGGTCAATACGCCGATATGGGGCAACATCAGTGCGGCTATCCGTCAACAAGAGGTAAAATTGCAGCGGATCCTGAAGCTCCTCACGGCCGGTATTACCGCCTTTGCGCGGTCGGTGGACGGGGACGAGCTGAATTTGGACCAGGAAGATGCTCTGGCCCTCCTGTGCGCGACCCAGCACGAAATCAACGGGTTTCGCAAAACCAGCATCCGCCCAGCGCTCAATCCGAAGTTTGCAGGATTGTGCAAACCACCGCCGCCGCCCCCGCCCCGTCAGCTCTTTGGGGAGGACCTCTCGAAGAGAGTCAAAGAGCTTGACGAACAAGCCAAAACGGTGGGGATCATGCGCTCTCAGAGTGCCCCCGCACCGTCAGGCTCAAAGTCTCCATACATTCGATCACGAGGGTCTGCTAGTACCTCGACGAGGACCCACCCTCAAGCTCCACAACGACAGCAACATCAGACCCAGCACCAGGGGTCTTTTTTAGGACAGGGTCGGCAGAGACCCTGGTGGAAAACGAAGACGCCGCGCCCTCAAGCCAACCCAGCACCTCAACGTCCACCCACGCGTGTCAAGAACCGCCGGTAACCACGGAGGTGAGGGGGTCTGGTTCTCTCTTTTCTCTTTGTTTAACTTCACATGTTGGTGGTCGCCTTCGGTTGTTTTTGGGTGCATGGGGTAATTTTACTGGTGACGAGTATGTGTTGCAGAATATTCAGGGGCATAAAATTGAGTTTATTAATGGCGACATTCCTCCATCCCAGCACATGCCCGCTCGAACGTTTAAATTATCTGCTGCAGAACAGGTAGCAGGCTACAAGGAACTTTTAAGTCTTGAGCAGAAGGGAGTGATTGAGAGAGTGGTGCATGAGCCAGTTGAATTTGTTTTGAATATATTCACCAGACCTAAGAAGGATGGAGGTTGTCGTGTCATTATTGATCTAACCCGTTTGAATACTTTTGTAACATATACTCATTTTAAAATGGATACGTTTGAAACAGCCAAATCATTGATTTCTCATGGTTGCTTTATGGCATGCATCGATTTGAAAGACGCATATTATTCAGTATCCATCCAGAAATACGACAGAAGGTTTTTGAAATTCATCTGGATGGGGCAACTCTGGCAGTACAAGGCTTTGCCTAATGGGCTCACCACAACCCCTAGATTGTTCACTAAATTAGTGAAACCAATTATGGCTTATTTGAGACAACGACACCATATAGTTATGGCCTACTTAGATGATATCTTAATTGTGGGCCACACCCTGGAATTGGCTGAACAGGGTGTTGCAGCTGCTGTCAATATATTTCAACAATTAGGGTTTATTGTCCATCCAGAGAAATCAAAGTTCTGCCCTGCCCAGGTGATTAATTACCTAGGGTTCACGGTGAACTCTATGAGCATGAGGGTTACCATTCCAATTAACAAGATTGAGGAGGTTACCCAGGTGTGTCAAGATTTAATCCGCACCAATATACCATTGATTCGGCATTCAGCTACAATAATTGGGAAGCTTGTAGCTTTGTTTCCGGCAGCGCGATATGGACCTTTGCATTATCAGAATTTGCAAAGAGCTAAAATTGCTGCGTTAAAACAGAACGCTGGTCATTATGATCGGTCCATGCAGCTGCCGCCCGAAGCGATAAATGAGTTGCAATGGTGGGTGTGTCACATTAGCAGCTCATTCAAGCCTATCAGGGAGGCTAATCCGGTGGTATATTTGCAGACTGATGCAAGCTCCAATGGCTGGGGAGCCACGGATAATTGCTCTAGTTGTGGGGGCAGATGGGACACCCTTGAATCAACGATGTTGTTGACTCAAGGGATTAACTATTTGGAGTTTTTGGCAGCATTCCACGGACTTCGTGCATATTGTTCCAAGCTTGTTGGAGCACATGTCCGTCTCCAAATAGACAACACCACAGCAGTGGCATACTTAAACCATATGGGTGGTACCAGGTCAGTTTCGTGTGACAAATTGGCTAACTCAATTTGGCTCTGGTGTGTTCAAAGAGACATTTAGATTTCAGCTACCTATTTGCCAGGTGAGCTTAATACTGTGGCGGACACCAGGTCACGCAAATTTAATGACAATATTGAATGGATGTTGCATCCTGAGATTTTTTCTAAAGTCACAGCCAAATTTGGTAAACCGGACATTGACCTTTTTGCGTCACGGTTGAACCATCAGGTACCAACCTACGTTTCATGGGAACCAGATCCTGGGGCAATAGCGCTAGATGCATTCTCGCTGGACTGGGGGAATTGGTTTTTCTATGCCTTCCCCCCGTTTTGCCTCATCAGTCGGGTATTGCGAAAGATTCAGGCAGATGCTGCCAAGGGCATCCTTATTATACCCGACTGGCCCACACAGCCTTGGTATCCGGTGGTCTTTGACATGCTCAACGAACCTTGGGTCCTTTTGAAGGGTTGCCCACAATTGGTTACTCACCCTGTCTCAGGGGAGCCACATCCCTGCCATGGCTATTTAAATTTGTTGGCTTGCAGGTTCTGAACAGGCCGTTAGTCCAATACGGCCTCTCGGCTCGGACCATGGATACCATCGGGGCGTCGTGTCGAGAGTCCACAAGGCGAAGATACCGCTCGCATATTAAGAAGTGGATAGCCTACTGCAGCCGCTCTCGCATCACGTACGATGACGTGATAATAACCGATGTCCTGGAATTCCTCGCGGGGTTGCACCATGATGAACACTTAAGTTACAGTGCCATCAACAGCGCCAGAAGTGCGCTATCATTCTACCTCAATATTGGGGTAGGATCCAACAGGCTAGTGTCCAGACTCATGCGGGGTATATTCAATATGAATCCGCCTACACCACGCTATAATATCACCTGGGATGTCAGGGACGTATTAACCCTGCTCAGGACGTGGTCTCCCATGGAAGGGCTCCAACTGGACCAACTCACCATGAAGCTGGTGATGTTACTAGCGCTGACTTCAGCTCAGAGGGTACAGACACTACACAAACTTCGTGTCGACAGAATGGCTTCTACCCCTACAGAAGTAGTCTTTTTCATTGACGAGCTACTAAAGCAGCATAGACCTGGGTGCACAGGGCTGCAGCTGAAGTTCCCGGCATACCTCGCAGATGCTAGGCTATGTTTAGCCTCACATATCCGCCACTATGTCAAGGTGACAGCACGCATCAGAGGAATGGAGAGATACCTGCTTGTCACTCATAAGAGACCTCATCATCGAGTGACAGTCCAGACGATATCCAGGTGGCTTCGAGTCGTCTTGGGTAAGTCAGGTATCGACACTAATGTGTTCAAGTCTCATTCCACCAGGGCTGCATCGACGTCAGCGGCGAGGGTCATGGAGGTGCCCATGGACCAAATTCTCGCCACAGCAGGATGGGCTAATGAAGCTGTGTTCCAGCGTTTTTATAACAAGCCTGTTGCTGCTCCTCTGCAGTTCGCAGAAGCCGTGCTGAATGCAGGTTCAGAACGTGGAGATGTCCCCGCATGAGGGGTTTTTGATTTGTTATTAATACATATGCTCTTGTTTTGCAGTATGAACTATTGAGCAAGTTTGTTCCTCCCATCCATCCCTGGTAGTGGTGTGTCAGCATGGACGTGGTCCAGGGCGTGTCATCACAGAAGCTTTGAAGTCTTCACGAAGTCACTCACGTGACTCCGAAATGAAATAGTAAGATTGAACGAGAACTTACCAGTTCGAAGGTTGATCTTTATTTTATGAGGAGTCGAAGTGAGGGATTTCGTGCCCTCCTCGCCCAACCCTCAGTCACCTTCATCTGGTAATCTTAGTCACTTCAATCTTACTATGCGAAGTCATTTCTATTGTTGGTTTCTGTGATTCCACGCCGCTACTTTGAAGTATGTCGAGCATGCGCGCCGGCGGGCTCTTCACGAAATCCCTCACTTCGATGAGGGATTCGCTGAGATGCGTCCCGATAAAGGGCTTTCTCAGGCGCATCTGTAGAGGTCCGTGAGAGGTGTTGGGGACATGCTGAGCCTTCTCAGGAACCAGAGGCGTCGATGTGCCCTTAGAATAAAGGGGAGGCCATTTAAGACTGATGGTGAGAAAAATCTTTTTCACCCAGAGAGTCGTGAATTTATGGAATTCCCTGCCACAGAGGGCAGTGGAGGCCAAGTCACTGGATGGATTGAAGAGAGAGTTAGATAGAGCTCTAGGGGCTGGTGGAGTCAAGGGATATGGGGAGAAGGCAGGCACGGGTTACTGATAGGGGATGATCAGCCATGATCACAATGAATGGCGGTGCTGGCTCGAAGGGCCGAATGGCCTCCTCCTGCACCTATTTTCTATGTTTCTATGTAACTCGTGCTGAGTTTATGCAGCACTCTGTGTTATGATCACGTTTCCAGCATCTGCAGCTCCTTGGGGCACCAGAGACCTTTGTGCCCATGTTATTGATTATGACAATTCACAGTTTGAGATTAACATCCAAAACACAAGGAAAAGGCTTTCTATTTTGGAGCAACGGTCATAGATATTAAACGCCAGAATTTCCATTTGATTTCCTTCCGGGCCACACGCTATTCCGAGTGCTCCTAAAATAACCCTTCACCCGCTCAGCTAACGGCATCATTCACACCAATCCTGTCCGGTTGTTACTTGCCTTTCATCTTAATGTGAAATTCTCCAAGCAGTTTCCCAATTTCTACCTCGAGTGAACACAGCGCCTGCAAGACAAAGAGGTTACTTTAGACTTTAGGGATCCAGCGCGGAAACAGGCCCATCGGGACAGGGCGGCGCGGTGGCTGAGCGGTAGAGTTGCTGCCTCACAGCGCCAGAGACCCGGGTTCGATCCTGACTACGCGCGCTGTCAGCAAGGAGCTTGTACGTTCTCCCCGTGACCCACGTGGGTTTTCCCCGGGATCTCCGGTTTCCTCCCACACTCCAAAGACGTGCAGGTTTGTAGGTTAATTGGCTTGGCAGAAGTGTAAATTGTCCCCAGTGTGTGTAGGATGGCGTTAGTGTGCGGGGATCGCTGGCCGGCGCGGACTCGGTGGACCGAAGGGCCTGAATCTGAACTAAACTAAGAATGTCTGTGGAATTCTTTCAGAAGCTTAAGGGGGGACTTGATAGAGGTCTTTAAAACGATGAGAGGGATAGACAGAGTTAATGTGGACAAGCTTTTCCCTTTGAGAATAGGGAAGATTCAAACAAGAGGGCATGACTTTAGAATTAAGGGACAGAAGTTTAGGGGTAACATGAGGGGGATCTTCTTTACTCAGAGAGTGGTAGCGGTGTGGAATGAGCTTCCAGTGGAAGTGGTGGCGGCAGGTTCGTTGGTATCATTTAAAAATAAATTGGATAGGCATATGGATGAGAAGGGTATGGAGGGTTATGGTATGAGTGCAGGCAGGTGGGACTAAGGGAAAAAAGTTGTTCGGCACGGACTGGAAGGGCCGAGATGGCCTATTTCCATGCTGTAATTGTTATATGGTTATATGGTTAATTCTCTGCCTCAAAGTCTGTGGAGGCAGGTTCTCTGGATACTTTCAAGAGAGAGCTAGATAGGGCTCTTAAAGATAGCGGAGTCAGGGGATAGGGGGAGAAGGCAGGAGCGGGGTACTGATTGGGGATGATCAGCCATGATCACATTGATGCGGTGCTGGCTCGAAGGGCCAAATGGCCTACTCCTGCAACTATTGTCTACTGTCTATTGTCTATTGATAAACTAAACATTAAGTGTGTTTCAGTGGCCCACTGGAATAGCTAAGCTGAAGGTCAGAA
This sequence comes from Raja brachyura, assembly GCA_963514005.1. Next base: position 147,597,364 of record OY740782.1, on the reverse strand, counting down.
TTACAAAAACAGCCATACAAGATTATTCACATGTCCTCCATCTCAAACAGTGCCAGAATAGATTCTGAATACCATTCCACAGCTACAGGCAATCTTTCACGCAACGAATCCTTGACAATCATTTTCAATTGTTTTCAAGAGAGAGTTAGATTTAGCTCTTCGGGCTAACGGAATCAGGGGATTATGGGGAGAAAGCAGGAACAGGGTCCTGATTGTGGATGATCAGCCATGATCATATTGACAATAGACAATAGGTGCAGGAGTAGGCCATTCGGCCCTTCAATTGCCACAGAATTCTCTGCCACAGAAGGTAGTTGAGGCCAGTTCATTGGCTATATTTAAGAGGGAGTTAGATGTGGCCCTTGTGGCTAAAGGGATCAGGGGGTATGGAGAGAAGGCCGGTACAGGATACTGATTTGGATGATCAGCCATGATCATATTGAATGGCGGTGCAGGCTCGAAGGGCCGAATGGCCTACTCCTGCACCTATTTTCTATGATTCTATGATTTAAGCCAGCCCCGCCATTCAATGTGATCATGGCTGATCATCCCCAATCAGTACCCCGTTCCTGCCCTCTCCCCATATCCCTGACTCCGCTATCTTTAAGAGCCCGATCTAGCTCTCTCTTGAAAGTATCCAAAGAACCGGCCTCCACCGCCCTCTGAGGCAGAGAATTCCACAGACTCACAACTCTCTGTGAGAAAAAGTGATTCCTCGTCTCCGTTCTAAATGACTTACCCCTTATTCTTAAACTGTGGCCCCTGGTTCTGGATTCCCCCAACATCGGGAACATGTTTCCTGCCTCTAGCGTGTCCAAACTTTTAATAATCTTTCAATTAGATCCCCTCTCATCCTTCTAAACTCCAGAGCGTACAAGCCCAGCCGCCCCGTTCTCTCAACATATGACAGTCCCGCCTTCCCGGGAATTAACCTTGTAAGCCTACGCTGCACTCCCTCAATAGCAAGAATTTCCTACCTCAAATTAGGGGACCAAAACTGCACACAATACTCCAGGTGTGCTCTCACTAGGGCCCTGTACAACTGCAGAAGGACCTCTTTGCTCCTATAATCAACTCCTCTTGTTATAAAGGCCAACATGCCATTCGCTTTCTTCACTGCCTGCAGGTCCTCATTGAAACTTACTGAATAGTGAAAGACCTGGTAGAGTGGATGTGGAGAGGATGTGGAGAGTGGAGGACCTGTTTGCTCCTTGAATGGCGGAACTGGCTCGAATGGCCTACTCTTGCACCTCTTGTCTATGTTTCAATCCTCACCCCTCCACATTGCGGCATTCAGCAATGCCCACGTTTCTTTCTCCCTTCGTCTTTCCTATGTACAAAATAGTATTAGGGCGGCAGGGCGTCACGGTGGCTCAGCGGTAAAGTTGCTGCCTTACAGCGCCAGGGACCCGGGTTCGATACCGACTACGGGTGCTGTCTGTACTGGGCTTGTACGCACGGGCAAATTAGGCCAAAGGGCCTGTTTCCGTACTGTACAACACTATCACAGCCGGTGGACCCAAAGGCCGATGGCATTGAAGTAAAGGACGTGGATAAATGTGAGGTTATCCACTTTGGTGGCAAAAATAGGAAAACAGACTATTATCTAAATGGAGGCCGATTAGGAAAAGGGGAGATGCAGCGTGACCTGGGTGTCATGGTACACCAGTCATTGAAAGTAGGCATGCAGGTGCAGCAGGCAGTGAAGAAAGCGAATGGTATGTTAGCTTTCATAGCAAAAGGATTTGAGTATAGGAGCAGGGAGGTTCTACTTCAGTTGTATAGGGTCTTGGTGAGACCACACCTGGAGTATTGCGTACAGTTCTGGTCTCCAAATCTGAGGAAGGACATTATTGCCATAGAGGGAGTGCAGAGAAGGTTCACCAGACTGATTCCTGGGATGTCAGGACTGTCTTATGAACAAAGACTGCATAGACTCGGTTTATACTCTCTAGAATTTAGGAGATTGAGAGGCGATCTTATAGCACCTTACAAGATTCTTAAGGGGTTGGACAGGCTAGATGCAGGAAGATTGTTCCCGATGTTGGGGAGGTCCAGGACAAGGGGTCACAGCTTAAGGATAAGGGGGAAATCCTTTAGGACCGAGATGAGAAGGACTTTTTTCACACAGAGAGTGGTGGGTCTCTGGAACTCTCTGCCACAGAGGGTAGTTGAGGCCAGTTCATTGACTATATTTAAGAGGGAGTTAGATGTGGCCCTTGTGGCTAAGGGGATCAGAGGGTATGGTGAGAAAGCAGGTACGGGATACTGAGTTGGATGATCAGCCATGATCATATTGAATGGCGGTGCAGGCTCGAAGGGCCGAATGGCCTACTCCTGCACCTATTTTCTATGTTTCTATGTTTCTATGTACCTCTGTGGTTTCTTTGTAAGTCTTGATTATTTCGACCAGGCTTTCTCTGGTACTTTTCGTGGATGGCGACATTTCAAAGGCCTGTTTCATCTTGGACGCTCCATCCCGTAGCCTTTTCATCATGCAGAATGTCTCGTACAACTCATCCACCTGCCAAGGGAACAGGAGAGGAAAAACCTTCAATCAAATTCAACGCTGGTGTTTGCATCAAGACGACCGGAATATGAGAAACAGGGATGTAACGCTGAGGCTCTATAAGGTGCAGCCATGATCACATTGAATGGCGGTGCTGGCTCGAAGGGCCGAATGGCCATCTCCTGCTCCTGCTCCTATTGTCTATTTGGAGAACTGCGAGCAAATTTGATCCCCCTATCTGAGGAAGGATGTGCCGGCTCTGGAGAGGGTCCAGAGGAGGTTTACAAGAATGATCCCAGGAATGAGTGGGTTAACGTAAGATGTAGTGGACATTTAAAAGTGGATTGGATAGGCATATGGATGAGAAGGGTATGGAGGGTTATGGTATGAGTGCAGGCAGGTGGGACTAAGGGAAAATAGTTGTTCGGCACGGACTTGAAGGGCCGAGATGGCCTGTTTCCGTGCTGTAATTGTTATATGGTTACATGGTTATATGAGCGTTTGACAGCACTGGGCCTGTACTCGCTGGAGTTTAGAAGGTTGAAGGGGGGGGACCTCATTGAAACTCGCACAATAATGAAAGGCACAGATAGAGTGGATGTGGAGAGGATGTCTCCACTGGTGGGAGAGTCTAGGACCAGAGGTCACAGCCTCAGAATTAAAGGGCGCTCTTTCAGAAAGGAGCATAGTTAATCTGTGGAACTCATTGCCACAGAGGGCTGTGGAGGCCAAGTCAGTGGATATTTTTAAGGGGGAGATAGACAAATTCTGGATTAGAAAGAATGTCAAGGATTACGGGGAGAAGGCAAGAAAATCCACCAGGAAAATGGGATTAGGAGGCAGAGATCAGCCATGATTGAATGGCAGAGTGGACTCGATGGGCTGAACGGCCTAATTCTACTCCTATAACTTGTGAATGTGTTCAGTTTTGGTCACCCTGCCACGGGAAGGCTGTTTGTTTATGTCAACCAGCATCTGCAGGTCCTTGTTTCTCGCCTTTATATTGTCTATCTTTCTGGATCCTTAGCCGCAACATGCAATGGTGGCGCAGCGGTAGAGTCGCTGCCTCGCTGCGCCAGAGACCCGGGTTCCATCCTGACTACGGGTGCTGTCAGTTACATTCCACCCCGCGACCTGCGTGGGTTTTTCTCCGAGACCTTCGGTTTCCTCCCGCACTCCAAGGACGTGCAGGTTTGTTGGTTAACTGTCTTCAGTAAAACTATAAACCTGCCCCAATGTGCGTGTCGGGCAGCGTTAGCGGACGGCTTACGGCACGCCGGCAGGACTGTGCGTTGGCTTTCGGTCGCCCTGCCGCGGGAAGGATGTTTGTTAAGCGGGAAAGGGTGCAGAGGAGACACTGCCAGCACTCGAGGGCCCGAGCTCGATGGAGGAGGATGAAGGGTGATCTTACAGAGGTGCACAAAATCGGGAGAGGAATAGATCAGATCGACACACAGGGCCTCTTGGAATTAGAGATTATGGGGAGACGGCAGGAGTTTAGAGTGGAAGAGAGTTAAGAGGGGAAGATAGATCAGCCATGATTGAATGGCAGGGTAGACTTGATGGGCCGAATGGCCTAATTCTACTCCTATCACTTATGACCTTATGACAGGGTTTCCGCGCAGTATCTCTAAGGTCGATGAGACTGCATTTCTGTACCACTCGGTTAATTCTCAGCGGTTAAAGTCTCTGAACGGATGGGTCGACTGCGCTTGTATTCACAGGAATTCACAAGGATGAGATGGGATCTTATAGAAACGTACAAAATTCTTAAGCGATTGGACAGGCTAGCTGCAGGAAAAATGTTCCCGATGTTGGGGGGGGGGGGGGGGGGGGGTCCAGAACCAGTGGTCACAGTTTCAGAATAAGGGGTAAGCGATTTAGGATTGAGATGTGGACATTGAGTTGCTGCCTTACAGCGAATGCAGCGCCGGAGACCCGGGTTCCATCCCGACTAAACATAGAATCATAGAAACATAGAAATTAGGTGCAGGAGTAGGCCATTCGGCCCTTCGAGCCTGCACCGCCATTCGATATGATCACGGCTGATCATCCAACTCAGTATCCTGTACCTGCCTTCTCTCCATACCCTCTGATCCCCTTAGCCACAAGGGCCACATCTAACTCCCTCTTAAATATATCCAATGAACTGGCCTCAACTACCCTCTGTGGCAGAGAGTTCCAGAGACCCACCACTCTCGGTGTGAAAAAAGTCCTTCTCATCTCGGTCCTAAAGGATTTCCCCCTTATCCTTAAGCTGTGACCCTTTGTCCTGGACCTCCCCAACATTGGGAACAATCTTCCTGCATCTAGCCTGTCCAACCCCTTAAGAATTTTGGAAGTTTCTATAAGATCGCCTCGCAATCTCCTAAATTCTAGAGAGTATAAACCGAGTCTATGCAGTCTTAGTATTCACAGGAATTCACAAGGATGAGATGGGATCTTATAGAAACGTATAAAATTCTTACATTAAAGGGTTCTGTCTGTATGGAGTTTGTACGTTCTCCCCATGACCTGCGTGGGTTTTCTCCGAGATCTTCGGATTCCTCCCGCACTCCAAAGATGTGCAGATTTGCAGGATAATTGGCTTGGTGTAAATGTAAAAAATGTCCCCAGTGTGTGTAGGATAGTGTTAATATGCGGGGATCGCTGATCGGCGCGGACCCAGTGGGCCGTAACTGCGCTCTATCTCCTACGTAACTAAATGAGGAAAAACCTTTTCACCCAGAGAGTTGTGAATCTGTGGAATTCTCTGCCACAGAAGGCAGTGGAGGCCAATTCACTGGATGGTTTCAAGAGAGAGTTAGATTTAGCTCTTAGGGTTAACGGAATCAAGGGAATATGGGGAGAAGGCAGGAACGGGGTACTGATTGGGGATGATCAGCCTCGATCATAGTGAATGGCGGTGCTGGCTCGAAGGGCCGAATAGCCTCCTCCTGCACCTATTTTCTATGTAACTCGCATTTAGCCTTCCCGGCTCAACAAATCTTAATGGTAGAAAAGAACTCGCACGGGTTTAACCCATGAAATGGTAAATATGACATAAGTGGAAGTTAAATAAATCATTTTGGGGTTTTCAAATGACCACAGATGATGCGGTAAAGGTATTAGGCCACTAAATGTGGATACAGCACAGGAAATGAAATAGTGTGGAGCTTAATGAGATCCTCTCATCAAGCAGCTGAAATGTTACGAAATAAGTGGGTTTTTTTAAATACCTTTTTTTAGGCCAATTTTAAAACATAGAAACATAGAAATTAGGTGCAGGAGTAGGCCACCCGGCCCTTCGAGCCTGCACCGCCATTCAATATGATCATGGCTGATCATCCAACTCAGTATCCCGTACCTGCCTTCTCTCCATACCCTCTGATCCCCTTAGCCACAAGGGCCACATCTAACTCCCTCTTAAATATAGCCAATGAACTGGCGTCAACTACCCTCTGTGGCAGAGAATTCCAGAGACCCACCACTCTGTGTGAAAAAAGTCCTTCTCATCTCGGTCCTAAAGGATTTCCCCCTTATCCTTAAGCTGTGACCCCTTGTCCTGGACCTCCCCAACATCGGGAACAATCTTCCTGCATCTCGCCTGTCCAACCCCTTAAAAATTTTGTAAGTTTCTATAAGATCACATGATCTAAGCTGGCATCCTGGGCTAAACTATTGAACGACTATACAATATGAACAGGCACAAAAGCCTGTCGGTGTCGTAGATAGTGATGGAGGTACATGGAACAGAAACTAATACAGCACAAGCACTGGCCCTTCGGCCCACATTGTTTAGTTTGCTGCAGTTAAACGCTGCGGAAACAGGCCCTCCGGCCCACCGGGTCCGCGCCGACCAGCGATCCCCGCACATTGTCACTATCCAACACACATTAGGGATAATTTACACTTATACCAAGCCAATTCACCTACAAACCTGCACGTCTTTGGAGTGTGGGAGGAAACCGAAGATCTCGGAGAAAACCCGCGCAGGCCACGGGGGAAACGTCCAGACTCCGTACAGACAGCACCCGTAGTAGGGATGGAACCTGGGTCTCTGGCGCAGTTGGGGCAATTAACAATTTAATGAATGTCACAGTGCCTTTAACTTGGACTTTACATGGTGCATGGTACATTGATACATGGAGAGGACAGGTTTAGCAGGGTATGGGCCACATGCAGCCAGGTGGGACTAGTGTAGCTGGGACATGTTGGCCCGTGTGGGCAAGTTGGGCCGAAGGGCCTGTTTCCACAATGTATCACTCTATGACTCTTAAGGGCCTGTCCCACCAGCATGCAACTCTATGCGATTAGCGCGACCTAACGTGGTTGCTTGAGCCGTCCGGCGTCGCGGGGCCGGTCCCACTTCGATCGCCGGAGCCGTGCGGAATTGTGCGGAGTTCGTCCCGACATCGCGCGGGGCTCCGAAAAACTGACCATGTTCAAAAATTTTGCACAGCAACGGCTTGTCGGCTCGCAGTCGCCTCAACGCATTACACACCGCCCTGACATCGTGCCTCCGTGAACCTATCTGTAGGTGCCCCCGTGACCCTCTATGTATGTGGCTCCGTGGCCCTCTGTGTGTGTGCCTCTGTGCCCCTCTCTGTGTGTCCCTCTCTGTGTGCCCCTCTCTGTCCTGGCGAACTTACCTTTAAGACTTCGCTCCAAGTTCGCCTCACTTTGCGCCGCGTTGCACCACTCACCCGACCTCCGCGCGGACCCTGCTGCTGGTTTGGTTGCGCTTGCCGCATGCAGGCGCATGCTGGTGGGAACGGCCCCGTACGGGGATCACCCGACCTCCGTGCGGCCCCCACTTCTAGTTTGATCGCGGTCATCGCATAGAGTTGCATGCTTGTAGGACAGGCCCTTAAGACTTTAGGGATATGGGTAATCCGGCCCACCGAGTCTGCACTGACCAGCAATCCCCACACACTAGCACTATCCAACAATCTTGGGAAAATGTACAAACTTACAAATTTACAAAGCCAAATAACCTACAAACCTGCACGTCTTTGGAGTGTGGGAGGAAACCGGAGCACCCGGAGAAAACCCACACGGTCACGGGGAGAACGTACAAACTCCGTACAGACAGAGCCCATGGTCGGGATGGGACCCGGGTCTCTGGCGCCGTGAGGCAGCATCGCTACCGCTGCGCCGCTGTGCCGCCCATGTCCGTGACAAAATGATGCCAAGATAGGCTAATCCCATCTGCCTGGACATGTTCCATCACCCTCCATCCCCTACATATCCATGGATCTATCTAAAAGTGTGATAGATACCATTATTTCCCCACCACACCAGTCAGCACGCTCTGGACAACCTCAGGCCTCTGTATAGAACGCTTGCTCCGCACATCTCTTATACTCGGTATGAGTGTAAATTGTCCCTAGTGTGTGTGGGCTTGTATTAAAGTGCGGGGATCGCTGGTTGGCGCGGACTCGGTGGGCCTGTTTCTGCGCTGTATCTCTAAACTAAGCTAAACTGTAGACACAAAATGCCGGAGTAACTCAGCGGGACAGGCAGCATCTCCAGAGAGAAGGAAAGGGTGGCGCTTCAGGTCGTGACCCCTTCTTCAGACGGATGTCAGGGGAAGGGGCGGGACAGAGATAGAATGTAGTCGGAGACAATATGGCTGGCGGGAGAACTGGGAAAGGGGAGGGGATGGAGAGAGAAAGAGAGAGAGAGGGGTGTGAACATTGAAAGCTTACGCCCCAGCGGAATGAACACTGACTTCTCTAACTTCAAATAGTAGGTATGTTACAAAACTTACCTTGAGCAGCGCTGCAGTTCTGCCGCTCCCCGTGTGCGCGACTTTGGCGCCTTTCAGAGGGGGGTGGGCTTAAAGAGCCGTTTTTCCACAGGCAGGGAAAATCGATCAATGTCGGGCAATTTCGTTGCGGAAGAAAAATCGCTCCGACATTTCATGAATGAAGGTATTTTTAAAGTACTCTAAATTATTTATTAACTAGAGTAATTTAAAAATCACCTGCAAAAGCCGTGAGCGCCGACAACCGGAAGGATTTTGCGTAGGGGAGAAGAAAAGGTAAATAGTTTATTTTTATATTAAAAGTTGGTTTTTCGGGAGGCTTTAATAATATTTTTATGTTGCGAAATGGGGTCCCAAAAAATGTATGAACAAACAGTATTTTTCCTCCCGACTTCACTGCAAACCGCAATGTTCCAATCCACCGTATTCCACTAAAACCCACTCGCTAGTTGATTTAAATGGCCATTAATTTACAGGAATCAAACACTAAATTCCTTCCATTTGGCCCAGAAATTCATGAAAATGAGATTTAAAAATTATGTTATATTGTGGATTATTGTGTGAATGTTATTTGGACACAGGCAATTTAAAAAAAGTTTATCTTTTCTTAAGAAATGGATATATGTTTAGATCTACTCATTGAATTTTGTAATTAGCTACAATTAGATAACTAACCAATTATATGCTTTAATTTCAGGTCATCCAAGTAAGATTGTTTCATATTTGTTTCAGAATGCTTCAATCTATAATAACTGAAATTTTCATTGAGTTCTCTTAATTTTTAAGAAAGTTATGGGCTTTTAACTTTTCCAGATCACAGCTTTTGACTTAACTCAATTGAAAGGCAATGGGGAACAAGATGCTAATTTCCGAGTATGAAAATGGCCATAACTTTCTTAATACTGAAGATATGAAATTGAATTAGGTGTCAAATTAAACTTTATTTTATGCTTTATCTGATGGGATAAATTGCAGACTTGATTTTTTAAATCTCAAAATTTTGTAACATTGCTACAAATAGTCCTTGCTTTCCCTCTCTCTCCATCCCCTCCACCTTCCATGTTCTCCCACTAGTCTTGCTGTCTCCGACTACATTCTATCTTTGTTCCGCCCCCTCCCCTGACATCAGTCTGAAGAAGGGTCTCGAAGACTACGGAGTGTCGCTTTGTCAAGGAGGACTCTCCCTAACTTACTCTCCCTTACAAACAGCTTACAATAGCCTGTTTCCTTTATCATAGATACTTTTTTGCATTTCTTTCATTCATTGTTCTTTATCTCTCCACATCACCGTCTATATCTCTCGTTTCCCTGATCCCTGACCAGTCTGAAGAAGGGTCTCGACTAGAAACGTCGCCTATCCTTAGATGCTGCTGCACCCGCTGAGTTTCTCCAGCTTTTTGTGTAACCCTCTCCCGAACTTCTACAGGGGCACAGTGGAGAGCTTGCTGACCGGTTGCAACGTGGCTTGGTTCAGCAACTTGAGCGCCCAGGAGCGGAAAAGGCTGCAAAAAGTAGTAAACACTGCCCAGTCCATCATCGGCTCTGACCTCCCTAACATTGAGGGGATCTATCGCAGTTGCTGCCTCAAAAAGGCTGGCAGCATCATCAAGGACCCACACCACCCTGGCCACACACTCATCTCCCTGCTACCTTCAGGTAGAAGGTACAGGAGCCTGAAGACTGCAACGACCAGGTTCAGGAATAGCTGCTTCCCCACAGCCGTCATGCTATTAAACACAACTTCAAGCAAACTATGAACTATAACGAGCTATTGCACTTTATCTGTTTACTGATGTGTGTGTATATATATATATATTCTGTGGTATATGGACACACTGATCTGATCTGTATTTAAGACTACAATATTGTGTTGTGCTGAAGCAAAGCAAGAACGTCATTGTCCTATCTGGGACACATGACAATAAACTCTCTTGACTCTTGACCCTTGACCCGAAAAGTCATCCATTCCCTCTCTCCAGAGATGCTGCCAGTCCCGCTGAGTTACTCCAGCATTTTGCGTCTACCTTCGATTTGAAGCAGCTCTTTCCTAAACTAAGCTGTTGCCAGCCGTTGGCAATTTCTACCACGTCTTGCACCATTTCCTCTCAGCCACGGCCTGCTTCCTGTCGCTAACTGTGCTGGCGACATTTGTCCCCTTGGTCGGGCATGTTCACTATAGATACGGCCGATGTGAATCTTACACAACGCAAGTTGTTGCCACATCCTACAAGCATCGCTATTCCCAATTCTCAAAGTCAACGGAGGGTCAGGCAGATTGTGGCAATCCGAGCCGAGAATTTCAAGGGGTGCTGGCAATGAAATTAATATTTTTAAAATCGCTTTTCAGTTTTGCCTTGGTTCAGTTTATTGTCACGTGTACTGAGGTGCAGCGAAAGGCTTTTGTTGCGTGCTAACCAGTCAGCGGAAAGACAATACATGATTACAATCGAGCCGTTTTTACAGTGTATAGATACATGATAAGGGAATAACGTTTAGTGCAAGGTCAAGTCCGATCAAGGATAGTCCGAGGGTCACCAATGAGGTCGATAGTCTTTTAGCACCGTTCTCTAGGATGTTTCAGTTGCCTGACAGCAGCTGGGAAGAAACTGTCCCTGAATCTGTGGTTTTAGAGACACAGCAGGAATCAGGCCCTTTGGCCCATCGAGTCCGCGCCGACCAGCAATTACCCTTTTTGCCCTTTTGTCTGAAGAAGGGTCTCGACCCGAAACGTCGCCTATCTCCTTCGCTCCTTAGATGCTGCTGCACCCGCTGAGTTTCTCCAGCTTTTTGTGTAACCCACCCTTTTGCACTAGTTCTATCCTACACACTAGGGACAATTTACTGAAGCCAATGATCCTACAGACCCACACGCCTTTGGAATTAAACTTTAGACTTTACATAGAAACATAGAAACATAGAAATTAGGTCCTTCGATAGGCCCTTCGAGCCTGTACCGCCATTCAATGTGATCATGGCTGATCATCCAACTCGGTATCCCGTACCTGCCTTCTCTCCATACCCTCTGATCCCCTTAGCCACAAGGGCCACATCTAACTCCCTCTTAAATATAGCCAATGAACTGGCCTCAACTACCCTCTGCGGCAGAGAATTCCAGAGACCCACCACTCTCTGTGTGAGAAAAGTCCTTCTCATCTCGGTCCTAAAGGATTTCCCCCTTATCCTTGTCCTGGACCTCCCCAACATCGGGAACAATCTTCCTGCATCTAGCATGTCCAACCCCTTAAGAATTTTGTAAGTTTCTATAAGATCCCCTCTCAATCTCCTAAATTCTAGAGAGTATAAACCGAGTCTATCCAGTCTTTCTTCATAAGACAGTCCTGACATCCCAGGAATCAGTCTGGTGAACCTTTTCTGCACTCCCTCTATGGTTCAGATTTGGAGACCAGAACTGTACGCAATACTCCAGGTGTGGTCTCACCAAGACCCTGTACAACTGAAGTAGAACCTCCCTGCTCCTATACTCAAATCCTTTTGCTATGAATGCTAACATTCCAGTCGTCCTCTTCACAGCCTGCTGCACCTGCATGCCTACTTTCAATGACTGGTGTACCATGACACCCAAGTCGCGCTGCATCTCCCCTTTTCCGAATCGGCCACCATTCAGATAATAGTCTGCTTTCCTGCTTTTGCCACCAAAGTGGATAACCTCACATTTATCCACATTTACAATAGACAGTAGACAATAGGTGCAGGAGCAGGCCATTCGACCCTTTCGGGCCAGCACTGCCACTCAATGTGATCACGGCTGATCATCCACAATCAGTACCCCGTTCCCGCCTGCTCCCCATATCCCCTGGCTCCGCTAACTTTAAGAACTTTAAAGATACAGCGTGGAAACAGGCCCTTCGGCCCACCGCATCTACTCCGACCAGCGATCACCCCGCACGCTAGTTCTATCCCACCGACACAAGGGAAAACATACAGAAGCTACAAATAACCTACAAACCTGCACGTGTTTGGAATTTGACTCGGAGCTTTAGAGATACAGATTTTTAGATGAGACCATGCCAATATTTATATTTACCTTGCTGATGTGGAACTCCAGCCTCCTCTTGTATCTTTCTATAGCTTTGATTTGCTGCAGGGAGAAGCAAATGGTTCATTAGACGTCACAATCTAACAAAAGGGGCAGAAGAGCAAATCACACTGGTTGATCGAAAGGGGCAGCTAGATACAGGCCCTTCTGTCCAGCAAGTCCATGCCGCCCACTGGATCAGCGGCTGCGGCTGTGGAAAGCATCTTGTCCGGAAACATTACAATCTGGTTTGGGAATTGCTCTGCCCAGGACAGGAAGGCTCCGCAGAGAGTAGTGCGTTCGGCCGAACGCACTATGGGGACTTCTCTTGCCCCTCTGCAGGAACTGTACATCAGGAGGTGCAACTCCAGAGCCAATACGATAACGGGAGACGCCTTCCACCCCGGACTGTTCCAGCTGCTACGGTCAGGCAAACGCCTCCGTTGCCGTGCTGTGAGAACGGAGAGGATTAGAAGGAGTTTCTTCACAGAGGCCATTCGGCCCGTAAACTCCTATCTCACCAGGGACTAACTCTACTAACTTACTGTACCACAATACCGCCCACAATATTTAATATGGAAAAGAACGTGTGATTCTTTTTGTAGTTTGTTGGTTGTTTGTTTGTTTGTTTTTTGCACAAAGTCCGCAGGCACTGTCACTTTTCATTTCACTGCACATCCCGTATGTGTATGTGACGAATAAACTTGACTTGACTTGAGATCACCCATTTACACTCGATCGATCTGATCACACCTTTGCATCCACTCCCTACACACGAGGGGCAATAGACAATAGGTGCAGGAGTAGGCCATTCGGCCCTTCGAGCCAGCACCGCCATTCAATGTGATCTTGGTTGATCATCCCCAATCAGTATCCCGTTCCTGCCTTCTCCCCATATCCCCTGACTCCGCTAGCTTCAAGAGCCCTATCTGGCTCTCTTTTAAATTCATCCAGTGAATTGGCCTCCACTGCCTTCTGTGCCAGAGAATTCCACAAATTCACGACTCTCTGGGTGAAAACGTTTTTTTCTCATCTCAGTATTTAATGGCCTCCCCTTTATTCTTAGACTGTGGCCCCTGGTTCTGGACTCGCCCAACATTGGGAACATTTTTCCTGCATCATGGCTGATCATCCCCTATCAGTACCCCGTTCCTGCCTTCTCCCCATATCCTCTGACTCCGCTATCCTCAAGAGCCCTATCTAGCTCTCTCTTGAACGTATCCAGAGAACCTGCCTCCACCGCCCTCTGAGGCAGATAATTCCACGGACTCACAACTCTCTGGGTGAAAAAGTGTTTCCTCGTCTCCATTCTAAATGGCTTACTCCTTATTCTTAAACTGTGGCCCCTGGTTCTGGACTCCCCCAACATCGGGAACATGTTTCCTGCCTCTAGCGTGTCCAAACCTTTAATGATCTTTTCTGCCTTTATTGAGCAACTTTCACAGCCCAATAAATCTCTTGCTCGAGTCTCATGCCTAGAGTGGGTGAATCTGGGGCATAGGTTTAAGGTGAAGGGGAAAAGATTTAATAGGAATCTGAGGGGTAACTTTTTCCACACAAAGGGTGGTGGGTGTATGGAACAAGCTGCCAGAGGAGGTAGTTGAGGCTGGGACTATCGCAACATTTTTGGTACTATTGAAACAGGTCCTACAGCCCAACTTGCCCACGCCGACCAACATGTCCCATCTACACTACTCCCACTTGCCCGCGTTTGGCCCGTATCCCTCTAAACCTGTCAAAATGTTTCTTAAACGTTGCGATAGTACCTGCCTCAACTACCTCCTCTGGCAGCTTGTTCCATACACCCAGTTTGTACTTTTTTCTCCCCGTGACCTGCGTGGGATTTCTCCGAGATCTTCAGTTTCCTCCCACACTCCAAAGACCTACAGGCATGTAGGTTAATTGGCTTGGTAGAAATGTAAATGTGTGTAGGATGGTATTTTTTTTAACGTTTAGTTTAGTTTAGAGATGCAGCGCGGAAACAGGCCCTTTGGCCCACTGAGTCCGCGCCGACCAGCGATCCCCGCACATTAACACCATCCTACACACTCTAGGGGCAATTGTACACATACACCAAGCCACTACAAACCTGTACGCATTTGGAATGTGGGAGGAAACTGAAGATCTCGGAGTAAACCCACGCAGGTCACGGGGAGAACGTACAAACTCCGTACAGACAGCACCCGTAGTTGGGATAGAAACATAGAAACATAGAAATTAGGTGCAGGAGTAGGCCATTCGGCCCTTCGAGCCTGCACCGCCATTCAATATGATCATGGCTGATCATCCAACTCAGTATCCCGTACCTGCCTTCTCTCCATACCCCCTGATCCCTTTAGCCACGAGGGTCACATCTAACTCCCTCTTAAATATAGCCAATGAACTGGCCTCAACTACCTTCTGTGGCAGAGAGTTCCAGAGACCCACCACTCTCTGTGTGAAAAATGATCTTCTCATCTCGGTCCTAAAAGACATCCCCCTTATCCTTAAGCTGTGACCCCTTGTCCTGGAGCTCCCCAACATCGGGAACAATCTTCCTGCATCTAGCCTGTCCAACCCCTTAAGAATTTTGTAAGTTTCTATAAGGGATCGAACCCATGTCTCTGGCGCTGCAAGCGCAGTAAGGCAGCAACTCTACCGCTGCGCCACCGTGGCGCCCTAATGCTAATGTGCGGGGATCGCTGGTCGGCGTGGAGCCTGTGGGCCGAAGGGCCTGTTTCCGTGGTGTATCTCTGAACAAAACTAAACTAAAGAGGGAGTGGGTGACGTTTCGGGTCGAGACCCTTCCTCAGACTGACGTTTCGGGGTAACAGGGGATCACACCTCTGATATATCCGAATATTCTGGGTCACGATGCCATGAGGCAAGATTAAACATCACACTGCACAACGCCATCGAAAGACACTCATCCCACAGTTGAAAGAGTCACACACTGAGCACCCACCTTATCGAGTTCATACATAATACCCTGCGAAGAAAAGACAGAGTATTACTTGAAAATCAACTAAAAACTGCAGAAGCCAGAAAAAAAAAAACGGAAAATGCTCAAATTACTTCAAATTACTCAAATACAAAAAGGGTTCAGAGAAGATTTACGAGGATGTTGCCAGGACTCGAGGGTGTGAGCTACAGGGAGAGGTTGAGCAGGCTGGGTCCCTATTCCTTGGAGCGCAGGAGGATGAGGGGTGATCTTATAGAGGTGTACAAAATCATGAGAGGAATAGATCGGGTAGATGCGCAGTGTCTCATGCCCAGAGTAGGGGAATCGAGGACCAGAGGACATAGGTTCAAGGTGAAGGGGAAAAGATTTAAGAGGAATCTGAGGGGTAGCTTTTTCACACAAAGAGTGGTGGGTGTATGGAACAAGCTGCCAGAGGAGGTACTTGAGGCTGGGACTATCCCAACGTTTAAGAAACAGTTGGACAGGTACATGGATAGGACAGGTTTGGGGGGATATGGACCAAATGCAGGCAGGAAATTTAGTTCCTGGTTTGTGCTGATCTGAAGCAGGCAGTTTGGGCAAGGTGGGCCGAAGGGCCTGTTTCCACACTGTATGAATCTATGACTCAGATGGGACACAATAATGTCATCCACTTTGTTGAGGCGAGTGTGGGTTGTGTGGAGAGAAATAGAAACATAGAAAATAGGTGCAGGCGTAGGCCATTCGGCCCTTCGAGCCTGCAACGCCATTCAATATGATCATGGCTGACCATCCAACTCAGTATCCTGTACCTGCCTTCTCTCCATACCCTCTGATCCCATTAGCCACAAGGGCCACATCTAACGCCCTCTTAAATATAGCCAACGAACTGGCCTCAACTACCCTCTGTGGCAGAGAATTCCAGAGTCGTCACTCTCTGTGTGAAAAATGTTTTTCCCATCTCGTTCCTAAACGACTTCCCCCTTATCCTTAAATCACACAAAGGGCGGTGGGCGTACCGAACAAGCTGCCAGAGGGGGTAGTTGAGTCAGGGACTATCCCAACGTTTCAGAAACAGTTAGCCCGGAAGGCGGATAGGACCGGTTTGGAGGGCCGTGGTGGGCCATGGTGGAGCAGGTGGAGCATGTTGGGTGTGGGCAAGTTGGGCCGAAGGATCTGTTTCCACGCTGTATCACTCGAAACCTACGCGCGAGAGTAATTTTCATTTTTTGCCAAAACCAATTAACCTGCAATACATGCACGTGTGGGGGGAAACCGAAGATCTGTGACTGTCATATGCTGATAGAATGGAGCCACTGGGCTTGTATAGCTCAGGCTCTCAAGTACTGCCAATATTCTCATAAATCCTCTCGGCACTCTCTCCATCTTATCTGCGTCCTTTTCTATAGCAGGGTGACACAATACTCCAAATGCAGCCTCACCAACTCCTTGTGTAACTGCAAGGTAACACAAGTCTGAAGAAGGGTCTCGACTTCGGGCTTGTGCACTCTGGAGTTTAGAAGGATGAGAGGGGATCTCATTGAAACATATAAGATTATTAAGGGTTTGGACATGCTAGTGGCAGGAAACATGTTCCCAATGTTGGGGGAGTCCAGAACCAGGGGCCACACACAGTTTAAGAATAAGGGGTAAGCCATTTAGAAGGGAGACGAGGAATCACTTTTTCTCACAGAGAGTGGTGAGTCTGTGGAATTCTCTGCCTCAGAGGGCGGTGGAGGCAGGTTCGCTGGGTACTTTCAAGAAAGAGCAAGATAGGGCTCTTGATGATAGCGGAGTCAGGGGATATGGGGAGAAGGCAGGAACGGGGTTACTGATTGGGGATGATCAGCCATGATCACATTGAATGGCGGTGCTGGCTCGAAGTGCCGAATGGCCTACTCCTGCGCCTATTGTCTATTGTCTTGCAGACAGCACCCGAGGTCAGGATCGAACCCGGGCCTCTGGCGCTGTAATGGCAGCAACTCTAACGCTGCGCCACCGTGCCGCAGTTGTGTTCGAAGCAGATACTTTAGAGCATTTAAGAGACTTTTGGATAGGTGCATGGAAATGCAGGGAATGAAGGGATCATGGGTTATGTGTCGGTAGTTAAGAGTCAATCTTGGCATCATGTTCGGCACGGAGGTTGTGGGACGATTGTTGTGTCCTGTTCTTGTGCTGTACTGTTCAATGTGCTACATTCCAGAAGACACACACACAAAAAGCTGGAGCAACTCAGCGGGACAGGCAGCATCTCTGGAGAGAAGGAAATGGTGACGTTTCGGGTCGAGACCCTTCGTCAGACTGAAATCCCTGTCCCACTGTACGAGTTAATCCCAAGAGCTCTCCCGAGTTTAAAAAAAATCAAACTGGTGGTAAGCACGGAGAATGAACGTAGCGGGTACGTCGGAGCTCGGGGACGTCTCTTAGCGGCTCGTAACGCTAACGGCAGGTACTCGGGAAGACTCGCTAACGGCAGGTAAGCACGGGAAGACTCGTGAAGATTTTTCGACACGTTGAAAAATGTCCACGAGAGCCCCGAGTACCGACGAGCGGCCATTACCGTAAATCTCCGAGTTCGAATCAGGGCAAACTCGGGGAGAGCTCTTGGAATGGACTCGTACCGTGGGGCAAGGTTATGAGAGTCAGGGGAGAGGGAAAGGAGAGGTTTAGAACGTTCTCGCGGGTCACGGGGAGTAGGTACAAACTCCGTACAGTCAGCGCCCGTGGTCGGGATCGAACCCGGGTCCCCGGTGCCGTGAGGCAGCAACTCTACCGCTGCGCCTCGGTGACCGCCTGCGTTTTACCTGGACCCCACTCACCAATCTGGAGGTGCCTCTCAGGTCCTGCAGCTGAATGGTCAGCTTGTCCAGCTCGGCCTGGTTCACTTCCAGGTACTCCCTGTGTGAAGGACAAAGCACCAGCTGTTTGCAACGGCAAATAAAACCTACCAAAAGGTTTTGAACATTTCAAAAATCCAGCGGCGACAAAAATAAAATGTTGCCGCACTTGAAAAAACACCGCGCGTCAATACGTCGTCACGCCGAGTCGCCGCCGCGTCATACGTCGCGTATTTTATCGGTGACCTGATACGTCAGTCAATGATGCCGGCAGTCGCCGAGAAGATCGCCAAGTGGGACAGGTCCTTAAAAGTGCAACAAATGGTAGTTAACGAAGCATTGCAATGTTTAAGAAACATTTGGGATGGTCACAAAAATGTATATATATGTGTATACACACACGCACACACATGTATATAGATATATGTGTATATTTACACACACACACACATGTTTATATATATGTGTATATTTACACATACACACACATGTATATATATATGTGTGTATATTTACACATACACACACATGTATATATATATATGTGTATATTTACACATACACACACACACACACATGTATATATATATGTGTATATTTACACATACACACACACATGTATATATATGTGTATATTTACACATACACACACACACATGTATATATATATATGTGTATATTTACACATACACACACACACACATGTATAAATATGTGTATATTTACACATACACACACACATGTATATATGTATATATTTACATATACACACACACATGTATATATATGTATATATTTACATATACACACACACACATGTATATATATGTGTGTATATTTACACATACACACACACATGTATATATATGTGTATATTTACACATACACATACACACACACATGTATATATATATGTGTATATTTACACACACACACACACATGTATATATATGTGTATATTTACACATACACACACATGTATATATATGTGTATATTTACACATACACACACATGTATATATATATATGTGTATATTTACACATACACACACACATGTATATATATATGTGTATATTTACACATACACACACACATGTATATATATGTGTATATTTACACATACACACACACACATGTATATATATATATATGTGTATATTTACACATACACACACACACACATGTATAAATATGTGTATATTTACACATACACACACACATGTATATATGTATATATTTACATATACACACACACATGTATATATATGTATATATTTACATATACACACACACACACATGTATATATATGTGTGTATATTTACACATACACACACATGTATATATATGTGTATATTTACACATACACATACACACACACATGTATATATATATGTGTATATTTACACACACACTCATGTATGTATATATATGTGTGTATATTTACACATACACACACACATGTATATATATATGTGTATATTTACACATACACACACACATATATATATGTGTATATTTACATATACACACACACATGTATATATATGTGTATATTTACATATACACACACACATGTATATATATATATGTGTATATTTACACATACACACACATGTATATATATGTGTATATTTACACATACACACACACACACATGTATATATATGTGCATGAGCGCGTGTATGTGTGTGCTTGTGTGTATATATATATATTTAGATGCATATATTTGCGTGTGCGCGTGTGCATGTGTGTATACACACACATATATTCTGTACACTCGCATTGTGAGGCGAGCGAGAGTTGTAGCTGCCTTTCCCGATCCTCTTGTCGATCTCTGTATCCAAGGAGAGGTTGTCGGTGATGGCGGAGCCGAGGTCCGCGAACTGATGGACGCCATCGAGTTCGTAGCCGGCGGATGGTGATGACAGGCGGTGCCTCTGTATCCTGCCCCGAGATGTTCGTCTTCTTCGGGCTGATGGCCGCACGAGGTGGAGAGGTAAACCTGACCCGACGTCTCAGGACGGGGGAAGAGAAACTGAGGAACGCAGCGGCAGACAAGCGGGCGTGCAGAAAACAGCGCAGCGACTTCAACAGACCAGAGAACACACACACACACAAGAGATGCTACACTTGTCCCTTCACCTCCCCCCTCCACTCCTTTCAGGGACCCAAGCAGTCCTTCCAAGTCTGACAGAGGTTCACCTGCACCTCCTCCAACCTCATCTACTGCATCTGTTGCTCCAGATGCCAGCTGATCTACATCGGTGAGACCAAGTGGAGGCTGGGCGATAGTTTCGCCGACCACCTCTGCTCGGTCCGCAATAACCAACCCGACCTCCCGGTGGCTCAGCACTTCAACTCCCCCTCCCATTCCGGATCCGACCTCTCGGTCCTGGGCCTCCTCCACGGCCAGAGTGAGCAACACCGCAAGTTGGAAGAACAGCACCTCATACTCCGCTTGGGGAGTCTGCATCCTTTGGGCTTAAACATTGAATTTTCTCAATTCTGTTAACCCAGACTGCCCCCTCCCCTCCCCACCTCTCCCTCAGCCCTCGGGCCCTGACATTCCTTCTCTCTCTATATCTCCCCCATCCAAGTCGCACTAGCTTCTCATTTTCACACCACAAACAGCTTACAATGTCCTGTTTCCTTTATCATCGATACTTTTTTGCATATCTTTCATTCATTGTTCTTTATCTCTCCACATCACCGTCTATATCTCTCGTTTCCCTGATCCCTGACCAGTCTGAAGAAGGGTCTCGGCCCGAAACGTCGCCTATCTCCTTCGCTCCTTAGATGCTGCTGCACCCGCTGAGTTTCTCCAGCTTTTTGAGTACCCACACAAATGTGACCTTTGCCGCAGAGACTGTCACTCCCGCATTGGTCTCGTCAGCCATCAGCGACGCTGCTCCATCCCAGGTTTGGAGCAAGCAGCCAACAGCTAGGATGCATCACCCATGGTCAGTCATGGCCGAGCGGGGCCTACAATTCTGCACATATAGACATATATAGATCTGAAGAAGTGTATAAAATATGCACACAAAATGCTGGAGGAACTCAGCGGGACAGGCAGCATCTCTGGGGAGAAGGAACGGGTGACGTTTCGGGTCGAGACCCTCCTCCAGACTGATGTCAGCGGGGAGGGAGATGGATAGATAAGGAAGTGCCAGGTGCGAAAATGGGGCAAAGGGGAATGGAGATCATGACGGCACAAACGATGTCGGAAAGAAGGGAATGAATATAGACCCTCCTCAAGACTGAACTAATGACGCTGCCTGTCCCGCTGAGTTACTCCAGCATTTTGCGTCTGCCTTTGAATTAAACCAGCATCTGCAGTTTTTTTCCCCCACACATCCTGACAAGAAACTAAACTGGGATTGAACTGCCGGTCATTAATCTTTAGTGTGGGGAAGGGGATAATATTCATCATTTCTTACATTAATCCCCTCTTCAGCACCTCATACATTTCATCCATCCTCTTTGGATGCACGTCCTTTGGCATGCTGTTGTTCTTGTGGGACGAAATGTTCATTTTCTTCAGTTTTCCCTGCGGTTTTTTGAGGATTCCGTTATTTCCAATGAAGGAGTGACACCTGGTGGGAAGCAAATCGGAATGAAATGGGCCAGAGAGTGGAAACGGGCCATTTGGCCCAACTTGCCCACACCGGCCAACATGTCAATAGACAATTGACAATAGGTGCAGGAGTAGGCCATTCGGACCTTCAAGCCAGCAACGCCATTCAATGTGATCATGGCTGATCATCCACAATCAGTACCCCATTCCTGCCTTCTCCATATAACCCCTGAGAGAGCCCTATCTAACTCTCTCTTGAAACGGTCCAGAGAATCCTGTCCCAGCTACAGTAGTCGCACACACGCACGCACGCATGCACAGACACACACGCACGCACGCACACACATGCATGCACGCACTCACACACATGCACGCACCCATCCACACACACACACACACGCACGCACGTACAACGGGGGACCTCATTGAAACGTACAGAATAGTGAAAGGCCTGGATAGACCATTTACTAGAATGTTGCCTAGGAGTAGGGAAGTAATGTTAAAATTGTACAAGGCATTGGCGAGACCAATTCTGGAGTATGGTGTACAATTTTGGTCGCCTAATTATAGGAAGGATGTCAACAAAATAGAGAGAGTACAGAGGAGATTTACTGGAATGTTGCCTGGGTTCCAGCAACTAAGTTACAGAGAAAGGTTGAACAAGTTAGGTCTTTATTCTTTGGAGCGCAGAAGGTTAAGGGGGGACTTGATTGAGGTCTTTAAAATGATGAAAGGGATAGACTGAGTTGACGTGGATAAGCTTTTCCCATTCAGGGTAGGGAAGATTCAAACAAGAGGGCATGACATGAGAATTAAGGGACAGAAGTTTAGGGGTAACATGAGGGGGAACTTCTTTACTCAGAGAGTGGTGGCTGTGTGGAATGATCTTCCAGCAGAAGTGGTGGAGGCAGGATCGATTTTAACATTTAAAAGTAAAGTGGATAGGTATATGGACGGGAAGGGAATGGAGGGGTATGGTCTGAGTGCTGGTAGATAGGACTAGGGGAAAATAAATGGGCGGCACGGACTGGAAGGGCCGAGAGAGCCTGTTTCCGTGCTGTAATTGTTATATGGTTATATGTTATATGGTTATATGGATAGAGTGGATGTGGAGAGGATGTTTCCACTAGTGGGAGAGTCTAGGACCGGAGTGCACAGCCTCAGAATTAAAGGACGTTCTTTGAGAAAGGAGATGAAGAGTCATTTCTTTAGTCAGAGGGTGGTGAATCTGTGCAATTATTTGCCACAGAGGCTGTAGAGGCCAAGTCAGTGGACATATTTAAACCAGAGATAGATAGATTCTTGATTAGTACGGGTGTCAGAGGTTATGGGGAGAAGGCAGGAGAATGGGGTTAGGAGGAGAAGATAGATTGAAGGGGGGAGTAGACTTGATGGGCCGAATGGCCTAATTCTACTACTATCACTTATGACCTTATACATACACACGCACATGCAAACACAAGCGCACCCACACACACACACGCGCTCCTTTGCTTGCCCCAAATCTCTCTAAACCATGTATATCCCTCCAATCCAGGTGCCTGTCAAAATGTTTCTTAAGCGTTGGGATGGTCCCCGCCTCAACTACCTGCTCCGGCTGCTCGTTCCATACACCCACCACCCTTCATGTAAAAAAGTTGCCCCTCGGGACCCTATTAATTCCCCCCCCCCCCCTCAAATGTATGTTTATGTTCTCTGGTTCTGCAATTCCCTACCCTGGGCATTTACCCAATCAATTCCTCTTATGATTTTGCATACCTTGGTAATATTACCCCTCATACCTTCTGCCCTCCAAGAAATAAAGTCCTAGCCTTAAGTCCTAGACTTAGGTCTCTTAGTCCATTAAGTACAAAGCCATTGTATCACGCATGAAATAATTTTGTTGGCCCACGCAAAACGTAACGTCGACATAACATCGTAAATTCAACTAGCATTCATAGAAAATAGGTGCAGGAGTAGGCCATTCGGCCCTTCGAGCCTGCACCGCCATTCAATGTGATCATGGCTGATCATCCAACTCAGTATCCCGTACCTGCCTTCTCTCCATACCCCCTGATCCCTTTAGCCACAAGTGCCACATCTAACGCCCTCTTAAATATAGCCAATGAACTGGCCTCAACTACCCTCTGTGGCAGAGAATTACAGAGACTCACGACTCTCTGTGTAAAGAATGTTTTCCTCATTTCGGTCCTAAAGGAATTCCCCCTTATCTTTAGACTGTGACCCCTTGTTCTGGACTCCCCCCATTCGAAGGCGAGTGAGCAAAGCTGCCTGAGATATACCAGAATGAAGCCTCAATCACAGGGTATTTGCTACAAGCAGAGGTAGGAGAATCTTGGATTGTTTTCTCTGGATTGTCAGAGGCAGAAGGGAGGTCGATAGACGTATACACAATTGTGAGATGCATAGAGAGGGTAGACAGTCAGAACCTTTTTCCCAGGGTTGCAAAATATCAAAGACTATAGGGCATAGCTTTCTTAAAGCTAAAAAATTTAAAAGAATTCCACAGGCTCACCACTCTCTGTGAGAAAAAGTGTTCCCTCGTCTCCGTTCTAAAGAAGCTTGCTCCTTATTCTTAAACTGTGGCCCCTGGTTCTGGACTCCCCCAACATCGGGAACAAGATTCCTGCCTCTGGCGTGTCCAAGTCCTTAACAATCTTTCAATGAGATATCCTCTCATCCTTCTAAACTCCAGAGTGTACAAGCCCAGCTGCTCCATATGACAGTCCCGCCATCCCGGGAATTAAGCTCGTATACACGTGACAATAAACGAAACTATATTAAAATAAACACGTCTGACAAAACTAAACTAAATAAAAACAAACAAAATTAAGCATGAAACAAAACGAAAACTAAAACTAGTCTGAAACTAAACGCAAGAAAAAGTTTTCGCTGTACCCCAGTAAACGTGATAATGAACCGAACTAAACTAAACCTGACGATACAAAGGGTACTATCTCCGTACAGACAGCACCCGTAGTCAGGATCAAACCGGGGTCTCTGGCGTCGTGAGGCAGCAACTGTGCCACCGTGTGTGTGTGTGCGTGTGTAAAGGGGCTCCACGATCTGAGAGTTGCTGCCTCGCAGCGCTTGCAGAGCCGGAGGCCCGGGTCCGATCCCGACGGCTGGTACGGAGTTTGTACGTTCTCCCCTTGTGGCTATTGGGAGAAGGCGGGAGAATGGGGTTGAGAAGGAGAGATAGATCAGAGGTAGACAAAAAATGCTGGGGAAACTCAGCGGGTGAGGCAACATCTATGGAGAGGAGGAAGGGATAGGCTTTTTGCGAAACTCTCTTCAGCCATGATTGAATGGCCTAGTGGACTTGATGGGCCGAGGTTTGTACTCGCTGGAATTTAGAAGATTGAGGGGGGATCTTATAGAAACTTACAAAATTCTTAAGGGGTTGGACAGGCTAGATGCTGGAAGATTGTTCCCGATGTTGGGGGAGTCCAGAACAAGGGGTCACAGTCTAAGGATAAGGGGGAATTCCTTTAGGACCGAGATGAGGAAAACATTCTTTACACAGAGAGTGATGAGTCTCTGGAATTCTCTGCCACAGAAGGTAGTTGAGGCCAGTTCATTGGCTATATTTAAGAGGGCGTTAGATGTGGCCCTTGTGGCTAAAGGGATCGGGGAGTATGGAGAGAAGGCAGGTACGGGATACTGAGTTGGATGATCAGCCATGATCACATTGAATGGCGGTGCAGGCTCGAAGGGCCGAATGGCCTACTCCTGCACCTATTTTTCTATGTTTCTATGTTTCTAACTCTCTCTTAAATCCATCCAGTGACTTGGTCTCCACTGCCCTCTGTGGCAGGGAATGCCACAAATTCACAACTCTCTGGGTGAAAAAGTTTTTTCTCACCTCAGTCTTAAATGACCTCCCCTTTATTCTAAGAATAATCTACGCTCGTCCCACCTGCCTGCCTGCCTATGACCCATATCCCTCTAAATCTGTCCTGACAATGCTCTTGTCCAAATGTTTCTCAAACATTGCAATAGTACCTGCCGCAGCCACCTTTTCTCTTTTGATCACATTGAATGGCGGTGCTGGCTCGAAGGGCCAAATGGCCTACTCCTGCACCTATTTTTCTAATTTTTTATGTTTCTACACTAGTCTCACCTGCCTGCGTTTGGCCCACATCCCCCTAACTCTGTCCTATCCATGTACCTGTCCAACTGTTTCTTGACCGTAGGGATAGCCATGATCATATTGAATGGCGGTGCAGGCTCGAAGGGTCGAATGGCCTACTCCTGCACCTATTTTTCTATGTTTCTATGTTTCTATGAATGGCCTAATTCTGCTCCTAGGCGTTATGGCCTCCTGCGTTTTTCCTGGGGTGCTCCGGTTTGCTCCCACGCTGCAAAGACGTGCGGGTTCATAGGTGAATTGGTTTCCGTAAATTGTCCCCAGTGCGTGTGTGGGATAGTGCTGGTGGGCGGGCTGATCGCAGGTCGGCGCGGACCCGGTGGGGCCGAAGGGCCTGTTTCCGCGCTGTATTTCTAAACTAACCTGAGGGAATAGTTACAAGCGAGGCTCCATACGTACCTGGACCTTCTCTCCTGCTGTGAGCTGAACCCAGCGAAGGACTGGCTTCTAATGATACCGTTGGGGCCACCGGGGGAAGAGGGAGATCCTGCCGACATGATGACTGGAGACCTGGCCGAGATTTCTGTCCCAAAGGAAAAAAAAACACGAGTGAGCAAACCCGAGCGGCTAGGAGCGGTCCCACGTTCCGTCATCGCTCAATCCACGCTACCAATGCCGGTGGTCGAACAAAACCCACCCCCCGTAGGGGTGCAGTTTCAGTTACGTTTATTGTCACGTGGACCGAGGAACAGCGAACCCAGTCAGAGAAAAGACTGAAGTCTTAAGAAGGGTCTCGACCCGAAACGTCACCCGTTCCTTCTCTCCAGAGGTGCTGCCTGTCCCGCTGAGTTACTCCGGCATTTTGTGTCTGTCAGAGAAAAAACTGCACATGATTGCAATCGAGCCACTCACGGTGATAAGGGAATGGCGTTTAGTGCAAGGTAAAGCCAGCAAAGTCCGATCAAGGATAGTCCGAGGGTCACCAAAGAGGTAGATTGTAGTTCAGCGCCGCTCTCTGGTTGGTGGTAGGATGGTTCAGTTGCCTGATAACAGCTGGGAAGAAACTGGCCCTGAATCTGGAGGTGTGTGCGTTTTCACACTTCTGTACCTCTTGCCCGATGGGAGCGGGGTGAAGAGGGAGTGGCCTGTATCTCAGGGTAAAATGCCCCCGTCCCACTTGGAAAACCTGAACGGAAACCTCTGGAGACTTTGCGCCCCACCCGTGGTTTCCGTGCGGTTCCCGGAGGTTCCTGGAGGTTTTTGTCAGTCTCCCTAATGGTCGACAGTGGTTTCCGTTTTGAAAATCAGTAATTTTTTAGTCGAAGCCAGTTGTCATGCTAGTTGAAGGTGGTTGCCGGAGGACAAAAACCTCCGGGAACCGCACGGAAACCTTGGGTGGGGCGCAAAGTCTCCAAAGGTTTCCGTTCAGGTTTCCTAAGTGGGACAGGGGCATAACTCAGTGAGTCACGCAGCAACCCAGACACCAGCTCCCAGAAACCTCCTCGTACCAAAGACAGACATGATAAGCTGGAGAACCTCCGTCCCTCCCTCTTGGCGGTGCTGGCTCGAAAGCGCCGAATGGCCTGCTCCTGCACCTATTGTCTACAGTCTATTGGAACGCAGGGTCTCTAGAGGAAAGGAATTGGTGACGTTTCGGGTTGGAAACCTTCTTGAGTCTGAAGAAGGGTCCCAACCTGAAACGTCACATTGCAGGTGGGACGGGTGTAGCTGGGACATGTTTGCCGGTGTGAGCAAGTTGGGCCGAATGGCCTGTTTCCACGCTCTATCACTCTTGTTTCCACTAGTGGGAGAGTTCGGAACCAGAGGGCACAGCCTCAGAATAAAAGGACGCACCTTTAGAATTTCTGTGGAATTCAATAGACAATAGCAAGAGTAGGCCATTCGGCCCCTCGAGCCAGCACCGCCATTCAATGTGATCATGGCTTATCATCCACAATCAGAATCCCGTTTCTGCCTTCTCCCCATGTCCCCTGACTCCGCTATTTTTCATAGCCCTATCTAGCTCTCTCTTGAAAGCGCAGAACTGCCTTGCACAGCTCTGGAGGCCAAGTCAATGGGTATTTGTAAAGCAGAGATTGATAGGTTCTTGATTAGTGCGGGTGTCAAAGGTTATGGGGAGAAGGCAGGAGAATGGGGTTGAGAGGGAGAGATAGATCAGCCATGATTGAATTGGAGAGCAAACACTGTGGGCCTTATTCTGTTCACTAATGTCTCATGAGATAATGATCTAGAAGATCATTTAGTTTAGTTTATTATTGTCCCGTGGGCTGTGGTATAGTGAAACAGCCATGATTGCTTGGCAGTGTAGACTAGATGGGCCGAATGGCCTAATTCAGCTCCAATGTCTTATGAACTTGTAATGCAATGATCTGGATAGAGATGAACATATAAGATCGTTAAGGGTTTGGACACGCTAGGGGCAGGGAACATGTTCCCGATGTTGGGGGAGTCCAGAACCAGGGGCCACAGTTTCAGAATAAGGGGTAGGCCATTTAGAACGGAGATGAGGAAACACTTTTTCTCACAGAGAGCGGTGAGTCTGTGGAATTCTCTGCCTCAGAGGGTGGTAGAGGCAGGCTCTCTGGATGCTTTCAAGAGAGAGCTAGATAGGGCTCTTGAAGATAGCGGAGTCAGGGGATATGGGGAGAAGGCAGGAACGGGGTACTGATTGGGGTTGATCAGCCATGATCACGTGCTGGCTCAAGGGGCCTAAACGGCCAACTCCTGCACCTATTGTCTATTGTCTATTGAACAACTTTGAACTAGGTGAATAATTAGAATTGCAAAGATTTGACACGTTTCAAGTCTGGGATAAATGGGAAGGTACAGCCATACAGTGAAGAAAAAATGTGGATCAGAGCAGCTGAAATTAGAAATTAATTATAATTCATTAACACTTGACTATTAATGAATAATATTTGATCTTAGCCTCTCATTTGCAAGAAGACTTTCTGCCAGAGGCTTGGTTTGGGAGCAGCTTCATCCAAGACGACAAGAAATTGCAGAGAATTGTGGACGCAGCCCAGACCATCGCAAAAAACCAACCTCCCTTCCATTGACTCCATCTACACCTCACGCTGCCTCGGCAAGGCCAGCAGCATCATCAAGGACCAGTCGCACCCCGGACACTCCCTCTACTCCCCTCTCCCATCGGGCTAGAGATACAGAAGTGTGAAAACGCACACCTCCAGATTCAGGGACAGTTTCTTCCCAGCTGTTATCCGGCAAGTGAACCATCCTACCGCCAACTAGAGGACCTCCCTTCTACCTCATTGGAGATCCTTGGACTATCTTTAATCAAACTTTATTGAACATTATCTGTGGAAGTTGGTGAGAGTAGTTGGGGACATGTCGAACCCATCTAATTTGTCCGTCCTTTGGAATTGAACAGGTTTGGACTGGATCGGAGAATAAACAAGGGTTGTGAGAATGGGTTGTTGAGATGTGGCGTGGACCTGGTGGGCCCAAGGGCCTGTTTCCATGCTGTGTGTCCATGACAACTATGGTTACTGCTAGGTACTAAACTCCCACCCACAAAAAAATTAAATTGAGAGAAGGACATTATAATTTAAGAGGGTTGTGTATTTTTGAAACATGTAAAGTGAGAACCAATGTAAAATATAGATATATCTCCTAATCTGAGGAAAGACATTCTTGCCATAGAGGGAGTACAGATAAGGTTCGCCAGACTGATTCCTGGGATGGCAGGACTTCCATATTTAGAAAGACTGGATTGTACTCACTGGAATTTAGAAGATTGTGGGGGGATCTTATAGAGACTTACAAAATTCTTAAGGGGTTGGACAGGCTAGATGCAGGAAGATTGTTCCCGATGTTGGGGAAGTCCAGAACAAGAGGTCACAGTTTAAGGATAAGGGAGTAGTCTTTTAGGAACGAGATGAGAAAATCATTTTTCACACAGAGAGTGGTGAGTCTGTGGAATTCTCTGCCACAGAAGGTAGTTGAGGCCAGTTCATTGGCTATATTTAAGAGGGACTTAGATGTGGCCCTTGAGGCTAAAGGGATCAGGTGGTATGGAGAGAAGGCAGGTACGGGATACTGAGTTGGATGATCAGCCATGATCATATTGAATGGCGGTGCAGGCTCGAAGGGCCGAATGGCCTACTCCTGCACCTATTTTTCCATGTTTCTATGTTTCTATGTTTCTGAAGGAGATGTAAATGAGGAAACGGGGTACAAGGCACTGGTCGGGAGGGGTGCGTTCACGCACAGAGGGGAGAAGAGGAAGTGGCCGGGGGGGGGGGGGGGGGGTTGGGGCTCGTCCTTGATGATGCTGCTGGCCTTGCCGAGGCAGTGTGAGGTGTGGATGGGGTCAACGGAAGGGGGGGGTTGGTGCTTGTGTGACGGTCTGGGCGGGCTGCGCTCACAGTTCTCTGCAAGTTTGATCATTTTTTTCATTAGCAATGAGGAACTCTGTGTACTACAGTCTTGCAACAGTAGAAGCTGTAGCAACACATGGGTGGCAGAGTCCACACAAATGCGTAGGTGCACTCGCGCAAGATTGAGACACAATGCACAAGGCTTTGGTTAGTTTGAGACAGGCGCAAAATGCTGGAGTAACTCAGCGGGACAGGCAGCATCTCTGGAGAGAAGGAATGGGTGACGTTTCGGGTCGAGACCTTCAGTTTAGTTTCGTTTAGCTTGGTTTAGTTTCGTTTATAGAGTCCTAGAGTCATACAGCATTGAAACAGACCCTTCGGCCCAACTTGCCCACACCGGCCAACATGCCCCCACCTACACTAGTCCCGCCTGCCTGCGTTTGGCCCATATCCCTCTAAACCTGTCTTATCCATGTACGCATCCATGCTCAGTTTAGTTTAGGTTAGAGATGCAGCGCGGAAACAGGCCATTCGGCCCACCGAGCACACCGTGCTGACCAGCGATCCCCGCACATTAACTCCCCGCTATCTACACACGCTAGTGGCAATTTAAAATGATACCGAGCCAATTTGACCCACAAACCTGCACGTCTTTGGAGTGTGGGAGGAAACCGCAGCACCCGGAGAAAACCCACGCAGGTCACGGGGGTGAGCGTGCAAACTCCGTACAGACAGCACCCGTAGTCGGGGACGGACCCGGGCCTCTGGCGTTGGTGAGGATGCAACTCTACCGCTGCACCACCATGTACTGAGTACAGAGAAAAGCTTTTGTGGCGTGCTGAGCAGTCAACGGAAAGACAATACATGATTACAATCGAGCCATTCACAGTGTACAGATAGATACATGATAAAGGGAATAACGTTTAGTGTAAGATAAAGTCCAGTCAAATCCAATGAGGTGGATAGTAGCTCAGGACTGCTCTCTAGTTGTGGTAGGATGGTTGAGCTGCCTGCAAGGAAGCACACACTTTGCACTAAATGTTACACCCTTTATTGTTCATCTTTGCACCATGGATGGCTCGATTGTACTCAAGAGAGAGTTAGAAAGATAGAAACATAGAAAGATAGGTGCAGGAGTAGGCCATTTGGCCCTTCGTGCCTGCACCGCCATTCAATGTGATCATGGCTGATCATCCAACTCAGTATCCTGTACCTGCCTTCTCTCCATACCCCAGGCTAGATCGGGCTCTTATAGTTAGCAGAGTCAAGGGATATGGTGGGAAGGCAGGGACGGGGTACTGATTGTGGACGATCAGCCATGATCACGTGTTAAAGAAGGAACTGCAGATGCTGGAGAATCGAGGGTACACAAAAGGCTGGAGTAACTCAGCCGGTGCAGCAGCATCTAAGGAGCGAAGGAGATAGGCGACGTTTCGGGTCGAGACCCTTCTTCAGATCTTCTTCAGACCCTTCGTGAGCCATGATCACGTGCTGGCTCAAAGGGCCTAAATGGCCAACTCCTGCACCTATTGTCTATTGTCTATTGAACAACTAGGTGAATAATTAGAATTGCAGAAATTTGACCCGTTTCAAGTCTGGGATAAATGGGAAGGTACAGCGACACAGTGAAGAAAAAAGGTGTGGATCAGAGCAGCTGTAATTAGAAATTAATTATAATTCACTAACACTTGAATAGTAATGAATAATATCTGATCTTAGCCTCTCATTTGCAAGAAGACTTTCTGCCAGAGGCTTGGTTTGGGAGCAGCTTCATCCAAGACGGCAAGAAATTGCAGAGAATTGTGGTCCCAGCCCAGACCATCGCACAAACCAACCTCCCTTCCATTGGCTCCATCTACGCCTCACGCTGCCTCGGCAAGGCCGGCAGCATCATCAAGGACCAGTCTCGCCCCCGGTCACTCCCTCTACTCCCCTCTCCCATCGGGCAAGAGGTACAGAAGTGTGAAAACGCACACATCTCCAGATTCAGGGACAGTTTCTTCACAGTGAATGGCGGTGCTGGTTCGAAGGGCCGAATGGCCTACACCTGCACCTATTGTCGATTGTCTATAGTATCCATGCATTGTCTTTTTGACTAGATTCTTCTCAGGCCCCCTTCGCTCATGGCTGACCATGGGTGTCTCCAGGGTTGGAGGACGCCCGTGCGTGACTTTGTTTGACGTGGGGAGACTGGTGCACAGACAGCCACCCCACGGTCCTTGACAGATCTGGGTCAGGATCCAGTGGCATGGAGTCCAAGATGACCGGAGACCCTTTTCTGCTGCAGCCTTCATCCGCCTTCCCAGCCGTTGTGACGCTCCACTAAGGTCAGCCATCGTCCTCCGCCTTGTTCCGCCGTTGAGGTCTTGGTTGGATTGGCTCTTTGTCAGAGTCCTCCCCCCTCGACCTTACCGCCATGGGTGGCCCTACCAGGAGCACAGCTCCAGACGGCATCGCTCTCAGGATCTCAGGACCACACAAGCTTCTCCACCACGACAAGGTGACAACCCACGGATAGCACAACAACAAAAGCTTCTCACCGTATCTCGGTACATGTGACAATAATAAACCGAACAAAACGAACTAAGAAATAGGGTTGAGATAACCATATAACAATTACAGCACGGAAACAGGCCTTCTCGGCCCTTCCAGTCCGTGCCGACCATTTATTTTCCCCTAGTCCCATCTACCTGCACTCAGACCATACCCCTCCATTCCCTTCCCGTCCATATACCTATCCACTTTACTTTTAAATGTTAAAATCGATCCTGCCTCCACCACTCCTGCTGGAAGATCATTCCACACAGCCACCACTCTCTGAGTAAAGAAGTTCCCCCTCATGTTACCCTTAAACTTCTGTCCCTTAATTCTCATGTCATGCCCTCTTGTTTGAATCTTCCCTACCCTCAATGGGAAAAGCTTATCCACGTCAACTCTGTCTATCCCTTTCATCATTTTAAAGACCTCAATCAAGTCCCCCCTTTACCTTCTGCGCTCCAAAGAATAAAGACCTAACTTGTTCAACCTTTCTCTGTAACTTAGTTGCTGGAACCCAGGCAACATTCTAGTAAATCTCCTCTGTACTCTCTCTATTTTGTTGACATCCTTCCTATAATTAGGCGACCAAAATTGTCAACCACGATTGAATGTTGGAGCACTCGATGGGCTGAATGGCCTAACTCAGTCTTACCGACCCCATGCCGACCATCAATCACCCGTTCACATTATTTCCATGTTACGCCTCAAAAAGGCTGGCAGCATCATCAAGGACCCACACCATCCTGGCCACGTACTCATCTCCCTGCTACCTTCAGGTAGAAGGTACAGGAGCCTGAAGACTGCAACGTCCAGGTTCAGGAATAGCTGCTTCCCCACAGCCATCAAGCTATTAAACACAACTTCAAACAAACTATGAACTATAACAACCTATTGCACTTGATCTGTTTACTGATGTGTGTGTATATATATATATTCTGTGGTATATGGACACACTGATCTGTTCTGTATTCATGCCTACTATACTCTGTTGTGCTGCAGCAAGCAAGAATTTTGTTGCCCTATCTGGGATACATGACTATAAACTCTCTTGACTTGACTTAGAAACATAGAAACATAGACAATAGGTGCAGGAGGAGGCCATTCGGCCCTTCGAGCCAGCACCGCCATTCATTGTGATCACGGCTGATCGTCCGCTATCAATAACCCGTGCCTGCCTTCTCCCCATATCCCCTGACTCCACTAGCCCCTAGAGCTCTATCCAACTCATAACTCTCGTATCCACATAATTTACAGAAGCCAATTAACCCACAAATCCACCCGTCTTTGTGATGTGGGAGGAAACGGGAGCACCCGGCAAAAAGCCACACGGAGAACATGCAAACTCCACACTGTCAGCACTGGCGGTCAGAATCGAAGCTGGGTCTCACACGCTGTGAGGCAGCGGTTCTGCCAGCTGCACTACTGTGCCACACCTGGGAAGCCGTGACCAGCAGGATGCTGAATCGCTTCTTCCCAGCACACCGGGGGAGCACCACGGCATGGATTGTAATCCGCTCCATCCAATTATCCAATCCAAAATGGTCGCCCAATTATAGGAAGGATGTCAACAAAATAGAGAGGGTACAGAGGAGATTTACTAGAATGTTGCCTGGGTTTCAACAGCTAAGTTACAGAGAAAGGTTGAATAAGTTAGGTCTTTATTCTCTGGAGCGCAGAAGGTTAAGGGGGGACTTGATAGAGGTCTTTAAAATGATGAGAGGGACAGACAGAGTTAATGTGGACAAGCTTTTCCCTTTGAGAATAGGGAAGATTCAAACAAGAGGACATGACTTTAGAATTAAGGGACAGAAGTTTAGGGGTAACATGAGGGGGAGCTTCTTTACTCAAAGAGTGGTAGCGGTGTGGAATGAGCTTCCAGTGGAAGTGGTGGCGGCAGGTTCGTTGGTATCATTTAAAAATAAATTGGATAGGCATATGGATGAGAAGGGTATGGAGGGTTATGGTATGAGTGCAGGCAGGTGGGACTAAGGGAAAAAAGTTGTTCGGCACGGACTTGAAGGGCTGAGATGGCCTGTTACCGTGCTGTAATTGTTATATGGTTATATGGTTAAAACCGCAAGAGATTGTAGAGAATTGTGGACGCAGCCCAGACCATCCCACAAACCAACCTCCCTTCCATTGAAGACAGGCACGAAACGTTGGAGTATCTCAGCGGGACAGGCAGCATCTCTGGAGAGAAGGAACGGGTCTGACGAAGGGTCTCGACCCGAAACGTCGCCCGTTCCTTCTCTCCAGAGATGCTGCCTGTCCCGCTGAGTTACTCCGGCATATTGTGTCCATCGTCAGTGTAAACCAGCATCTGCAGTTCCTTCCTACACGTAAAGGTAGGGATGTTATGTTACAGTTGTATAGGTTTTAATTTTCAGTACTTTATTATTGCCTTTGCATCGACTCCATTTACACCTCACGCTGCCTCGGCAAGGCCAGCAGCATCATCAAGGACCAGTCGCACCCTGGCCACTCCCTCTTCTCCCCCTCTCCGGTCGGGCAAAAGTTGGAGAAGTGTGAAAACTCACACCTCCCAGATTCAGGGCAGTTTCTTCCCATGTTTAATCGATAATGTTTTATTATCAACGTTTAATGTTTTAAGTGCCACTGCATGTCATGTTGTCACTTGCGGGCGGAGCACCAAGGCAAATTCCTTGTATGTGAATACTTGGCCAATAAAATTATTCATTATTATTCATTATTATTAAGAGATTGGTGCAGAATGAGGCCGTTTGGCCCCTCAAGTCTACTCCGCCATTCAATCATGGTTGATCTACCTCATGCTCCCAACCTCCTAGCTCTTTCTCCCGCCTTCTCCCCATAACCTCCGACACCCGTACTAATCAAAAAAGGGAAGATCGACACAGTGCTGGAGTAACTCAGCGTGAAAGGCAGCATCTCTGCGGAGAAGGACTGGGGGATGTTTCGGGCCGAGACCCTTCCTCAGACTTTCCTACACACCTAATCAACAAAGGGAATGAATTATAAGGAAAGGCATGGCAGAGATCTTTAAAAAATGCATTTAGTCTCAATCTTCAATTGATCATTTAATTTGTTTTCCTTCTTGTTCTGCAAGATACTTTTAAACCCAGTTAAACCAAGCTGACTACTTATAGACTGGTTACTGATTGCAGCAGTAGATTTGTTGCCTTACAGCTCCAGCGGCCCAGGGTCGATCCTTGACTACGGGTGCTGTCTGTACGGAGTTTGTACGCTCTCCCCGTTTTCTCCGGGTGCTCCGGCTTCCTCCCACACTCCAAAGACGCGCAGGTTTGTAGGTTAATTGGCTTCGGTAAAAATTGTGAATTGTCGTTAGAAACATAGAAAATTGGTGCAGGAGGAGGCCATTTGGCCCTTCGAGCCAGCACCGCCATTCGTTGCAATCATGGCTGATCGTCCCCAATCAATAACCCGCGCCTACCTTCTCCCCATATCCCTTGACTCCACTAGCCCCTAGAGCTCTATCCAACTCTCTTTAAATCCATCCAGTGATTTGGCCTCCTCTGCCCTCTGTGGCAGGGAATTCAAACAAATTCACAACTCTCTGGGTGAAAATGTTTTTTCTCACCTCAGTCTTAAATGGCCTCCCCTTTATTCTGAGACTGTGGCCCCTGGTTCTGGACTCGCCCAACATTGGGAACATTTTTCCTGCATCAAGCTGGTCCAGTCCTTTTATCATTATTATCTTTGCCCACCCATTCCCTCCACATGTGCTTTTTTTAAAAATCTGCTGAGTTCCCCCAGTACTTTGTGTGTTGCTCTAGTTTGCAATTTGGATGTTTTTTACGAGTTATTTAAGAAAGGTCTCTTTGACCCACAACACATCTCAGTCACAAGAGCCAGTAACGTCACAAGGTTAAGCCCTCAACATTAAATGCGACGATTGTTCTATGGACCGCAGCATGTGATAAAGACCAGCTACCAGGCAGGGATTGGTGCTTTAGTAACATGAGCAAGATAAATCATCTCAGGGCTATATAATGGAGCCAGTTTAATCATCCGCCCCTCTGTCAGCTGATAATAATGGTCGCGACAACAAAAAGGGCTGCACGGTGGCGCAGTGGTAGACAATAGACAATAGGTGCAGGAGGAGGCCATTCGGCCCTTCGAGCCAGCACCGCCATTCAATGTGATCATGGCTGATCATCCCCAATCAGTCCTCCGTTCCTGCCTTCTCTCCATATCCCCTGACTCCTCTATCTTCAAGAGCCCAATCCAGCTCTCTCTTGAAAGTATCCAGAGAACCGGCCTCCACCGCCCTCTGAGTCAGAGAATTCCACACTCACAATTCTTTGTGAGAAAAAGTGTTTCCTCATCTCCGTTTTAAATGGCTTACCCCTTATTCTTAAACTGTGGCCCCTGGTTCTGGACTCCCCCAACATCGGGAACATGGCCAAACCCTTAATAATCTTATATGTTTCATTAAGATCCCCTCTCATCCTTCTAAATTCCAGAGTATACAAGCCCAGCCGCTCCATTCTCTCAGCATATGACAGTCCCGCCATCCCGGGAATTAACCTTGTGAACCTACGCAGCTCTCCCTCAATAGCAAGAATGTCCTTCCTCAAATTTGGAGTTGCTGCCTCTCAGCGCCAGAGACCCGGGTTCGATGCCGGCTACGGGTGCTTGTCTGATCTATCTCTCCCTCCCAGCCCCATTTTCCTACCTGAAAAAGTTTTTCCTCATCTCAGTCCTAAATGTCCTTCCCCTTATTCTTAAACTGTGACCCCTGGTTCTGAACTCCCCCCAACATCGGGAACATTTTTCCCGCCTCTAGCCTGTCCAATCCCTGAAGAATGTTGTATGTTTCTACAGGATCCCTTGACATTATGACCTTTCTTCATACTGACTGTATGAAGAAGGATCATAAGGTCCTTATGATCCTTACGGGGGCAGAATGCTTTTCCTGGCGGCATGGTGGCTCAGCTCGGTGGAGTCGCGCCAGTGAACCCACGCTCGATCCTGACCTCGGGTAGTGTCTGTGTGGAGTTTGCACGCTCTCCCTGTGACCACATGGGGTTACTCCTGGTGCTCTGGCTGATCTATCTCTCCCTCTGCACCCCATTCTCCTGCCTGCTGAGAAATCACCATCAGTAGGTGATCAGGAAGTGCTGGGTCATTTGGTTTGTTAGTGAGATGAACGCAGATTGCCACGACCTTGATATCCCGCACAACCCTACCCGATCATCCCAACTGTCCTATAAAAACCCTTGGGTCGGCACGGTGGCGCAGCGGTAGAGTTGCTGCCTCACGGCGCCAGAGACCCGGGTTCCATCCTGACCACGGGTGTTTGTCCGCACAGAGTTTGCACGTTCTCCCCGTGACCTGCGTGGGTTTTCTCTGGGTGCTCCAGGTTTCTCCCACACTCCAAAGACGTACATGTTTCCAGTCTAATTGGCTTCAGTAACATCGTAACTTGTCCCTGGCATGTGCAGGATAGCGATAGTGTGTGGGGTGATCGCTGGTCGAAGCGGACTCGATGGGCCGAAGGGCCTGTTTCCACGCTGTATCTAGGTATGTTACAATACCTACCTTTAGCAGCGCTGCAGCTCTGCCATTCCCCGTGTGCGCGACTTTGCCGCCTTTCAGAGGGGGCTGGTTTAAAATGCCAATTTTTTCTAGGCAGTCCAAGTCGATCCATGTCGGGCGATTTTGTCGCTAAAGAGAAATCGCTCCGACATTTCATTCATAAAGGTATTTTTAAACTACGCTAGATTATTTATTAACTGGAGTAGTTTAAAAATCATCTTCTAAAGCTCTGAACGGTGACAGCGGAACGGACCTAACGTAGGCGATAAAAGAAGCTACACAGTTTATTTTTACATAAAAACTTGTTTTTTAGGAAGGCTTTAATCACATTTTCATGTTGCGAAAAGGGGACAAAAAAAATGTATGAATCGGCTGTATTTTTCCTCCCGACTTCACCGCAAACCGCAACGTTCCAATCCACCGCATTCCACTAAAACCCACTCGCTAGTTGATTTAAATGGCCATTAATTTACAGGCATTAAACACTAAATTCCTTCCATTTGGCCTATAAATTCATGAAAATGAGATTTAAAAATTATGTTATATTGTGGATTATTGTGTGAATGTTATTTGGACACTTAGGTAATTTTAAAAAAGTTTATCTTTTCTTAAGAAATGGATAGATGTTTAGATCTACTCATTGAATTTTGTAATTAGCTACAATTAGATTAACTAATTATATGCTTTAATTTCAGGTCATCCAAGTAAGATTGTTTCATATTTGTTTCAGAATGCTTCAATCTATAATAACTGAAAATTTCATTGAGTTCCCTTAATTTTTAAGAAGGTTATGGGCTTTTAACTGTTCTAGATCACAGCTTTTGAGTTAAGTCAATTGAAAGGCAATGGGGAACAAGATGCTAATTTCCGAGTATGAAAATGGTCATAACTTTCTTAATACTGAAGATATGAAAGTGAATTAGGTGTCAAATTAAACTTATTTTTATGCTTTATCTGATGGGATAAATTGCAGACTTGATTTTTAAAATCTCAAAATTTTGTAACATTGCTACTGTATTCCAATGCTTTTTAACAAGCGTCTTTAAGAATGCAAACATCACGAGCAAATTTCATGACCAAGGTTCGATCTCGACCCAGGGTTTTGTCTGTTTGGAGTTTCCCCCTGTGACCGCGTGGGATTCCTGCTCCAGGTCAGAGTCTAGTTTAGTTTTAGAAGGAACTGCAGATGCTGGTTTAAACCGAAGATAGACACAAAAAGCTGGAGTAACTCCGCGGGTCAGGCAGCATCTCGGGAGTGAAGGAATGGGTGACGTTTTGGGTCGAGATCCTTCGTCAGACTGGGAGTCAGGGGAGAGGGAAACGAGAGATATAGACGGTGATGTAAAGAGATACAGAACAAATGAATGAAAGATATGCCTAAATGTAATGATAATACAGGAAATAGGCCATTGTTAGCTATGGGCTAGGTGAAAATGGATTACAGACAATGAGACTCAACAAGACAACTTTGTCATTGTTACTTTTCTTTAGATAAAAGTAAGGATCCCCGCACATTAGCATTAGGGCGGCACGGTGGCACAGCGGTAGAGTTGCTGCCTTACTGCGCTTGCAGCGCCAGAGACATGGGTTCGATCCCTTATAGAAACTTACAAAATTCTTAAGGGGGTTGGACAGGCTAGATGCAGGAAGATGTTGGGGAGGTCCAGGACAAGGGGTCACAGCTTAAGGATAAGGGGGAAATCTTTTAGGACCGAGATGAGAAGATCATTTTTCACACAGAGAGTGGTGAGTCTGTGGAACTCTCTGCCACAGAGGGTAGTTGAGGCCAGTTCATTGGCTATATTT
Organism: Raja brachyura; assembly: GCA_963514005.1. The sequence continues at coordinate 147,557,404 of OY740782.1, read as the reverse complement.
AAGAGGGAGTTAGATGTGGCCCTTGTGGCTAAGGGGATCAGAGGGTATGGAGAGAAGGCAGGTACGGGATACTGATTTGGATGATCAGCTATGATCACATTGAATGGCGGTGCAGGCTCGAAGGGCCGAATGGCCCACTCCTGCACCTATTTTTCTATGTTTCTATGTTATCAATGCTACACTGACAGACCTGCAAAGATACATATCATTTCTCCAAGACTAGCTCGAAAGGCCTTGGAGCTCTGGAGGATGAGGGGTGATCTTATACAGGTGAATAAGACCATGAGGGGAACAGATAGGGCGAATGCACAGTCTCTTGCCCTGAGTAAGGGAGTTGAGGTTTAAGGTGGGGGGGGGGGGGAAAGATTTAATCGGAGCCTGAGGGTCATCTTTTCCACACAGAGCGTGCCGTCTATAAGGAAAGAGCCGACTGAAGAGGTGCTTGAGGCAGGGACTATTAAACCCCTGTCCCACGGTACGAGTTCATTCCAAGAGCTCTCCCGAGTTTCCCCTGATTCGAACTGGGAGATTTACGGCAACGGCCGCTCGTCGGTACTCGGGGCTCCCGTGGACATTTTTCAACATGTTGAAAAATCTTCACGAGTCTTCCCGTGCTTACCTGCCGTTAGCGAGTCTTCCCGAGTACCTGCCGTTAGCGTTACGAGCCGCTAAGAGACGTCCCCGAGCTCCGACGTACCCACTACATTCATTCTCCTTGCTTACCACGAGTTTGATTTTTTTAATCTCGGGAGAGCTCTTGGAATGAACTCGTACCGTGGGACAGGATTTAACAACATTTAAAAGACATTTAGTACAATAGACAATAGACAATAGAAAATAGGTGCACAGTAGGCCATTCGGCCCTTCGAGCCAGCACCGCCATTCAATGCGATGATAGCTGATCATCCCCAATCAGTACCCCGTTCCTGCCTTCTCCCCATATCCCCTGACTCCGCTATCTTTAAAATCTGTCTAACTCTCTCTTGAAAGTATACAGAGAACCGGCCTCCTGAGGCGGAGTACCTGCCTAAACTACTTCCGGCAGCTCGTTCCATACACCCACCACCCTTTGTGTAAAAAAGTTGTCTTTCAGCTACCTAATAAATCTTCCTCCACTCATATAGCCATATAACCATATAACAATTACAGCACGGAAACAGGCCTTCTCAGCCCTTCCAGTCCGTGCTGACCATTTATTTTCCCCTAGTCCCATCTACCTGCACTCAGACCATACCCCTCCATTCCCTTCCCGTCCATATACCTATCCATTTTACTTTTAAATGTTAAAATCGATCCTGCCTCCACCGCTTCTGCAGGAAGATCATTCCACACAGCCACCACTCTCTGAGTAAAGAAGTTCCCCCTCATGTTACCCCTAAACTTCTGTCCCTTAATTCTCATGTCATGCCCTCTTGTTTGAATCTTTCCTACCCTCAATCGGAAAAGCTTATCCACATCAAATCTGTCTATCCCTTTCATCATTTTAAAGACCTCAATCAAGTCCCCCCTTAACCTTCTGCGCTCCAAAGAATAAAGACCTAATTTGTTCAACCTTTCTCTGTAACTTAGTTGCTGGAACCCAGGCAACATTCTAGTAAATCTCCTCTGTACTCTCTCTATTTTGTTGACATCCTTCCTATAATTACGCAACCAAAATTGTACACCATACTCCAGAATTGGTCTCACCAATGCCTTGTACAATTTTAACATTACTTCCCTACTCCTATATTCAATGCTCTGATTTATAAAGGCCAGCACACCAAAAGCTTTCTTTACCACCCTATCTACATGCGATTCCACCTTCAGGGAACTATGCACAGTTATTCCTAGATCCCTCTGTTCCACAGCATTCCTCAATTCCCTACCATTTACCATGTACGTCCTATTTTGATTTGTCCTGCCAAAATGTAGCACCTCACACTTATCAGCATTAATCGCCATCTGCCATCTTTCAGCCCACTCTTCTAAATGGCCCAAATCTCTCTGTAGACTTTGAAAATCTACTTCATTATCCACAGCACCCCCTATCTTAGTATCATCTGCATACTTACTTATCCAATTTTCCACCCCATCATCTAGATCATTGATGTACATGACAAACAACAGTGGACCCAACACAGATCCCTGAGGCACCCCACTGGTCATCGGTTTCCAACCTGACAAACAGCCATCCACCATTACTCTCTGGCATCTCCCATTCAGCCACTGTTGAATCCATCTTGCTACTCCGCCATTAACACCCAAAGATTGAACCTTCTTAACCAACCTTCCATGGGGAAGGTCCTCCACTGGTCCTCCATTCCCCTACTCTGGGCAAGAGACTCTGTGCACTTACCTGTTCTAGTCCGCTCATGACTTTGTACACCTCTATAAGATCACCCCTCATCCCCCTGCGCTCCAAGGAATAGAGTCCCAGCCTGCTCAACCTCTCCCTGTAGCTCACACCCTCGAGTCCTGGCAACATCCTCGTAAATCTTTTCTGAACCTTATCCAGTTTAACAACATCTGAGGTCTTTGGGTCTTTGATCGAATATTTTGGGAGCAAGTCAGATGAAGTAAACACCCATCTGATTATTCCCATTTTTGGTGCGAATTCTATCAAATTAGAATGCATAGAATGCTTCATAAACAGTTGTAAATGATGTGTCGTAAACAGAGGCTAGACAATGGCAGAGGGTTATAGGATGATATGTAGTGGGTCAGGCAGCATCCCTGGAGAACATGAACAGGTGACCTTTCAGGGACACATCTTCATACTGCGACCCCTTCTTCAAACCACCTATCCATGTTCTCCTGGGATGCTGCGTGACCTGCTGAGTTACTCCAGCATGTTTGCGTCTTTCCTTGGTAACCCAGAATCTGCAGTTCCTCCGTTTCTGCCTTTAGGTCTTGTTTACACATACCGCATGGAAACAGGCCTTTCAGCCCACCGAGTCCGCATCGACCAACGCTCGCCCATTCATGCAGGTTATAGTCATAGAGTGATACCGTGTGGAAACAGGCCCTTCAGCCCATCTCACCCACACCGGCCAACAATGTCCCAGCTACACTAGTCCCACTTGCCTGCGCTTGATCCATATCCCTCCAAACCTGTCCTGCCCATGTACCTGTCCAACTGTTCCTTAAACGATGGGATAGTCCCAGCCTCAACTACCTCTTCTGGCAGCTTGTTCCATACACCCACCACCCTCTGTGTGAAAAAGTTACCCCTTGGATAGGTATATGGATGGGAAGGGAATGGAGGGGTATGGTCTGAGTGCAGGTAGATGGGACTAGGGGAAAATAAATGGTCGGCACGGACTGGAAGGGCCGAGAAGGCCTGTTTCCATGCTGTAATTATTATATGGTTATATGGTTATATGGATTCTTATTAAATCTTTTCCCCTTCACCTTGAACCTATGTCCTCTGGTCCTTGATTCCCCTACTCTGGGTAAAAGACTCTGTGTATCTACCCGATCTATTCCTCTCATGATCTTATACACCTCTATAAGATCTCCCCTCATCCTCCTGCGCTCCATGGAATAGAGACCCAACCTACACAACCTCTCCCTGTAGCTCACACCCTCTAGTCCTGGCAACGTCCTCGTAAATCTTTTCTGAACGCTTTCAAGCTTGACAATATCTGTCCTATAACACGGTGCCCAGAACTGAACGCAATATTCTAAATGCGGCCTCACCAACGTCTTATACAACTGCAACATGACCTCCCAACTTCGATACTCAATACTCTGACTGACGAATTTACAGATGGCTAATTAAGTTAGTAGTTAAGTAAGTAAGTAAGTAGGCTTATTGGCCAAGTATTCACAGACAAGGAATTAACCTACAAACCCACACATTTTCGGGATACGGATATCGGGAAACCAGAGCTCCCGGAGGAAATCTATGTCGTCACAGGGAGAACGTGCAAACTCCACGCAGACAGCTCCCATGGTCAGGATCGAACCTGCGAGCCAGCAACTCTACCACTGTTAGATCAGTATGGACCGTGTCCACAGGGGCAACAGATTCTCCCCAGAAGCATCAGATAATAATGACAGGACTAAAACAACCTGAACCCTCTGGAAATATTTTAAAAAGGCTGCTTTAGTTCCAAGGGGTTGTGTTGTATCTTACTTTGGCATTGCATGGAACAGCACTGCACTTTGCAACAAATAACCCTGTCTTCTCCGTGGATTGTCACCTTGTCGCGGTGGAGAAGCTTGTGTGGACCTGAGATCCTGAGAGCGATGCCGTCTGGAGCTATGCTCCTGGTAGGGCCACCCATGGAAGTAATGGCCCTGTCCCACTGTACGAGTTCATTCCAAGAGCTCTCCTGAGTTTAAAAAAAAAATCAAACTCGTGGTAAGCACGGAGAATGAACGTAGCGGGTACGTCGGAGCTCGGGGACGTCTCTTAGCGTCTCGCAACGCTAACGGCAGGTACGCGGGAAGACTCGCTAACAGCAGGAAAGCTCGGGAAGACTCGTGAAGATTTTTTCAACATGATGGAAAATGTCCACGAGAGCCCCGAGTACCGACGAGCGGCCATTACCGTAAATCTCCAAGTTCGAATCAGGGCAAACTCAGGGAGAACTCTTTGAATTAACTCGTACAGTGGGACAGGGCTTTAAGGTCGAGGGGGAGGTCTCTGACAAAGAGCAATCCGACCAAGACCTCAACGGTGGAACAGGCGGAGGGCGATGGCTGACCTTAGTGGAGCGTCACAACGGCTGGGAAGGCAATGGACAATTGACGATAGGTGCAGGAGTAGGCCATTCGGCCTTTCGAGCCAGCACCGCCATTCAATGTGATCGTGGCTGAGGGCGGATGAAGGCTGCAGCAGATAAGGGTCTCCGGTCGTCTTGGACTCCATGCCACTGGATCCTGACGCAGATCTGTCAAGGACCGTGGGGTGGCTGTCTGTGCACCAGTCTCCCCACGTTAAACAAAGTCACGCACAGGCGTCCTCCATATAGGGAATAGCGCCCTGGAGACACCCATGGTCAACCATAACCGAAGGGTCTAAGATACCCACGTGACAATAAACTAAACTACCCTGTTTACTGATAGTTATAATCAATGCCAAACAGTATCGTTATATGGAAGATAGACACAAAGTGCTGGAGTAACTCAGCGGGTCAGACAGCATCTCGTTTTTCTCCAGAGATGCTCCAGTACATAGAAACATAGAAAATAGGTGCAGGAGGCCATTTGGCCCTTCGAGCCTGCACCGCCATTCAATATGATCATGGCTGATCATCCAACTCAGTATCCCGTACCTGCCTTCTCTCCATACCCTCTGATCCCCTTAGCCACAAGGGCCACATCTAACTCCCTTTTAAATATAGCCAATGAACTGGCCTCAACTACCCTCTGCGGCAGAGAGTTCCAGAGACCCACCACTCTCTGTGTGAAAAAAGTCCTTCTCATCTCGGTCCTAAAGGATTTCCCCCTTATCCTTAAGCTGTGACCCCTTGTCCTGGACCTCCCCAACATCGGGAACAATCTTCCTGCATCTAGCCTGTCCAACCCCTTAAGTCCCCGTACTTTGAGTCTAACTTTGGCATAACACCAGCATCTGTTGTTCTTAGTTTCTACAATATCAGCATAGTTTAGCTCAGTTTATTTCAGGGATACAGTGTGGAAGCAGGCTCTTCGGCCCACCGAGTCCGCGCCGACCAGCGATCGCCCCGTACGCTAATATTATCCAGGGGCAATTTACAATTTTGACCGGTGTCAATTAACCTACAAACCCGCACGTATTTGGAGTGTGGGAGGAAACCGGAGCTCCCGGAGAAAACCCACGCAGGCGACGGGGTACAGCAGTACAAACTCCGTACGGACAAGCACCCCTGGTCAGGATCGAACCGGGTGGTCTCTGGCGCTGTGAGGCAGCAACTCTACCGCTGCACCACTGAGCCATAGACAACACACTGCACTCATTCCTCATGGAACAGAGTCAATCGGTGCAGGAAGGAAGGGCAGGTGCCGGCTCACACCGAAGATAGACACAAACTGCCGGAGTAACTCAGCGGGACAGGCGGCATCTCTGGAGAGAAGGAACGAGTGACGCTTCGGGTCGAGACCCTTCTTCGGGAACTGATCCTAGGATTAACAAGTGCAGTTAACACAGACATGTTCACTCACTGAGATATTTTAGTTCAGTTTGGAAATACAGCGCGGAAACAGGCCCTTCGGCCCACCGGGTCCGTGCCGACCAGCGATCCCCGCACATTCACACTATCCTACCCCACTAGGAACACTTTTTTTTAAATTAGATTTTTTTATTAATTAGAAGGAATTACATAATAAAAAGGTGCATGTTCCTTGTTGACATAATAAAAATCATTTTGTTCTTTGTAGACATACATAATCAGTATAATGGAGGCTGATTAGGAAAAGGGGAGATGCAACGAGACCTGGGTGTCATGGTACACCAGTCATTGAAAGTAGGCATGCAGGTGCAGCAGGCAGTGAAGAAAGCGAATGGTATGTTAGCTTTCATAGCAAAAGGATTTGAGTATAGGAGCAGGGAGGTTCTACTGCAGTTGTACAGGGTCTTGGTGAGACCACACCTGGAGTATTGCCTACAGTTCTGGTCTCCAAATCTGAGGAAGGACATTATTGCCATAGAGGGAGTGCAGAGAAGGTTCACCAGACTGATTCCTGGGATGTCAGGACTGTCTCATGAACAAAGACTGCATAGACTCGGTTTATACTCTCTAGAATTTAGGAGATTGAGAGGGGATCTTATAGAAACTTACAAAATTCTTAAGGGGTTGGACAGGCTAGATGCAGGAAGATTGTTCCCGATGGGGGAAATCCTTTAGGACCGAGATGAGAAGGACTTTTTTCACACACAGAGAGTGGTGGGTCTCTGGAACTCTCTGCCACAGAGGGTAGTTGAGGCCAGTTCATTGGCTATATTTAAGAGGGAGTTAGATGTGGCCCTTGTGGCTAAGGGGATCAGAGGGTATGGAGAGAAGGCAGGTACGGGATATTGAGTTGGATGATCAGCCATGATCATATGATCAGCCATGATCATATTGAATGGCGGTGCAGGCTTGAAGGGCCGAATGGCCTACTCCTGCACCTAATGTCTATGTTTCTATGTTTCTATGTATTATTTATATTAATGATTGCATAATAATTGTGCTTCTATATTATTTTTTTCCATTTTTTATAAAGATAGAAAATAGCAGAGAAAGATTAAAGAAAAAATATGTATAAAAAGTTGGGAAAGAATGGAATGTTCTACAGATTTTACATCGTTGGAGATATATAGGGACACTTTAAAAAAAAAACATTTACACCAAGACAATTAACCTACAAACCTGTACGTCTTTGGAGTGCGGGAGGAAACAGAAGATCCCGGAGAAAACCCACGCAGGTCACGGTGAGAACGTAGAAACTCCGCGCAGACAAGTGCCCGCAGTCGGGATTGAACCCGGGTCTCCGGCGCTGCAAGCGCTGTAAGGCAGCGACTCTGCCGCTGGGCCACCGTGACTCCCTCTTACTCACTCCACGGCGAGGGGCGACCGGTTAGTGCTCTGCGGTGTCCCCTCTCCAAAAAAAATCTCTTTGCTTCATCCAGACATCGAGACAGGCACCAGCTAGTCTGCCTGCAGACCCCATCAAACGAGACGTCGCCAGGAGATCTCCTTTAGCCTGCTGCACCCAGTTGCTGTCTGCAAAACTGACTGGAGCTAAAACTGGTTGTGTCCAGAGGGATAATTTAGAGAGAGAGCGAGAGAGAGGAGGAAAAAAATCCCTGCTGGGTGATCCTAGGATTCCCTATCATGTGTTCCACAGAGACCAGGCAAGCGTCAGCTGTTACACTGTGTTGCTAGCTTCAGTTTTCTACAGCTGTTCCAACCAGCAGAACGGTTTTATAACTCAAAAATAGATCATTCAGAGCATGTCACTGCATTAGGCCTATGTTCCATCAAAAAATGTTTGCAAACAAAATCTCGTTTCACAAAGACCGAAGAGAGACACAACTCGGAACTCGGAACTACGGAATCAAGGGGCATGGGGAGAAAGCAGGAACGGGGTGGCTGATCCAGGTGAATCAGCCATGATCACGTTGAGTGGAGGGGCTGGCTCGAAGGGCCGAATGGCCTACTCCTATTTTCTCTGTTTCTATGTAATGGAATAGCCAGGAATGGCTACTTCCCCACAGCCATCAAGTTATTAAACTTGGCTCGGACAAAACTCTGAACATTAATATCCCTCCATCTGTTATTTGCACTTTATCAATTTATTAATTCATATAACCATATAACAATTACAGCACGGAAACAGGCCTTCTCGGCCCTTCCAGTCCGTGCCGACCATTTATTTTCCCCTAGTCCCATCTACCTGCACTCAGACCATGTGTGTATTCATGTGTGTGTATTCATTAATTCATGTGTGTATTTACGTATATAATTGTAGTCAATGCCTACTATGTTCTGTTGTGCTATGCAAAGCAAGAATTCCATTGTCCTGTCAGGGACACATGACAATAAACTCTTTTGACTTTGACTAACTCAGCGGGATGGGCACAACACTGGAGAGAAGGAATGGGCGACGTTTCGGGTCGAGACCCACCTCCGGTTTAGTATTTAGAGAAACAGCGCGGAAACGAGTCTGCGCCAACCAGCGATCCATGCGCACTAATGCCCCACTAAAGCTTTTACTATCCTGCTTTATATTCTTGGCTAGCTTACCTTCGTACCTCATCTTTTCACCCCGTATTGTCTTTTTGGTTATCTTCTGTTGCTCTTTAAACATTACACAATCCTCTTGCTTCCCGCTCATTTTTGCTACGTTGTACTTCTTCGCTTTAGTTTTTATACTGTCCCTGACGTCCCTTGTCAGCCATGGTCGCCCCTTACTCCCCTTGGAATCTTTCTTCCTCCTAGGAATGAACTGATCCTGCACCTTCTGTATTATTCCCAGAAATACCTGCCATTGTTGTTCCACTGTCATCCCTGCTAGTGTATCATTCCAGTCAACTTTGGCCAGCTCCTCCCTCATGGCCCCATAGTCCCCTTTATTCAACTGCAACACTGACACCTCCGATCTACCCTTCTCCCCCTCCAATTGTAGATTAAACCAGACCATGTTATGGTCACTGCCTCCTAATGGCTCCTTAACCTCGAGGTCCTTTATCGAATCCGGTTCATTACACAACACTGAATCCAGAATTGCCTTCTCCCTGGTAGGCTCCAATACAAGCTGCTCTCAGAATCCATCACAAAGGCACTCTCCAAAGTCCCTTGCTTGGGGTCCAGTACCAACCTGATTTTCCCAGTCTACCTGCATGTTGAAATCTCCCATAACAACCACAGCATTACCTTTGCGACATGCCAATTTTAACTCCATTTTTACTACATGCCAATTTTAACTTTAACTGTCCTGCTGAGTTACACCAGCATTTTGTGAGTATATTCTGAATATCTAATGACCAACAGTATATATATAGATATATAGATATATATATATGTGTGTATAAATATATATATATATATATATATATTTATACACACATATATATGTGTGTCTGCAATATATATACTGCTTGTAATACAGAAACATAGAAACATAGAAAATCGGTGTAGGACGCGGCCATTTGGCCCTTCGAGCCAGCACCGCCATTCATTGTGATCATGGCTGATCTCCACAATCAGTTACCCATGCCTGCCCTCTCCCCATATCCCTTGATTCCACTAGCCCCTAGAGCTCTATCTAACTCTCTCTTAAATCCATCCAGTGATTTGGCCTCCACTGCCCTCTGTGGCAGGGAATTTCACAAATTCACAACTCTCTGGGTGAAAACTTTTTTTTCTCATCTCAGTGTTAAATGGCCTCCCCTTTATTCTAAGACTGTGGCCCCTGGTTCTGGACTCGCCCAACATTGGGAACATTTTTCCTGCATCTAGCTTGTCCGGTCCTTTTATAATTGTATGCATTTCTATAAGAATCCCCCTCATCCTTCAAAACTCCAGTGAATACAAGCCCAGTCCTTCCAATCTTTCCTCATGTGACAGTCCTGCCATCCCGGGAAAATAATATATTGTGGCGTCAGCCTATACACGGGCCACTTATGGTCGAACCCTCATCAAGAGGTACTAGAGCGAGCACGTGACGTCATGGGCTAGAGGGAGTATCCTGGTACTTAAGGTCATCTCACCTCGAGGTCTTAGGAGAGTCAACCGGTAGCTGAGCCCGAGTGAACAACCTCGCTCATCTACAGCAACACAATAATATAGTTAGCGCACCCACCTAACATGTCACTACTGAATAAATAACGTTTTAACCGGCCTGACGTATCTCCTTTAATCACCACGTTTGGAGCTGCTACAATATATATATATATATATACTAGACCAAGTGCAGACCCATTGGGTCTGTTCCCTCATCACAATATTCCACCACTCACCCATTCCCCCAATGCAAGCCGTTCCCCCAACGCAATATTCCACCACTCACGCATAGCCCCCAACTGCACAGGCGCAGCTCATATCTCCTCATCTGCCAGCACTCCATTCTCTATACCCTCCCTCATCAATCCCTACAGAGGGCGAGGTGGTAGAGAGGGAGGGGTGGTAGAGAAGGAATGCATGATGTTTTGGGTTGAGACCCTTCTTCATACCGAATTCGAGTTTCAGGTCAAAGACATCTCCACAGCTGCTGACTGACCTATGATAAGACCATAAGAGATTGATCCCTGGGATGGCGGGACTGTCATATGAGGAAAGATTGAAAAGACTAGGCTTGTATTCACTGGAGTTCAGAAGATTGAGGGGGGATCTTATAGAAACATATAAAATTATAAAAGGACTGGAGAAGCTAGATGCAGGAAAAATGTTCCCAATGTTGGGCGAGTCCAGAACCAGGGCCACAGTCTTAGAATAAAGGGGAGGTCATTTAAGACTGAGGTGAGAAAAAAAGGTTTCACCCAGAGAGTTGTGAATTTGTGGAATTCCCTGCCACAGAGGGCAGTGGAGGCCAAGTCACTGGAAGGATTTAAGAGAGAGTTAAATAGAGCTCTAGGGCCTTGTGGAGTCAAGGAATATGGGGAGAAGGCAGGCACGGGTTATTGATAGGGGACGATCAGCCATGATCACAATGAATGGCGGTGCTGTCTCGAAGGGCCGAATGGCCTCCTCCTGCACCTATTTTCTATGTTTCTATGTTTCTATGTAAGACGTAGGAGCAGAACTCGACCATTCAGCCCATCAAGTCTACTCTGCCCAAGCAAAATATGAATATGAATGACCTCTACCGTAAATACGCCACAAATTGGCATAGAGGTTTATTTGGACCACTGGAGGTTGAAGGAACACCTCACAGAGGTATATCAAATTTTGAAAGGCATAGACGGTCAGAGCCCTTTTTCCCAGGATGGTAATATCAAACACTAGAGTGCATTTTTAGTTCAGTTCAGTTTAGTTTATTGTCACGTGTACCAAGGTACAGTGCAAAGCTTTTGTTGCGTGCTAACCGGTCAACAGAAAGACAATACATGATTACAATCGGTCCATTTACCAGGTACAGATACATGACAACCATATAACAACTACAGCACGGAAACAGGCCCCCTCGGCCCTTCCAGTCCGTGCCGACCATTTATTTTCCCCTAGTCCCATCTACCTGCACTCAGACCATACCCCTCCATTCCCTTCCCGTCCATATACCTATCCACTTTACTTTTAAATGGTACAATCGATCCTGCCTCCACCACTTCTGCTGGAAGATCATTCCACACAGCCACCACTCTCTGAGTAAAGAAGTTCCCCCTCATGTTACCCCTAAACTTCTGTCCCTTAATTCTCATGCCATGCCCTCTTGTTTGAATCTTCCCTACCCTCAATGGGAAAAGCTTATCCACGTCAACTCTGTCTATCCCTTTCATCATTTTAAAGACCTCAATCAAGTCCCCCCTTAACCTTCTGCGCTCCAAAGAATAAAGACCTAACTTGTTCAACCTTTCTCTGTGGCTGCTGGAACCCAGGCAACATTCTAGTAAATCTCCTCTGTACTCTCTCTATTTTGTTGACAAAATACATGAAAAGGGAATAACACTTATTGCAAGGTAAAGCCAGTAAAGTCCAATCAAGGATAGTCCGAGAGTCACCAATGAGGTAGATTGTAGTTCAGCACTGCTCTCTGGTTGTGGTAGGATGGTTCAGTTGCCTGATAACAGCTGGGAAGAAACTGTCCCTGAATCTGGAGGTGTGCGCTTTGACACTTCTGTACCTTTTGCCCAATTTGAGAGGGGAGAAGAGGGGCAATATACAATAGACAATGGAGTAGGCCATTTGGCCCTTCAAGCCAGCACCGCCATTCATGACGTTTAGTGCAAGGTAAAGCCAGCAAAGTCCGATCAAAGATAGTCCGAGGGTCTCCAATGAGGTAGATAGTAGCTCAGTACTGCTCTCTGGTTGTGGTGGGATTATTCAGTTGCCTGATAACAGCCGGGAAGAAACTGTCCCTGAATCTGGAGGTGTGCATTTTCACATGATGTGAAAGGGACCAAGTTTAAGGAGATGTGCGCGGCAGGTTTATTTCTAAATGCCGGCAGGGAGGTGGGTGCCTAGAACGTGCTGTCAGGGCTGGTGGTTGAAACAAATACGTTAGTGGCATGTAAAGGGCCTGTCCTACCAGCATCCAACTCCATGCAATGAGCGCGATCAAACTAGAAGCGGGGGCCGCGCAGAGGTCGGGTGACCCCCGTACAGGGCCGTTCCCACCAGCATGCGCCTGCATGCGGCAAGCGCGACCAAACCGGCAACGAGGGCCGCGCGGAGGTCGGGTGATCCCCTGTACAGGGCCGTTCCCACCAGCATGCGCCTGCATGCGGCAAGCGCGACCAAACCGGCAACGAGGGCCGCGCGGAGGTCAGACGAGTGGCGCAACGCGGCGCAAAGTGAGGCGAACTTGGAGCAAAGTCTTAAAGGTAAGTTCGCCAGGACAGAGAGGGGCACGCAGAGAGGGGCACAGAGGCACACACAGAGAGGGTCACGGAGGCACGACGTCGAGGCGGTGTGTAATGCGTCGAGGCCACAGCGAGCCGACAAGCCGTTGCCGCGTGGAATTTTTGAACATGGTCAGTTTTTCGGAGCCCCGCGCGATGTCGGGACGAACTCCGCACAATTCCGCACGGCTCCGGCGATAGAAGTGGGACCGGCCCCGCGACGACGGACGGCTCAAGCGACCACGTTAGGTCGCATAGAGTTGCATGCTGGTGGGACAGGCCCTTAAAAGGCTTTGAGATAGGCACATGGATATGCAGGGAACCGAGAGATATGAGTTATGTGTAGGTAGATACGAGTTGCTGTTGGCATCATGTATAGAAACATAGGAAATAGGTGCAGGAGGAGGCATCTGCAGTTCCTTCCTACACACATCCTCCTCTCACTGCTAAGTTCATAAATTCATAAGCTCTTGGAAAAGAATGATGGCATTCGGCCCATCAAGTCTACTCCGCCCTTCAATCCTGGCTGATCGATCATTACCCCTGACACCCGTACTAATCGGATGTCCGTAGGGAGTTTGTCCGTCCTCCCCGTGACCAGCGTGGGTTTTTTCCGAGATCTTCGGTTTCCTCCCACACCCCAAAGACGTACAGGTTTGTAGGCTAATTGGCTCGGTATAAATGTAAATTGTCCCTAGTGTGTGTGGGATGGTGTTAATGGGCGGGGGTTGCTAGTCGGTACGGACTCGGTGGGCTGAAGGGCCTGTTTCTGTGTTGTATATCTAAACTAACCCACACTAAACAAAATTGTCAATCTCCGCTGAATAAATATCCATTGACTTGATCTCTATGGCCCTCGGTGGCAAAGACCTTCAATGTCTGTGTAATGTTTGGATGGCCTATGTCCCATACTCCGGAATTTTATCCCTCAGACTTGCCAGGACATTCTCTCTATCCCCTCCTCTGTGAAGCCAGTAATTTCTAGTCCAACAACCCACTTTGTTGCCTGATTACATGAAATATCTTGTGACATTTTATTTGCTCTCTCACGTACGCGTGACATTGTTGTCATGGCAACAGCGGAGAAGTGCTGGGGTAATTCAGAGGGACTCAGGCAGCATCCCTGGAAAACATGAATAGATGGCATTTCATAAGTTCACAAGTCACAGGAGAGGAATTAGGCCATTTGGCCCATCAAGACCATTTGGCCCACCTGGAGTATTGCGTACACCTGGAGTATTGCGTAAAGGTTTGGTCTCCAAATCTGAGGAAAGACATGCTTGCCATAGAGGGAGTAGAGAGAAGGTTCACCAGACTGATTCATGGGATGTCAGGACTGTCTTATGAGGAAAGACTGGATAGACTAGGCTTGTACTCGCTGGAATTTAGAAGACTGAGGGGGGATCTAATAGAAACTTACAAAATTCTTAAGGGTTTAGACAGGCTAGATGCAGGAAGATCGTTCCCGATGTTGGGGAGGTCCAGGACAAGGGGTCACAGTCTAAGGATAAGGGGGAATTCCTTTAGGACCGAGATGAGGAAAACATTTTTCACACAGAGAGTGGTGAGTCTCTGGAATTCTCTGCCACAGAAGGTAGTTGAGGCCAGTTCATTGGCTATATTTAAGAGGGAGTTAGATGTGGCCCTTGTGGCTAAATGGATCAGGGGGTATGGAGAGAAGGCAGGTACGGGATACTGAGTTGGATGACCAGCCATGATCACATTGAATGGCGGTGCAGGCTCGAAGGGCCGAATGGCCTACTCCTGCACCTATTTTCTATGTTTCTATGTTTCTAAGTCTACTACGCCATCATGGTTGATATCTGTCTCTCCTAACCCCATTCTCCTGCCTTCACCCCATAACCCCTGACACCCGTACTAATCAAGAATCTGTCAATCTCCGCTTTAGAAATATCCAAAGGCCTCCACAGCCTTCCGTGGCAATGAATTCCACAGATTCACCACCCTCTGACTAAAGAAATTCCTCCTCATCTTCCTAACAGAACGTCCTTTAATTCTGAGGCTATGGCCTCTGGTCCTGGACTCTCTACATCCTCTCCACATCCACTCTACCAGGTCTTTCAATATTCAGTAAGTTTCAATGAGGAGCTGCAGGCAGTGAAGAAAGCGAATGGCATGTTGGCCTTTATAACAAGAGGAGTTGAGTATAGGAGCAAAGAGATCCTTCTGCAGTTGTACAGGGCCCTAGTGAGACCACACCTGGAGTATTGTGCGCAGTTTTGGTCCCCTAATTTGAGGAAGGACATTCTTGCTATTGAGGGAGTGCAGCGTAGGTTTACAAGGTTAATTCCCGGGATGGCGGGACTGTCATATGCTGAGAGAATGGAGCGGCTGGGCTTGTACACTTTGGAATTTAGAAGGATGAGAGGGGATCTTATTGAAAGATATAATATTGTTTAGGGTTTGGACACGCTAGGGGCAGGAAACATGTTCCCGATGTTGGGGGAGTCCAGAACCTGGGGCCACAGTTTAAGAATAAGGGGTAAGCCATTTGGAACGGAGATGAGGAAACACTTTTACTCACAGAGAGTGGTGAGTCTGTGGAATTCTCTGCCTCAGAGGGCGGTGGAGGCAGTTTCTCTTGATACTTTCAAGAGGGTGCTAGATAGGGCTCTTGAAGATAGCGGAGTCACTGCATATGGGGAGAGGCAGGAACTGGGTACAGATTGTGGATCAGCCATGATCACTTTGAATGGCGGTTCTGGCATGAAGGGCCAAATGGCCTACTCCTGCACCTATTGTCTATAGTCCCCCCCCTCGTTCGTTTAAACTGACCTTTCGGATCAGGACCCTTCTTCAGGCCGATGGCAACAAACAGGTGGATGCCTTGGAGAACCATTCCATCGCTTGTGCCAACGGCAATCACACTCTGCACCGTCCTACCGCTGACTCACGCTGGCGCGGAGGTAGAATCGCTGCCTCACAGCGCCAGAGACCCGGGTTCCATCCTGACCACGGGTGCTGCCTGCACGGAGTTTGTACGTTCTCCCCGTGACCTGCGTGGGTTTTCTCCGGGTGCTCCGGTTTCCTCCCACACCAAAGACGATCAGGTTTGTAGGTTAATTGGCTTCGGTGTAAACCAGGCTTGGCCTGTTTCAATGCTGTATCTTTAGTTGACTCGAGGGCGGTCCTGACCTACCATCTACTTCATTGGAAATCTTCAATCTATCTTTAATCAGACGGTACTGGACTTTACTTGCACTAGGCACTAATACATTTATCCTGTATCTATCTGTACACTGTGGACGGCTCGATTGTAATCGTGTAGTCTTTTCATTGACTGGTTTACAGGCCACAGGCCTGTCCCGCTGAGTTACTCCAGCATTTGGTGTCTATCTTTGGGATCTTGTAGAAACATATAAACTTATAAAAAGGACTGGACAAGCTAGATGCAGGAAAAATGTTCCCAATGTTGGGCGAGTCCAGAACCAGGGGCCACAGTCTTAGGATAAAGGGGAGGTCATTTAAGACTGAGGTGAGAAAAAAACGTTTTCACCCCGAGAATTGTGAATTTGTGGAATTCCCTGCCACAGAGGGCAGTGGTGGCCAAATCACTGGATGGATTTAAGAGAGAGTTAGATAGAGCTCTAGGGGCTGGTGGAGTCAAGGGATGTGGGGAGAAGGCAGGCACGGGTTATTGATTGGGGACGATCAGCCATGATCGCTATGAATGGCGGTGCTGGCTTGAAGGGCCGAATGGCCTCCTCCTGCACCTATTTTCTATGTTTCTATCTTTGGTGTAAACCAGCATCCACAGTTCCCTTCTACTCCTCCCTTCCATTGACTCCATCTACACCTCACGCTGCCTCGGCAAGGCCAGCAGCATCATCAAGGACCAGTCGCACCCTGGTCACTCCCTCTTCTCCCCTCTCCCATCGGGCAAAAGGTACAGAAGTGTGAAAACGCACACCTCCAGATTCAGGGACAGTTTCTTCCCGTCTGTTTTCAGGCAACTGAACCATCCTCTCATCAACCAGAGAAGGGTCCTGACCTCCCATCCACCTCATTGGAGACCCTCAGACTATCTTTGGGGTGGGGAGATTGCAACCTTCATGTGGTCCGCCCTGTTTTTGACGAATGAAATCAACCTGGTGTGCACAATCAAATAGAACAAGTTGTGCTACAACTTTAGGCTGTGCACGCCATATGCAAGAAGAAGAAGAAGAAGAAGACTAACTTTAATCAGACTTTACTGGCTATATCTTGCACTAAACGTTATCCCCTTATCATGTATCTGTACACTGTGGATGGCTTGTTTGGAATCTTGTACAGTCTTTCCGCTGACTGGATAGATGCAACAAAAACGCTTTTCACTGCACCTTGGTACACATGACAATAAACTAAACCGAACTCAACTAATCTTGGATGTCACCTGCCCTCTGGAAGGCGACTCCGGACTGTCAAAGCCGCCACGGCCAGGCCCAAAAACAACTTTTTTCCCCCACGAGCAGCATCTCTACTCGATAACCAAAAGTACGCAAGTAAGTAAGTAAGTAAGTACGTTTATTGGCCAAGTATTCACATACAAGGAATTTGCCTTGGTGCTCCGCCCACAAGTGACAACATGACATACAGTGACAGTTACGAATGACTCAGAAAACACTACACATTAATAATAATAAAACATTAACGATAAAACGCCATTGATCAAGCACGTGAACCAACAAATTACCAGATCAAAGGGAGGCTACAGATTTTTGGCTGTTGAGTAGAGTTACTGTTTTTATGTCTGGCTGTGGCAGCTTTGACAGTCCGGAGTCGCCTTTATTATCTGTCTGTAGCCTTATTATAAGTCTGTAGCCACCTTGTGCTCTGGTAATGTTATAATGTTTTGTTTTTTTTACTGTCTACTGTATATTGTGTTTAAGAAGGAACTGCAGATGCTGGAAAAATCGAAGGTAGACAAAAATGCTGGAGAAACTCAGCGGGTGAGGCAGCATCTATAGATGTTTTTGTCTACCTACTGTATATCGTGCTGTTACTTGCGAGCAAAGCACCAAGGCAGATTGCTTGCATGTATACATACTTGGCTAATAAAATGTATTCAATTCAATTCAATATGATCACAGTGGGCAGTTTCTTTGTGCTTAACCTTGAATTATACTTATGTGTGGTAATAATTAATTGAACTGCTTGCACAAACAGAATTTCACTGTGCCTTGGTACATTAATATTGTGGCTGGGAGACCATATGGTAACTCAAGTCAGAGTCAGACAACATGGGAAACAGGCCCTTTGGCCCACAACTCCATGCAGACCGAGACGCTCCATCCAAGCTCGTCCCATTTGCTACCTGACCGTATTTGGTCCATGAAACCTTCCGCCCGATGCCGGAGTTCCAGCTTCACGGCAAGAGGGCCTGAAAACATCGGACTGGCTGCAAGGCCACAAATAGGCCCCGACCTCGGGTGGTCACAGAGGAAGAGGGCTAAACTTTCTGGTGCCTGTCCCCACAGTGGAAAATGTTGGTTCTGTTGTGGGGGCCACGTTTGTGTTGAACTCTATAATGTGTTGTGTCGATTTTTCTTTTTTAAAATATTTTTCTATGGATGTACGGAAACTTATTATTTAATTTATGTAAAGCACTTTGGTTTCACCGCGAGTTGATTTAAAAAGTGCGATATAAATAAAACGTACTTACTTACTATCTGTGTACCTGTCCAAATGTCCATTGACCATGTTGAAGTCAGTACCATATAACCATATAACCATATAACAATTACAGCACGGAAACAGGCCTTCTCGGCCCTTCTAGTCCGTGCCGACCATTTATTCTCCCCTAGTCCCATCTACCTGCACTCAGACCATACCCCTCCATTCCCTTCCCGTCCATATACCTATCCACTTTACTTTTAAATGTTAAAATCGATCCTGCCTCCACCACTTCTGCAGGAAGATCATTCCACACAGCCACCACTCTCTGAGTAAAGAAGTTCCCCCTCATGTTACCCCTAAACTTCTGTCCCTTTTAGTTTCAGTACGTTTCAGTTAATGGAGTCACGTAGGCAGAGAGTGATACAGTGTGGAAACAGGACCTTCGGCCCAACGCCCACACCGGCCAACATTTTCTATCCATGGGTTACACAAAAAGCTGGAGAAACTCAGCGGGTGCAACAGCATCTAATGAGCGAATGAGATAGGCGACGTTTCGGGTCGAGACCCTTCTTCAGACTGGAGGAGTCTCGACCCGAAACGTCGCCTATCTCCTTCGCTCCTTAGATGCTGCTGCACCCGCTGAGTTTCTCCAGCTTTTTGTGTAACCCTCGATTCTCCAGCATCTGCAGTTCCTTCTTTAACATTTTCTATCCATACTAGTCCCCCCACCTGCCAGCGTTTGGCCCGTGTCCCTCTGAACCTGTCCTATCCATGCACCTGTCCATGTCGTGCCCAGAGATCCACAATCACTTCCAGCCTTCTCTCCATATCCCTTGAATCCACTATCTTTAAGAGCTCTATCTAACTTTTGAAAGCATCCAGAGAATTGGATGCAGAGGCAGACAATTCCACAGACTCACAACTCTCTGGGTGAAAAAGTTTTTCCTCATCTCCTCTCTAAATGGCTTACTCCTTATTTTTAAACTGTGGCCCCTGGTTCTGGACTCCCCCAACATCGGGAACATGTTTCCTGCCTCCAGCGCGTCCGATCCCTTAATAATCTTATATGTTTCAATGAGATCCCTCTCATCTAAATTTCAGGCCCACAAGTATACAAGCCCAGTCGCTCCATTCTCCCAGCATATGACAGTCCTGCCATCCCGGAAATTAACCTTGTAAACCTACGCTGCACTCCCTCAATAGCAATAATGTCCTTCCTCAAATTTGGAGACCAAAAATGCACACAATACTCCAGGTGTGGACTCATTAGGGCCCTATACAACTGCAGAAGGACCTCTTTGCTCCTATACTCAACTCCTCTTGTTATGAAGGCCAACATGCCATTAGCTTTCTTCACTGCCTGCTGTACCCGCACGCTTACTTTCAGTGACTGATGAACAAGGACACCCAGATCTCGTTGTACTTCCCCTTTTCTTAACTTGACACCATTCAGATAATAATCTGCCTTCCTGTTCTTGCCACCAAAGTGGATAACCTCACAATTATCCACATTAAACTTCATCTGCCATGCATCTGCCCACTCCCCCAACCAGTCCAAGTCACCCTACATCCTTATAGCAGCCTCATTGCAGTTCACACTGCCACCTAGCTTTGTGTCATCTGCAAATTTGCTAATGTTACTTTAAATCCCTTTATCCAAATCAATAATGAATATTGTAAATAGCTGGGGTCCCAGCACCGAGCCTTGCGGTACCCCACTAGTCACTGCCTGGCATTCTGAAAGGGGACCCGTTTATCCCTACTCTTTGTTTTCTGTCTGCCAACCAATTTTCTATCCATGAGCTACTATCTTCCGCATTGGCAACCCTCAGACTATCTTTAATCAGACTTTGCTGGACTTTATCTTGCAATAAAAATTGTTTCCTGTATCATGTATGCTGTGTGTTTTGGAAGGAACTGCAAATGCTGGTTTATACTCTAGATGGACACAAATATTTGGGGCAGTGACTATCCCAACATTTAAGAAACAGTTATACAGATACATAGAAACATAGAAATTAGGTGCAGGAGTAGGCCATTCGGCCCTTCGAGCCTGCACCGCCATTCAATATGATCATGGCTGATCATCCAACTCAGTATCCCGTACCTGCCTTCTCTCCATACCCTCTGATCCCCTTAGCCACAAGGGCCACATCTAACTCCCTCTTAAATATAGCCAATGAACTGGCCTCAACTACCCTCTGTGGCAGAGAGTTCCAGAGACCCACCACTCTCTGTGTGAAAAAAGTCCTTCTCATCTCGGTCCTACAGGATTTCCCCCTTATCCTTAAGCTGTGACCCCTTGTCCTGGACCTCCCCAACGTCGGGAACAATCTTCCTGCATCTAGCCTGTCCAACCACTTAAGAATTTTGTAAGTTTCTATAAGATCCCCTCTCAATCTCCTAAATTCTAGAGAGTATAAACCGAGTCTATGCAGTCTTTGTTCATAAGACAGTCCTGACATCCCAGGAATCAGTCTGGTGAACCTTCTCTGTACTCCCTCTATGGCAATAATGTCCTTCCTCAGATTTGGGGACCAGAACTGTACGCAATACTCCAGGTGTGGTCTCACCAAGCCCCTATACAACTGAAGTAGAACCTCCCTGCTCCTATACTCAAATCCTTTTGCTATACATGGAGATGACAGGTTTGGAGGAACATGGACCAAACGCGGGCAGGTGGGGCTGGTGTAGCTGGGACATTATTGGCCGGTGTGGGCAAGTTGGGCCGAAGGGCCTGTTTCCACGCTGTATCACCCTATGATTCGATGACTCTAAATGCGGGAGTAACTCAGCGGGTCAGGCAGCAACTCTGGAGAAAAAGAATAGGTGACGTTTTGGGTCGAAGCACTTCTTCAGAATGAAGCAGTCAGATGAAGGGTTCAGAACCAAAATGTCACCTATTCTTTTTCTCCAAAAATACTGCCTGACCCGCTGAGTTTCTCCCGCATTTTGTGTCCGTTTGTCTTTCCGCTGACTGGTTAGCACGCAACAAAAGCTTTTCACTGTACCTCGGTACACGTGACGATAGACTAAACTGAAACAAAGACAACAGATAATAGACAATAGACGATAGGTGCAGGAGTAGGCCATTCGGCCCTTCGAGCCAGCACCGCTGACAATTCAGCCTCTCTATTCCCTGTGTAATCTCTCTTCACCGGGGGGCGGTCGCGGTGGCGCAGCGGTAGAGTTGCTGCCTTACAGCGAATGCAGCGCCGGAGACCCGGGTTCGATCCCAACTGCGGGTGCTGTCTGTACAGAGTTTGCACGTTCTCCCAGTGACCGCGTGGGTTTTCTCCGAGATCTCCGGTTTCCTCCCACACCCCAAAGATGTGCAGGTTTGTAGGTTAATCGGCTTGGTGTAAATGTAAAGGCCCTGTCCCACTGTATGAGGTAATTCAAGAGCTCTCCCGAGTTTAAAAAAAAATCAAACTCGTGGTAAGCATGGAGAATGTACGTAGCGGGTATGTCGGAGCTCGGGGACGTCTCTTAGCGGCTCGTAACGTTAACGGCAGGTACTCGGGAAACTCGGTAAGCTCGTGAAGACTCGTGAAGATTTTTCAACATGTTGAAAAATGTCCACGGGAGCCCGAGTACCTACGAGCGGCCATTATAGTAATTCTCCGGGGAAACTCTGGAGTCCAGAACAAGGGGTCACAGTCTAAGGATAAGGGGGAATTCCTTTAGGACTGAGATGAGGAAAACATTCTTTACACAGAGAGTGGTGAGTCTCTGGAATTCTCTGCCACAGAAGGTAGTTGAGGCCAGTTCATTGGCTATATTTAAGAGGGCATTAGATGTGGCCCTTGTGGCTAAAGGGATCAGGGGGTATGGAGAGAAGGCAGGTACGGGATACTGAGTTGGATGATCAGCCATGATCACATTGAATGGCGGTGCAGGCTCGAAGGGCCGAATAGCCTACTCCTGCACCTATTTTTCTATGTTTCTATGTTTCTATGGGAGAACTCTTGAATTAGCTCGTACAGTGGGACAGGCCCTTAAATTGTCCATAGCGTGTGTAGGGATAATGTTGACCTGCGGGGATCGCTGGTGAGTGCAGGCTCGGTGGGCCGAAGGGCCCTTTCCGCACTGCATCTGTAAACTAAAACTAACTTAAACTTTCTTCACCTTCCCATTGGCAGCCCAACGAAACAATAAATACCACAGAGGTATTGTGTATGAATACTTCCTTCCTCTTGGGCAACCAGAACTGCACACGGTACTCCGAACATGGTCTTACCAAACCTTTATACAGTTGCAATGTTTTGTAATGGAATGAACAAAGGATGTATTCAAGCAAGAGTTAAGGGGCTGTCCCACTGTACGGAGGTGATTCAAGAGTTCTCCCCAGTTTCCCCGATTCGAACTCGGAGATTTACGGTAATAGCCGCTCGTAGGTTCTCGGGAACATTTTTCACAATGCTGGAAAAACTTCCTGAGCTTACCGCGTTTCCCGAGTACCTGCCGTTAGCGTTACGAGCCACCACGAGACGTCCCCGAGCTCCGACGTTGCCACTACGTACTTACTACGAGTTTGATTTTTTATAAACTCAGGGGGAGGTCTTGAATGAACTCGTATGTGGGACAGGCCCTTGAAATATAGCTCTTAGGGCTAACGGAATCAAGCGATGTGGGGAGAAAGCAGGAACGGGGTAGTGATTTTGGATGATCAGCCATGATCATATTGAATGGCGGTGCTGGCTCGAAGGGCCGACTCCTGCACCTATTTTCTATGTTTCTATGAATAGGTGATGCTTCAGGGCGTGACCCTCCAGGGTGTGACCCTTCTTCAGATGCTCATGCTGAACACCCTATCAGACGTCAGTACGGGGTCACTGTTGCATCATGAAATGCAAGGAAAGGCTTCGGCATGAACAGGAATAGAAGTGTGAAAGTGAACT
Source organism: Raja brachyura (assembly GCA_963514005.1). Next base: position 147,533,941 of record OY740782.1, on the reverse strand, counting down.
TGCCATATGCAGGAGAGGTTAAACAGAAAGCTTCGGGATCAGACCATCTTTCAGAGTCATGAGGGAAGGGGACTGCAAAAATGCAAAAATGTAACCATGATGAAGGAAACAGGCCATTGCTAGCTGTGAGCAAGATGAAAACGAGTTATAGACAATGAGACTCGACAAGAAATAAATGGCCTGTTATCATCGTTACTTTTTTGCATATCTTTCGTTCATTTGTTCTATATCTCTCCATATCACCGTCTACATCTCTCGTTTCCCTTTAGACAATAGACAATAGGTGCAGGAGTAGGCCATTCGGCCCTTCGAGCCAGCACCGCCATTCAATGCGATCATGGCTGATCATCCCCAATCAGTACCCCATTCCTGCCTTCTCCCCCATATCCCCGGACTCCGCTATCTTTAAGAGCCATATAATATAACCATATAACAATTACAGCACAGAAACAGGCCTTTTCGGCCCTTCCAGTCCGTGCCGACCATTTATTTTCCCCATATAACCATATAACAATTACAGCAATATCTAGCGCTCTCTTGAAAGCATCCAGAGAACCCGCCTCCACCGCCCTCTGAGGCAGAGAATTCCACACTCACCACTCTCTGTGAGAAAAAGTGTTTCCTCGTCTCCGTTCTAAATGGCTTACCCCTTATTCTTAAACTGTGGCCCCTGGTTCTGGACTCCCCCCAACATCGGGAACATGTTTCCTGTTCCTAGTGTGTTCAGACCCTTAATAATCTTATATGTTTCAATAAGATCCCCTCTCATCCTTCCAAAATCCAGAGTGTACAAGCCCAGCCGCTCCATTCTCTCTTTCCCCTGACTCTCAGTCTGAAGAAGGGTCTCGACCCGAAACGTCACCCATTCCTTTCCTCCGGGGATGCTGCCTGTCCCGCTGAGTTACTCCAGCTTTGTGTGCCTGTCTTCGGGTTAAACCAGCATCTGCAGTTCCTTCCCACACCTAAATTGCACACGTGTACGCATGCACATACAAACAGCTGTGCTAATTCTTCAGGCATTCATGAGAATCAGGAGCACATTCAGATAATCCATGCGCATACTAATATGATGCACTTATATAATGTCGTCGATGGCTCAAAATGATCGTGAATAGAACTGAGATTACAGTAGAATGATCACCACCCTCCTACTGCCAAGCCACACAGCAATAAACAACTAAATGATGCGAGTTTATTAACTGTAAAGCACTGGCATTTGTCCCAAACAGACCAGACCAGAGGCGAATATGGTTAGGTACACAAAAATGCTGGAGGAACTCAGCGGGTGCAGCAGCATCTATGGAGCGAGGGAAATAGGCGACGTTTCGGGCCGAAACCCTTCAGAATATGGTTTGTGCTTTACGTTCATAAGTCAGAGGAGCAGAATTAGGCCATTCGGCCCATCGAGTCTACTCCGGCCTTTCAATCGTGGCTGATCCGTCTCTCCCTCTCAACACCATTCTCCTGCCCTCTCCCCGTAACCCCCGACACCCGCACTAGTTAGGGGTAAGGGGAACGAGAGATATAGACGGTGATGTGGAGAGGTAACGAATAATGAATGAAAGTTATGCAAAAAAGTAACGATGATAAAGGAAACAGGCCATTGTAAGCTGTTTTGTTGGGTGAAAACGAGAAGCTGGTGCGACTTGGGTGGGGGAGGGATGGAGAGAGAGGGAATGGCGGGACTACCTGAAGTTGGAGAAATCAAAATTCACACCAAGGTGCCCAAGCAAAATAATTCCCAAATGGAGATGGGATTAAGTAAATACATCCATAATTCCTGGGATGGCAGGACTGTCAAATGCTGAGAGAATGGAGCGGCTGGGCTTGTACACTAGAAGGATTAGAAGGATGAGAGGGGATCTCATTGAAACATATATGATTGTTAAGGGTTTGGCCACGCTAGAGGCAGGAAACATGTTCCCGATGTTGGGGGAGTCCAGAACCAGGGGCCACAGTTTAAGAATAAGGGGTAAGCCATTTAGTACTGAGACGAGGAAACACTTTTTCTCACAGAGAGTGGTGAGTCTGTGGAATTCTCTGCCTCAGAGGCCGGTTCTCTGGGTGCTTTCAAGAGAGAGCTAGATAGGGCTCTTGGAGATAGCGGAGTCAGGGGATATGGGGAGAAGGCAGGAACGGGGTACTGATTGTGGATGATCAGCCGTGATCACATTGAATGGCGGTGCTGGCTCGAAGGGCCGAATGGCCTACTCCTGCACCTATTGTCTATGGTCTACACAATCTTGCCCTGTACGTTGTTATCCAAATCACTGATACTGATGTGGGAGGAAACTGGAGCACCTGGGGGAAGACTACATGGGGAGAGCGTGCAAACTCCACACAGTCAGCAACCGGGGTCAGTATCGAACCCCAGCAGGTGTCTGGCACTGGAAAGCAGCAGCTCTACTAGCTGCACCACTGAGCAGCCCGTAAATCACAAGTTGAGAGCTAGATAGGGCTCTTGGAGATAGCGGAGTCAGGGGATATGGGGAGAAGGCAGGAACGGGGTACTAATTGTGGATGATCAGCCATGATCACATTGAATGGCGGTGCTGGCTCAAAGGGCCGAATGGCCTCCTCCTGCACCTATTGTCTATTGCCTAACCACAGAACAACTATCTGATAACCAAATGCAGCGACACCCCCTGACTTGTCAACATGTTGTTTATTTTCTTGTTGCCTGGCTACTGTGACGAGCTCAAGGGGGTTAAAAAGCTCGTGGCAGAGTGTGCTCTCTCACGTTGCAGAAACAACAGTTGATGCAAGAGAGACACAAAATGCTGGAGCAACTCAGCGGGACGGGCAGCATCTCTGGAGAGAAGGAATGGGTGACGTTTTGGGCCGAGACCCTTCTTCAGAAACGCCACCCCTTCCCTTCTCTGCAGGGACGCTGCCTGTCCCGCAGAGCTGCTCCAGCTTTTTTACTGTCCATCTTCGGTTTAAACCCCCGGCACCTGCATGCAGCTCCTTCTCGCACAACAGTTGATGCAAGTCGGCTCAGAAGGCAAAGACTGCCGCTCCTCCCGACTTTATCTGCCGGTACTCAGCGCTGGCACGGCAGTAACCCGTTATAGACACACGTTAAAAAGCCGTCGGGGTCGAGACCCCCCCCCCCCCCCCCCGTGGCCGCGACCGCAGACGCATGCAGCAAGGAGTCCACGTCGCGTTACCTGAAGTGCCATCCACGTCCTCCCCACTCACGGTCTCCTCTGCCAGTGCATTAGTGCCTGGTGCGGTGGCTTGCAGCTGCCCCGGTGGCTGCGAGACACTCCAGTTATTTATAGTGCTAAATTTACCCAATCCGTCGTCACTTCCTATCCACTACTTGAGCAGGGTCGAAGATAAGCGGGGGACTTCTGCTTGCGAGACGTTTCGTGGCAGCGAGATGATGCAAAGCGAACCCTGGCCACTACCTCTTCCCCAACCCCACCCACTCCCCCCACTCCCCCCCTCCCCAGCTATAGAAGTGTGAAAACACGCGCACCTGATCAGCTCCTTCCCAACTTGGCGCCGGAGGTTATGGGGAGAGATTGGGTTTAGGAGGGAGAGATAGATCAGCCACAAATGAATGGCGGAGTAGAATTAACCATATAACAATTGCAGCACGGAAACAGGCCATCTCGGCCCTTCAAGTCCGTGCCGAACAACTTTTTTCCCTTAGTCCCACCTGCCTGCACTCATACCATAACCCTCCATACCCTTCTCATCCATATGCCTAACCAATTTATTTTTAAATGATACCAACGAACGGTGGCGTTGATGGGCCGAATGGCCTAGTTTTTCTCCTATCACTTAGGATCTTATGATGGGTAAAGATTGTAAATGGTCACTAGTGTGCAGGAAAGTGTAGCAAGTTTGCGGATGACACAGAGCTGGGTGGCAGTGTGAACTGTGAGGAGGATGCTGTGAGAATGCAGGGTGACTTGGACAGGTTGGGGGAGTGGGCAGGTGCACGGCAGATGAAGTTAAATGCGGATAAATGTGAGGTTATCCACTTTGGTAGCAAAAACAGGAAGGCAGATTACTATGTAAATGGCGGCAAGTTGGGAAAAGGGGAAGTACAACGGGATCTGGGGGTCCTTGTCCATCAGTCTATGAAAGTAAGCATGCAGGTACAGCAGGCAGTGAAGAAAGCGAATGGCATGTTGGTCTCAATAACAAGAGGAATCGAATATAGGGGCAAATAGGTCCTTCTGCAGTTGTACAGAGCCCTAGTGAGACCACACCTGGAGTATTGTGCGCAGTTTTGGTCCCCTAATTTGAGGAAGGACATTCTTGCTATTGAGGGAGTGCAGCGTAGGTTTAACCATATAACCATATAACAATTACAGCACGGAAACAGGCCTTCTCGGCCCTTCCAGTCCGTGCCAACCATTTATTTTCCCCTAGTCCCATCTACCTGCACTCAGACCATACCCCTCCATTCCCTTCCCGTCCATATACCTATCCACTTTACTTTTAAATGTTAAAATCGATCCTGCCTCCACCACTTCTGCTGGAAGTAAAGAAGTTCCCCCTCATGTTACCCCTAAACTTCTGTCCCTTAATTCTCATGTTTACAAGGTTAATTCCCAGGATGGCGGGACTGTCATATGCTGAGAGAATGGAGCAGCTGGGCTTGTACACTCTGGAGTTTAGAAGGATGAGAGGGGATCTCATTGAAACATATAAGATTGTTAAGGGCTTGGACACGCTAGAAGCAGGAAACATGTTCCCGGTGTTGGGGGAGTCCAGAACCAGGGGCCACAGTTTAAGAATAAGGGGTAAGCCATTTAGAACGGAGACGAGGAAACAATTTTTCTCACAGAGAGTGGTGAGTCTGTGGAATTCTCTGCCTCATAGGGCGGTAGAGGCAGGTTCTCTGGATGCTTTCAAGAGAGAGCTGGATAGGGCTCTGAAAGATAGCGGAGTCAGGGGATATGGGGAGAAGGCAGGAACGGGGTACTGATTGGGGATGATCAGCCATGATCACATTGAATGGCGGTGCTGGCTCGAAGGGCCGAATGGCCTACACCTGCAGTCTATTGTCTATTGTACGGGGATCATGGTCGGCGTAGACTAGGTGGGCCGAAGGTCCTGTTTCCAAGCAGTATCCCTGAACTTAATCACCTAAACAGTTTCTCCAGAGATGCTATCTGACCAGTTGAGTTAATCCATCACTTTGTATCTTTGTTTCTTGTAGAGCGGCATCTGCAGTTCCTTCCATCTACAATATGAATGCAGATTCAGGGACAGTTTCTTCCCAGATGTGATCAGGCAACTGAACCATCCCACCATAACCAGAGAGCGGTCCTGAACTACTATCGGCCTCATTGGTGACCCTCGGACTATCCTTGATCGAACTTTACCTTGCACTAAATGTTACCCACTTATCATGTATCTGGACAGTGTAAATGGCTCGATTGTAATCATGTATTGTCTTTCCGCTGACTGGTTAGCACGCAACAAAAGCCTTTCACTGTACCTCGGTACACGTGGCAATAAACTAAACTGAAACTGAGGATACTGGGTGTTTTTTTCTTGTAGCTGGTGGGCCCGACCCTTGCTGCACAATATCCACACGTTGCCCAGCTGGCAAGGGTGCAGAGAAGAGCTGAGGAAGGGTCTGGACCCGAAACGTCACTCATTGAGTATGAAGAGGCGTCTCGACCCTTCTTTCTCACGGTTTGGGAACAGCTCCGTCCAAGACCAGCAAGGAATTGCAGCGAATTGTGGACGCAGCCCAGACCGTCACACCAACCTAACCTCGCTGCCATCGACTCCATCTACACCTCACGCTGCCTCGGCAAGGCCAGCAGCATCATCAAGGCCCAGTCTCACAGAAACATAGAAACATTGAAAATAGGTGCAGGAGGAGGCCATTCGGCCCTTCGAGCCAGCACCACCATTCACTGTGATCATGGCTGATCGTCCCCGATCAATAACCCGTGCCTGCCTTCTCCCCATATCCCTTGACTCCACTAGCCCCTGGAGCTCTATCCAACTCTCTCTTAAATCCATCCAGTGGCTTGGCCTCCACTGCCCTCTGTGGCTGGGAATTCCACAAATTCACAACTCTCTGGGTGAAAAGGTTTTTTTCTCACCTCAGTCTTAAATGACCTCCCCATTATTCTATGTCTCACCCTGATCACTCCCTCTTCTCCCCTCTCTCCCATCAGGCACGGGGTACGGAAGTGTGAAAACGCACACACCCCCAGATTCAGGGACAGTTTCTTCCCAGCTGTGATCAGGCAACTGACCTCCCAGCTACCTCACTGGAGACCTTCGGACTATCTTTAATCGGATTATACTGGACGCTATCTTGCTCTAAGCATTATTCCCTTCACTCTCTATCAGTACACTGTTATCCATATCTTCTCTGCGGACGGCTTGATTGTAAACATGTACAGTCTTTCCGTTAACGCAACAAAAGGCTTTTCACTGCACCTCGGTGCACATGACAATAATAAACTGTATTAAACTAAACAACATGTGTCAGAAAGAACAGCAGATGCTGGTCTAAACCAAAGCTGGTTTACACAAAATTCTGGAGTAAAAGCCCTGTCCCACTGTACGAGTTCATTCCAAGAGCCCTCCCGAGTTCAAAAAAGAAATCAAACTCGTGGTAAGCACGGGGAATGAACGTAGCGGGTACGTCGGAGCTTGGGGACGTCTCTTAGCGGCTCGCAACGCTAACGGCAGGTAAGCTCGGGAAGACTCGCTAACGGCTGGTAAGAGCGGGAAGACTCGTGAAGATTTTTCAACATGTTGAAGAATGTCCACGAGAGCCCCGAGTACCGACGAGCGGCCGTTACCGTAAATCTCCGAGTTCGAATCAGGGCAAACTCGGGGAGAGCTCTTGGAATGAACTCGTACCATGGGGCAGGGCTATAACCTCAGCGGGCCAGGCAGCATCTCTGGAGAGAAGGAATGGGTGATCTTTCATAAGGTCATAAGTGATAGGAGCAGAAATAGGCCATACGGCCCATCAAGTCTACTCCGCCGTTCAATCATGGCTGATCTATCTCTCCCACCTAACTCTATTCTCCTGCCTTCTCCCCATAACCCCTGGCACCCGTACTAATCAAGAATCTGTCAATATCTGCCTTAAAAATATCCACTGACTTGGCCTCCACAGCCTTTTGTGGCAAAGAATTCTACAGATTCACCGCCCTCTGACCAAAGAAGTTCCTCCTCATGTCCTTCCTAAAGGAACGTCCTTTAATGCTGAGGCCATGATCTCCGGTCCCAGACTCTCCCACTGGTGGAAACATCCTTTCCACATCCATTCTGTCCAAACCTGTCACTATTCGCTAAGTTTAAATGAGGTCCCCCCTCATCCTTCTAAACTCCAGCGAGTGCCCTCAGACGCTCATCATATGTCAACCCACTCATTCCTGGGATCTTTCTTGTAAACCTCCTCTGGACTCCTCCCTATCGTATCTCCGTCCGCACTGCGGCCTAACATCGAGGAGTTGGCGACCTCTGCTGGGGACCGACTTCGAGCGCTCCACCGCGAGAGCCTGCAGACTGCAACATCGCGGAGCTCGCGGCGTCTGGGTAGAGAGCAACTTCGGGAGCTCCAAGCCGCGGGAGCTTCGACCGCCCCGACACGGGAGCTTCGACCGCCCGGACTGCGGATGATGCGACCGCCCCGACGCGGGAGCTTCGACCGCCCGGACTGCGGATGATGCAACTGCCCGACCACGGGAGCTTCGACCGCCCGGACTGCGGATGATGCAACTGCCCCGACCACGGGAGCTTCGACCGCCCGGACTGCGGATGATGCAACTGCCCCGACCACGGGAGCTTCGACCGCCCGGACTGCGGATGATGCAACTGCCCCGATTGCAGGAGAATAAAAGAGGAAGACGTTTAGAATTTATTGCCTTCCATCACAGTGAGGAACAGGCGGGATCCGGTGTGGTGGATGTTTAAGTTAACTTTTATGTAGTTGTGTGTCTTGTAGCTTTTTTTTAGCATGGTAAATCGAATTTCCCTGTACCTTAATTGGTACACGAGACAAATTGACCACATCCTTCCTCAGAGATGGTGCCCAAAACTGCTCACATTACTCCAAATGCAGCCTGACCAGCGCCCGACAGAGCCTCAGCGTTACATTCCTGGGTCAATTCAAACAAGAGGACATGACTTTAGAATTAAGGGACAGAGGTTTAGGGGTAACATGAGGGGGAACTTCTTTACTCAGAGAGTGGTAGCGGTGTGGAATGAGCTTCCAGTGGAAGTGGTGGCGGCAGGTTCGTTGGTATCATTTAAAACTAGGCCATTCGGCCCATCAACGCCACCGTTCGTTGGTATCATTTAAAAATAAATTGGATAGGCATATGGATGAGAAGGGTATGGAGGGTTATGGTATGAGTGCAGGCAGGTGGGACTAAGGGAAAAAAGTTGTTCGGCACGGACTGGAAGGGCCGAGATGGCCTGTTTCCGTGCTGTAATTGTTATATGGTTATATGGTTATATAATTCGAGACCCAGCTTGAGACTGAGAATCAGGGGAGGGGGAGACGTGGAGACATGGACGGGTCAGGTGTGAAGTGGAGAGCGCAGAGCCGGCGAGCAGGGGGGGAATCAACGAGAGAGGGCGTTTGCAGAAACAAAACGAGGACGAGCTTGCTGGATATCCAGTCATCTTAGGGCCTGTCCCACTTGGCCGATTTTCTCAGCGACTGCCGGCATCATTGACTGACGTATCAGGTCACCGACAAAGTCGCGGCGTGATGACGTATTGACGCGCGGCGTTTTTTCAACGGCAACATTTTTTTTTGGTTGCCGCTGGATTTTGAAAAGTTCAAAATCTTTTGGCGACCCTGATATGATGCCGGTGGTCGCCGAAGAAAATCGCCAAGAGGGACTTAACACAGTGAATGGTTGGAAACTTTGGGCAGTGGGCAGGTGCTGCACGGGAAGGCAAACGCATAGACCTACATGGGAAGGCAGACGCTCCCGCCCCCACGAGTCTCGGGAAGATGGGGCTCGTCAGCCTGGGGAGGCAGTCCATCTAGGAGAGGGAAAACTCTGATTTAAAACCTCCGCTGCCTTGTGGCCATATCCGGTCATGGAAAAGGCTCCAGGAGTAAACCTCGAGAAAATCCGGAGTCGGAACCCCTAAGGCAGTTCGTCGTTGTCTACAACCTCGCTCTGGCAGCTCCTGCGACGGCGCTGGTGGCAAACTGTAACGGCCCTGCTGTTCCTTTGGATCGATCAGCGACGTGGAGAGGGGGGAACGTGCTGCATGGGCAACGGCCTGTCTGTCCTCCACATGACATCGATCGCCCAGGCTTGCATCCGACCAGGATGCATCACCCATGGTCATCATGACCGAGAGGGGCCTACCACTCCTACTAGTAGGTAGGAATCTGGGGGCTGCTGCAGATGTTGGAGTGCCCGTGATTTACCCGACAACCCCACAAACCTTTCCACCAAATCCGAAAAATCGGAAAAATAAAAAGCAGGTGGCCTGTTAAGGCACAAGATTTCACAAACAACCATGGGATAATGGCCATTCTGTTTTGTTGGTGTGAGCTGAGGCATAAATGCTGGTCTATTGATCAGGGAGAACGTCTCCGATCGTCAAGGGAGCAGATATGCTCATCCGAGGGGAATGTATTTAGTAAAATGCGCAGAGAGGATGACAAGGCTTTGCTTCCTGAGATTGTAGCCCATGTTGTGAAGCTTATAACCATATAACAATTACAGCATGGAAACAGGCCATCTCGGCCCTTCCAGTCCGTGCCGAACACTTACTCTCACCTAGTCCCATCTACCTGCACTCAGACCATACCCCTCCATTCCCTTCCCGTCCATATACCCATCCACTTTATTTTTAAATGTTAAAATTGATCCTGCCTCCACAACTTCCACTGGAAGCTCATTCCACACAGCCACCACTCTCTGAGTAAAGAAGTTCCCCCTCATGTTACCCCTTAAACTTCTGTCCCTTAATTCTCATGTCGTGCTCTCTTGTTTGAATCTTCCCTACTCTCAATGGAAAAAGCTTACCCACGTCAACTCTGTCTATCCCTTTCATCATTTTAAAGACCTCAATCAAGTCCCCTCTTAACCTTCTGGCTCCAAAGAATAAAGACCTATCTTGTTCTACCTTTCTCTGTAACTTAGTTGCTGGAACCCAGGCAACATTCTAGTAAATCTCCTCTGTACTCTCTATTTTGTTGACATCCTTCCTATAATTAGGTGACCAAAATTGTACACCATACTCCAGAATTGGTCTCACCAATGCCCAACTCCAGGACAAACTATCTGAATCCAATGTGTTGGATAAAACTGCAGATGCTGCTTTAAATCGAAGATGGACATAAAAACAGTCTGAAGCAGGGTCTCGACCCGAAACATCACCCATTTCTTCTCTCCAGAGATGCTGCACGCCCCGCTGAGGTAGTCCAGCTTTTTGCGTCTACCTAAATCCGATGTCGAGACCCTTCAAGACCCTAAACAAAACCTTCTGCTGTATGGTTGTCGCTCTCCCAGTGCAGACCTTTCCTTAAAGAATGGGTCGACTGGACTTGTATTCACTGGAATTTAGAAGGATGAGAGGGGATCTTATAAAAACATATAAAATTCTTTATGGATTGGACACGCTAGATGCAGGAAAAATGTCCCCCATGTTGGGGGAGTCCAGAACCAGGGGTCACACAGTGTAAGAATAAGGGGCAAGCCATTTAGGACTTAGATGAGGAAAAACGTCTTCGCCCAGAGAGTTGTGAATCTGTGGAATTCTCTGCCTCAGAAGGCAGTGGAGGCCAAATCCCGGGATGTTTTCAAGAGAGAGTTAGATTTAGCTCTTGGGGCTAACGGAATCAAGGGATTATGGGGAGAAAGCAGGAATGGGGTACTGATTCTGGATGATCAGTCATGGTCATATTGAGTGGCGGTGCTGGCTCGAAGGGCCGAATGGCCTGCTCCTGCACCTACTTTCTATGTAGGTGCAGAAGGAACTGCAGATGCTATAAGATTGTTAAGGGCTTGGACATGCTAGAGGCAGGAAACATGTTCCCGATGTTGGGGGAGTCCAGAACCAGGGGCCACACACAGTTTAAGAATAAGGGGCAAGCCATTTAGAACGGAGACGAGGAAACACTTTTTCTCACAGAGAGTGGTGAGTCTGTGGAATTCTCTGCCTCAGAGGGCGGTGGAGGCCGGTTCTCCGGATGCTTTCAAGAGAGAGCTAGATAGGGCTCTTAAAAATAGCGGGGTCGGGGGATATGGGGAGATGGTAGGAACGGGGTAGTGATTGGGGATGAGTTTAAACAGTTAATGTTTCATGAGAATATTGCTGCAAAATAGTGCGTGAAGTGTCTGTCCCACCTATTGTCTATTGAAACAGGACTGATTGTGGATGATCAGCCGTGATCACATTGAATGGCGGTGCTGGCTCAAAGGGCCGAATGGCCTTACTCCTGCACCTATTGTCTATTGCCTACATCCTTCTAAATGCTTCACTCTGCCTCGGCAAGGCCAGCAGCGTAATCGAGGACCAATCTCACCCCGATCTTCTGGATAGGCCACGTTTCGAGTCGAGATTCTGCTTCAGACCGACCCGGAATGTCACAGTCTTACAGAGTGGAATCAGGCCATTTGGCCCAACTTGCCCACACCGACCAACATATCCCATCTACACTAGTCCCGCCTGCCCGTATCCCAGGTCCAATATCCCTCCAAACCTGTCCTGTCCATATACCTGTCCTGTATAATTATAAATTATAGGAAGGATGTCAACAAAATAGAGAGAGTACAGAGGAGATTTACTAGAATGTTGCCTGGGTTCCAGCAACTAAGTTACAGAGAAAGGTTGAACAAGTTAGGTCTTTATTCTTTGGAGCGCAGAAGGTTAAGGGGGGACTTGATTGAGGTCTTTAAAATGATGAAAGGGATAGACAGAGTTGACGTGGATAAGCTTTTCCCATTGAGAGTAGGAAAGATTCAAACAAGAGGGCATGACATGAGAATTAAGGGACAGAAGTTTAGGGGTAACATGAGGGGGAACTTCTTTACTCAGAGAGTGGTGGCTGTGTGGAATGATCTTCCTGCAGAAGTGGTGGAGGCAGGATCGATTTTAACATTTAAAAGTAAAGTGGATAGGTATATGGACGGGAAGGGAATGGAGGGGTATGGTCTGAGAGCAGGTAGATGGGACTAGGGGAAAATAAACGGTCGGCGCGGACTGGAAGGGCCGAGAAGGCCTGTCTCCGTGCTGTAATTGTTATATGGTTATATGGTTATATGGTCGTTATCGTGGGCCGTGCTTCTCAATGAGCCAGTCGAAGGGCCCTTTTGCTTTCAAGCCCTCTGCCTCCTCTAGTTGCAGCAGTTACGGTGCCCGCCTGGCCTGCAGAGTGTGTGTGTGTGTGTGTGTGTGTGTGTGTGTGTGTGTGTGTGTGTGTGTGTGTGTGTGTGTGTGTGTGTGTGTGTGTGTGTGTGTGTGTGTGTGTGTGTGTGTGTGTGTGTGTGTGTGTGTGTGTGTGTGTGTGTGCGTGTGCGCGTGCGTGCGTGTGCGTGCGTGCGTGCGTATGTGTGTGTGTGTGTGTGTGTGTGTGTGTGTATGTGTGTGTGTGTGTGTGTGCGTGCGTGCGTGTGCGTGCGTGCGTGCGTGCGTGTGTGTGTGTGTGTGTGTGTGTATGTGTGTGCGTGTGTGTGTGTGTGTGCGTGTGTGTGTGTGTGTGTGCGTGTGTGTGCATGTGCACACGTTTCTCATTCCAACCGCAGTTGCTGCAGAGAACATGGAGACACGGAGAGTAGCTGTGAGGACTGCATGACCAGCTGCCGCACTGGTCTATTCCCGTCCCCCCAAACACACTCATCACGTGTGAGCATCTGTCAGATATTTATACACACGACAACTTAGACTTTAGGGATTCAGCGAGGAAACGGGACCCGCGGCCCAGCGAGTCCGCGCCGACCAGCGATCGCCCCGTGCACTGGCTCTAACTTAAACACTCAGGAGCGTTTAGAAGGATGAGGGGGAATCTTATAGAAACGTATAAAATTATAAAAGGACTGGACAATTACAGCTCAGTTTATTGTCCCGGGTACCGAGATATAGTGAAACCACACAGCAAAGGAAATAGATAGAGCGCAAACCAGAGATAAGGCACAAAAAGCCGGAGTAACTCAGCGGGACAGGCAGCATCTCAGGAGAGAAAGAACGAGTCGCTCCCGTCCCACTGAGTCACTCCGGCTTTTTGTGTCTATCTTCGGTTTTAAACCAGCATCTGCAGTTCCTTTCGACACCGAGATTAGTTTAACGGCATCATGTTCAGCATGGCAATTGTGGGCCGAAGGGTCTTTCCTGTGCTGCACTGATCCATATTCTATGTTCTTCCACTTGGAATGTTGATTACTGGGACATTGGTTCTTTGAGAAACAATATGAGGAAAGATTGAAAAGACTAGGCTTGTATTCACTGGACAGAGATGAGAAGGACTTTTTTCACACAGAGAGTGGTGGGTCTCTGGAACTCTCTGCCACAGAGGGTAGTTGAGGCCAGTTCATTGGCTATATTTAAGAGGGAGTTAGATGTGGCCTTTGTGGCTAAGGGGATCAGAGGGTATGGAGAGAAGGCAGGTACGGGATACTGAGTTGGATGATCAGCCATGATCATATTGAATGGTGGTGCAGGCTCGAAGGGCCGAATGGCCTACTCCTGCACCTAATTTCTACGTTTCTATGTTTCTATAATCAATTATAAAAGGACTGGACAAGCTCGATACAGGAAAAATGTTCCCAATGTTGGGCGAGTGCAGAACCAGGGGCCACAGTCTTAGAATAAAGGGGAGGCCATTTAAGACTGAGGCGAGAAAAAACGTTTTCACCCAGAGAGTTGTGAATTTGTGGAATTCCCTGCCACAGAGGGTAGTGGAGGCCAAGTCACTGGATGGATTTAAGAGAGAGTTAGATAGAGCTGTAGGGGCAAGTGGAATCAAGGGATATGGGGAGAAGGCAGGCACGGGTTATTGATTGGTGACGATCAGCCATGATCACAATGAATGGCGGTGCTGGCTTGAAGGGCCGAATGGCCTCCTCCTGCACCTATTGTCTATGTTTCTATGTTTAAACCCTGTTCTATCCTATTCTCTAGGGCTTTGTTGCCACAAGTGTTAAGCGCAAATACTCAGTGACGTTCGTTTCTTACAAACAATCCAGTAGGGGTATAGCCGTGCCAACCCCGATTCGCAGTCGTACAGAAATAGCCCGCTGATCCCCCGTGCAAGAGGCGCCATGTTTTGCCGCCATTTTCCAGGTGCAGCCCACGCTCCGGTTGTTATGGGCGCTGCCTGATCCCACGTGAGCCCCAGGCTGCTGGACAACTTAACTGCCGCCAACTAACCCACAAAATTGCACGTCTTTGGAGCGTGGCAGGAAACCGGGGCACCCGGAGAAAAGCCACGCAGGTCACGGGGAGAACGTGCAAACTCCGCACAGTGGGCACCCGTAGTCAGGACCGAACCCGGGTCTCTGCAGCGCATCTTTGAAAGGAAAGAGTGAACAGGATCTTCAAAAATTGAATAGGGTCACAGTCACAGAGTGATACACCTTGGAAACAGGCCCTTCGGCCCAACTCGCCCACACTGGCCAACAATGTCCCATCTACACTAGTCCCACCAGTCTGCGTTTGGTCCATATCCCTCCAATCCTGTTTTATCCATGTACCTGTCTAAATGTTTCTTAAACGTCAGGATAGTCCCAGAACAAGGGGTCACAGTCTAAGGATAAGGGGGAAATCATTTAGGACCGAGATGAGGAAAACATTCTTTACACAGAGAGTGGTGAGTCTCTGGAATTCTCTGCCACAGAAGGTAGTTGAGGCCAGTTCATTGGCTATATTTAAGAGGGCATTAGATGTGGCACTTGTGGCTAAAGGGATCAGGGGGTATGGAGAGAAGGCAGGTACGGGACACTGAGTTGGATGATCAGCCATGATCACATTGAATGGCGGTGCAGGCTCGAAGGGCTGAATGGCCTACTCCTGCACCTATTTTTCTATGTTTCTATGTTTCAACTACCTCCTCTGGCAGCTTGTTCCATTACACCAGCCACCCTTTGTGTGAAAAAGTTACCCCTCAATTTCCTATTGAATCTTTTCCCCTTCACCTTGAACCTGTGTCCACTGGTCCTCGATTCACCTACTCTGAGTGAATTTATACACCCCAGTAAGATCACCCCTTATCCTCCTGCGCTCCAAGGAATCTTTTTCCAGGTTCTATTGGTCGCTACCATCCTCTCTGAGACGTTTGTGTTGGTGGCTTCATATTGCTTCCTGCAAGTGTCTTGGCTCAACTCAGTAGAATCTTGCGTTATTTCCTCCACAGTTTCTACTGCCCAAACATACGCACACCCATTTTGTTTCCACTACCCTAATTTGCAAAAATGCGCACTGTAAGATCATTGCACATAGGAGCGGTATTAGGCCATTCAGCCCATCATGTCTATGCCGCCTCTCAACCCCATTCTCCTGCCTTCTCCCCGTAACCCTTCACACCCTCACTAATCAAGAACCGATCAATCTCTGCTTTAAAATACCCACTGACTTGGCCTCCACAGCCTTCTGTGGCAATGAATTCCGCAGATTCGCCGCCCTCTGGCTAAAGAAATTCCTCCTCGTCTCCATTCTGAAGGTACTTTGTTTTATTCTGAGGCTGTGCCCTCTGGTCCTGGACTCTCCCACCAGTGGAAACATCCTCTCCACGTTCACACTGTCTGAGCCTTTCACTATTCTGTAAGTTTCAATGAGGCTCCCCCTCAACCTTCGAAACTCCAGCGAGTACGGGCCCAGTGCCGACAAACGCTCACCTTATGTTAACCCCACCATTTCCAGGATAGTTCTCGTAAACCTCCCTCTCCAACGCCAGCACATCGTTCCTTAGGTATGCGACGGAAAACATAGAAACATAGAAACATAGAAACATAGAAACATAGAAAACAGGTGCAGGAGGAGGCCATTCGGCCCTTCGAGCCGGCACCGCCATTCATTGTGATCATGGCTGATCAACCCCAATCAATGACCCGTGCCTGCCTTCTCCCCATATCCCTTGATTCCACTAGCCCCTAGAGCTCTATCTAACTCTCTCTTAAATCCATCCAGTGACTTGGCCTCCACTGCCCTCTGTGGCAGGGAATTCCATAAATTCACAACTCTCTGGGTGAAAAGGTTTTTTTCTCACCTCAGTCTTAAATGACCTCCCCTTTATTCTAAGACTGTGGCCCCTGGTTCTGGACTCGCCCAACATTGGGAACATTTTTCCTGCATCTAGCTTGGCCAGTCCTTTTATAATTTTATATGTTTCTATAAGATCCCCCCCTCATCCTTCTAAACTCCAGTGAATACAAGCCTAGTCTTTTCAATCTTTCCTCATATGACAGTCCCGCCATCCCAGGGATCAATCTCGTGAAGCTACGCTGCACTGCCTCAATCACAAGGATGTCCTTCCTCAAATTAGGCGACCAAAACTGTGCACTATACTCCAGATGTGGTCTCACCAGAGCCCTATACAACTGCAGAAGGAAACTGCTCACAATACTCCAAATACGGTCTGACCAGCGCCTGATAGAGCCTCTGCATAATGTCATAATTAATTCTCCCCACACCTTATGAGTTACCTACACTCTAGGAACAATTTGCAGAGGCCGCACGAGTATAAGGTGAGGGGGAAAGGTTTAATAAGAATCTGAGGGGCAACCTTTTCACACAAAGGGTGGTGGGTGTATGGAACGAGCTGCCAGAGGAGGTAGTTGAAGCTGGGATAGGTGCAGGAGTAGGCCATTAGGCCCTTCGAGCCTGCACCGCCATTCAATATGATCATGGCTGATCATCCAACTCAGTATCCCGTACCTGCCTTCTCTCTATACCCACTGATCCCTTTAGCCACAAGTGCCACATCTAACGCAATCTTGAATATAGCCAATGACCTTCTGTGGCAGAGAATTCCAGAGACTCACCACTCTCTGTGTAAAAAATGTTTTCCTCATCTCGGTCCTAAAGGAATTCCCCCTTATCCTTAGACTGTGACCCCTTGTTCTGGACTCCCCCAACATCGGGAAAAATCTTCCTCCATCTACCTTGTCCAACCCCTTAAGGATTTTTGTAAGTTTCTATAAGATCACCCCTCAATCTTCTAAATTCCAGCGAGTACAAGCCGAGCCTATCCAGTCTTTCCTCATTGTTGGATGATCAGCCATGATCATATTGAATGGCGGTGCAGGCTCGAAGGGCCGAATGGCCTACTCCTGCACCTAATTTGTATGTTTCTATGTTTCTATGGTAGATGGAGCATGTTGGGCGGTGTGGGCAAGTTGGGCCGAAGGGCCTGTTTCCACGCTGTAAGTGAGAGGAAAATAGATCGTCCGGAGGAAGCAGAAGAGGTCAAAGGGAGAACACGCAATCTCCATCTCATCACGCAAGATACATATGTGCTATAGATGTCCAAACACGGCTATCACCAGGCATTAGACATGGCTGATGCAGTAGCCCAGGAGAGCTGCTGCCTCACTACACCAGTGATCCTGGTTCAATCCTCACATCCAGTAAGACTGATAGAAAGATGCAGCATGGAAACACGCCCTTCGGCCCACCCAAGGTAGTGCTAGAATAACTCAGCAGGTCAGGCAGCAACTCTGGAGGCAAATAATAGGTGACGTTTCTGGTTGGAGCTGAGGGGGAGGAAGGGGGGAGGGGAGGGGGGGACGGTGGGGGGACTAGAGGCAGGAAAAGGCCAGATCAAATCAGGGCCGGCAACAGATGACCTCAGGAAGGGTGGAGCCCACAATGGTTCATTGTTGGCCCGGGATAACAAGGTGATAACGAAAGGTTGCGAACAGTAGAACTAGTAGGACGACTAGGGTGCGGGAGGGGTGGAGAGAGGATCGCAGGAGTCTAGATATCTAGACAAATCAATATTCGTACTGCTGGGGTGTAAGGTGCCCAAGCGAAGTAGACAATAGACAATAGGTGCAGGAGTAGGCCATTCAGCCCTTCGAGCCTGCACCGCCATTCAATATGATCATGGCTGATCATCCAACTCAGTATCCCGTACCTGCCTTCTCTCCATACCCTCTGATCCCCTTAGCCACAAGGGCCACATCTAACTCCCTCTTAAATATAGCCAATGAACTGGCCTCAACTACCTTCTGTGGCAGAGAGTTCCAGAGACTCACCACTCTCTGTGTGAAAAAAGTCCTTCTCATCTCGGTCCTAAAGGATTTCCCCCTTATCCTTAAGCTGTGACCCCTTGTCCTGGACCTCCCCAACATCGGGAACAATCTTCCTGCATCTAGCCTGTCCAACCACTTAAGAATTTTGTAAGTTTCTATAAGATCCCTCTCAATCTCCTAAATTCTCGAGAGTATAAACCGAGTCTATCCAGTCTTTGTTCATAAGACAGTCCTGACATCCCAGGAATCAGTCTGGTGAACCTTCTCACTCCCTCTATGGCAATAATGTCCTTCCTCAGATTTGGGGACCAGAACTGTACGCAATACTCCAGGTGTGGTCTCACCAAGACCCTATACAACTGAAGTAGAACCTCCCTGCTCCTATACTCAAATCCTTTTGCTGTGAAAGCTAACATACCATTCACTTGCTTCACTGCCTGCTGCACCTGCATGCCTACTTTCAATGACTGGTGTACCATGACACCCAGGTCGCGCTGCATCTCCCCTTGTCCTAATCTGCAACCCAATCCTAATAGGTGCAGGAGTAGGCCATTCTGCCCTTCAAGCCAGCACCGCCATTCAATGTGATCATGGCTGATCATCCGTTATTTTTAAGAGCCCTATCTAGCTCTCTCTTGAAAGTATCCAGAGAACCTGCCTCCACTGCCCTCTGAGGCAGTGAATTCCACAGACTCACAACTCTCTGTGTGAAAAAGTGGCACGGCTGATAGAGCTGCTGCCTCACAGCGCCAGAGACCCGGGTTCGAGCCTGACATCCCTGTGGTGTCCAAACGTTCTCACTAAGAATTTGTGACCATCTTTTCATTTTGTTTAGTTCCATTTAGAGATGCAACGTGGAAACAGGCCCTTTGGCCCACCCAGTCCCTGCCGGCCCACGATCGGCCATGCACTAGTTCTGCCATGGACAATTCACAGAAGCCAATTTACCTGCAAACCTGCATGCCCTTGAAATGTGGGAGGAAACTGGAGCACCCAGTGAAAACCCCCAGGGAGAACGTAAAACCTTTTGTTGTAACGTTGTACAGACAACGGTAGAGCGTTTGCCTCACAGTACTTACAGCATCGGAGACTCTGTTTCGATCCCGACCACGGGTGCTGTCTGTACGGAGTTTGTACGTTCTCCCCGTGCCCACGTGGGTTTTCTCCGAGATCCTGGTCAGCATGGATTCAGCATGGGTTTACGAAAGGTAAATCATGTCTGATGAATCTTGTGGAATTTTTCGAGGATGTAACTAGTAGCGTGGATAAGGGAGAACCTGTGGATGTGGTGTATCTGGACTTCCAGAAGGCTTTCGACAAGGTCCCACATAAGAGATTAGCATACAAACTTAAAGCATACGGCATTGGGGGTTCAGCATTGATGTGGATAGAGAGCTGGCTGGCAAACAGGAAGCAAAGAGTAGGAGTAAACGGGTCCTTTTCACAATGGCAGGCAGTGACTGGTGGGGTACCGCAAGGCTCAGTGCTGGGATACTGAGTTGGATGATCAGCCATGATCATATTGAATGGTGGTGCAGGCTCGAAGGGCCGAATGGCCTACTCCTGCACCTAATTTCTATGTTTCTATGTTTCTATCTTCGGTTTCCTCCCACACTCCAAAGACGTACAGGTTTGTAGGTTAATTGGCTTGGTATAATTGTAAATTGTCCCTAGTGTGTGTGTAGGAGCGTGCTAGTGCGTGGGGATCGCTGGTCAGCACGGACTCGGTGGGCCGAAGGGCCTGTTTCCACGTTGTACCTCTAAACTAAACTGTAGTCGGGGTTGAACCCGGGTCTCTGGCGCCACGAGGCACCAACTCTACCGCTGCGCCACCGTGCTGCAATGGTGGAAATGTCAACGAGAAGAGAGTGTCACGGTAGAGTTGCCGCCTTACAGCGAATGCAGCGCCGGAGACCCGGGTTCCATTCCGACTGTACGGGCGCTGTCTGGACGGAGTCTGCACGTTCTCCCCGTGACCTGGGTGGGTGGGTTTTCTCCGAGATCTTCGGTTTCCTCCCACACTCTAAAGACGTACGGGTTTGTAGGTTAATTGGCTTGGTAAATGTAAAAATTTGTCCCTAGAGGGTGCAGGATAGTGTTAGTGTGCGGGGATCGCTGGTCGGTGCGGACTGAAGGGCCTGTTTCCGCGCTGCCTCTCTGAACCAAAAAAACGAAACAAAACTAAGTGTAATTGCGTGGGGATGCCAGCATGTTTGATCTCCATTGCTGGACCTTATCTGTGCTGAACTAGAGGTGGGCCCATTCACTTTAGGACTCACTGATACCTTGCCGAAGGGCCTGTTTCCGCACTGTGTCTCTAAACTCTAAGTGTAGCTTTAAGGTAGATGGGCAACATGTAAACGAGATGTAAGGGGCAAATTTTTAAGTTCATATGGAATAGGAGCAGAATTAGGCCATTCGGCCCATCGAGTCTACTCCGCCATTCAATCATGGCTGATCAATCATTCTCCGGCCTTCTCCCCATAACCCCTGACACCCGTACTAATCAAAGATCTTATCTATCTCTGCCTTAAAAATATCCATTGATTTGGCCTCCTCCGCAGTCTGCAGCTTTTCACTGTACCTCGGTACGTGTGACAATAATCTACGCTGTCTCCCCAGCCGATAATATAACCATATAACCATATAACAATTACAGCACGGAAACAGGCCTTCTCGGCCCTTCCAGTCCGTGCCGACCATTTATTTTCCCCCAGTCCCATCTACCTGCACTCAGACCATACCCCTCCATTCCCCTCCCGTCCATATACCTATCCACTTTACTTTTAAATGTTAAAATCGATCCTGTCTCCACCACTTCTGCTGGAAGATCATTCCACACAGCCACCACTCTCTGATTAAAGAAGTTCCCGCTCATGTTACCCCTAAACTTCTGTCCCTTAATTCTCATGTCATGCCCTCTTGTTTGAATCTTCCCTAACCTCAATAGGCAAAGCTTATCCACGTCAACTCTGTCTATCCCTTTCATCATTTTAAAGACCTCAATCAAGTCCCCCCTTAACCTTCTGCGCTCCAAAGAATAAAGACCTAACTTGTTCAACCTTTCTCTGTAACTTAGTTGCTGGAACCCAGGCAACATTCTAGTAAATCTCCACTGTACTCTCTCTATTTTGTTGACATCCTTCCTATAATTAGGCGACCAAAATTGTACACCATACACCAGAATTGGTCTCACCAATGCCTTGTACAATTTTAACATTACTTCCCTACTCCTATAGTCAATGCTCTGATTTATAAAGGCCAGCACACCAAAAGCTTTCTTTACCACCCGATCTACATGCGATTCCACCTTCAGGGAACTATGCACAGTTATTCCTAGATCCATCTGTTCCACAGCATTCCTCAATTCCCTACCATTTACCATGTACGTCCTATTTTGATTTGTCCTGCCAAAATGTAGCACCTCACACTTATCAGCATTAAACTCCATCTGCCATCTTTCAGCCCACTCTTCCAAATGGCCCAAATCTCTCTGTAGACACTAATCAACACTAATGCTCTCTCTCTCTCTCTCCAATGCCTTACGAATTATTCTGCTTCAAATATTCACCTAGTTACATAGAAACATAGACAATAGATGCAGGAGGAGGCCATTCGGCCCTTCGAGCCAGCACCGCCATTCATTGTGATCATGGCTAATCGTCCCCTGTCAATAACCCGTGTTGCCTAAACTAAATAAGCGGGGGGGGGGGGGGGGGGTGGCAAATGGGATAGTCAAGGACGGAGTTAAAGGGAAAGAGAGTAAAGGGATGGTTAATGACCCCAGAATTAACGGGAAAGGAAGCTCACAAAGGTGATGAAAGGGATAGACAGAGTTGACGTGGATAAGCTTTTCCCATTGAGGGTAGGGAAGTTTCAAACAAGAGGGCATGTCATGAGAATTAAGGGACAGAAGTTTAGGGGTAACATGAGGGGGAACTTCTTTACTCAGAGAGTGGTGGCTGTGTGGAATGATCTTCCAGCAGAAGTGGTGGAGGCAGGATCGATTTTAACATTTAAAAGTAAAGTGGATAGGTATATGGACGGGAAGGGAATGGAGGGGTATGGTCTGAGTGCAGGTAGATGGGACTAGGGGAAAATAAATGGTCGGCACGGACTGGAAGGGCCGAGAAGGCCTGTTTCCGTGCTGTAATTGTTATATGGTTATATGGTTAAAGGGATAGGAGAGTATGGCCAAGTGTAATAGGGATCGATGTGAAAGGTGAGACGCGAAAGGAATTAATATTGCATATGAACGCGCAAAGTATAAGAAGTAAAGCAGCTGAGCTTGAGGCTCAGTTAGAGGTTGGTAGATATGACATTGTGGGGATTACCGAGACGTGGCTGCAGGAGGATCGGGCCTGGGAACTTAATATCCAGGGTTGTACATCCTATAGAAAGGACAGGCAGGTGGGCAGTGGAGGGGGGGGGGGGTAGCTCTTCTGGTGAGGGGTGGAATTCAGTCCCTTGCGAGGGAAGACATAGGGACTGACGAGGTAGAGTCACTGTGGATTGAGTTGAGGAATTGTAAAGGCAAGAAGACACTAATTGGTGTTATCTACAGACCCCCAAATAGTAGCCCGGATGTAGGGTGTAAGTTGCAGCAGGAGTTAAAACTGGCATGTAACAAGGGTAATGCTACTGTGGTGATGGGGGATTTCAATATGCAGGTAGACTGAGAAAATCAGGTTGATTCAGGACCCCAAGAAAGAGAGTTTGTAGAATGCCTCCGAGATGGATTCTTAGAGCAGCTTATAATGGAGCCGACCAGAGAAAAGGCAATTCTGGATTTAGTGTTGTCCAATGAACCAGATATGATAAGAGAACTCGAGGAACAGGAACCGCTTGGAGCTAGTGATCATAATATGATTAGTTTTACTCTGCAATTTGAGAAGGGGAAGGTTAAATCGGAAGTGGCAGTGATGCAGTTGAACAAAGGGGACTATGAAGGCATGAGAGGGGAGCTGGCCAAAGTAGACTGGAAAGGGATCCCAGCAGGAATGACGGTGGAACAGCAATGGCGGGAATTTCTGGGCATAATCCGGAAGATGCAGGATCATTTCATTCCAAAAAGGAAGAAAGATTCTCAGGGGAGTGGGAGGCAACCGTGGCTGACAAGAGAAGTTAGGGATAGAATAAAACTAAAAGAAAAGATGTATAACACAGCAAAGAGTAGCCGGAAGCCAGAGGATTGGGAAACTTTCATAGGACAACAGAAGGAAACAAAACGGGCAATACGGGCTGAAAAGATGAAGTACGAGGGGAAGCTGGCCAGGAATATAAAGAAGGACAGTAAAAGCTTCTTTAGATATGTTAAGGGAAAAAGAGTAGCAAAGTCAAATGTGGGTCCCTTGAAGGCAGACACGGGTGAAATTATTATGGGCAACAAGGAAATGGCAGAAGAGTTGAATAGGTACTTCGGATCTGTCTTCACTAAGGAAGACACAAACAATCTCCCAGATGTACTGGAGGACAGTGGATCTAAGGGGGTAGAGGAACTGAAAGAAATTTTCATTAGGCGAGAAATAGTATTGGGTAGGCTAATGGCACTGAAGGATGATAAATCCCCTGGGCCTGATGGACTGCATCCCAGGGTCCTCAGGGAGGTGGCTCTAGAAATAGCGGACGCATTGGTGATCATTTTCCAATGTTCAATAGATTCAGGATCAGTTCCTGTGGATTGGAGGATAGCTAATGTCATCCCACTTTTCAAGAAAGGAGCGAGAGAGAAAACGGGGAATTACAGACCAGTTAGCCTGACTCCGGTGGTGGGAAAGATGCTGGAGTCAATTATTAAAGAGGTAATAATGGGGCATTTGGATAACAGTAAAGGGATTAGTCCAAGTCAACGTGGATTTATGAAAGGGAAATCATGCTTGACTAGTCTTCTGGATTTTTTTGAGGATGTGACAAGTAAAATGGATGAAGGGGAGCCAGTGGATATAGTGTATCTAGACTTTCAGAAAGCCTTTGATAAGGTCCCGCACGGGAGACTGGGGACTAACATTAGAGCACATGGTATTGGGGGTAGGGTGTTGAAATGGATAGAAAATTGGTTGGCAGACAGGGTGTGCCCCACAGCCATCGGGCTATTAAACACAATGAATAAGCTCTGAGCTCTGAACTGCAAAAGACTATATTAGTATTTGTTATTTGCACGATATTTGTTATTTATTGCACTTTTTCTTTTTTTTCCCCTTTATATACAATGTTTACATGTTAGGTTGTGCTGCAGCAAGTAAGAATTCCATTGTCCCGTCCGTGACATATGACAATAATGTGACAATCTTCACTCTTGAGCTCTCTCAGTTCTCCCCTCAACCTCTGGATTTCCAGAGAGGACAATCTGATTCTGTCCAACCTTGCAGCCAACACCCTCTAACCCAGGCACCATCTGATTAACCACCTCCCCGCCCTCCCCCAGTATCTCCACATCCTTCCTGTAATGCGGTGGCCCGAACTGTACAAATACTCCACTGGCGGCTTTGCACCGAGTTTGGTCGTCTTCCCCCTCGCACTTCCCAACATCCCAGCCAGGCTGTCAGTTTAATGCACTTGAAAGCCACCTCCTATAAAGTGGGTGTTGGGTGGTCAACAACATCGAGTGGCAGGGAAGCAATCCCCTACACTGACAATGGACGGGGCTGGAAGATTGCAACCTTCACCTGGCCCGCCCTGTTTCGACGAATGCAATCAACTTCGACGCACACAAACAGAAGATCAAATAGAACAAATTGTTAACTGACTGAAGAAGGGTCTCGACCCGAAACGTCGCCTATCTCCTTCGCTCCTTAGATGCTGCTGCACCCGCTGAGTTTCTCCAGCTTTTTGTGTAACCATCAAATAGAACAAGTTGTCCTACAACTTTAGGCTGTGCACGCCACACGAAAGAAGAAACATAGAAACATAGAAATTAGGTGCAGGAGTAGGCCATTCGGCCCTTCGAGCCTGCACCGCCATTCAATATGATCATGTCTGATCATCCAACTCAGTATCCCATACCTGCCTTCTCTCCATACCCTCTTATCCCCTTCGCCACAAGGGCCACATCTAACTCCCTCTTAAATATAACCAATGAACTGGCCTCAACTACCCTCTCTGGCAGAGAGTTCCAGAGACCCACCACTCTCTGTGTGAAAAAATTCCTTCTCATCTCGGTCCTAAAGGATTTCCCCCTTATCCTTAAGCTGTGACCCCTTGTCCTGGACCTCCCCAACATCGGGAACAATCTTCCTGCATCTAGCCTGTCCAACCTCTTAAGAATTTTACATGCAATTTACCCCTTAAGAAGATGAAGAATAAGTGACAATAGACAACGGACAATAGGTGCAGGAGTAGGCCATTCAGCCCTTCGAGACAGCACCAGCCATTCAATGTGATCACGGCTGATCATCCCCAATCAGTACCCCGTTCCTGCCTTCTCCCCATATCCTCTGACTCCGCTATTTTTAAGAGCCCTATCTAGCTCTCTCTTGAAAGTACGCAGAAAACCAGCCTCCATTGCCTTCTTTTTTTTGATCCTCAAGTCAAGTCTAGAGAGTTCATTGTCATGTGTCCCATATAGGACAATGACATTCTACAACACCGCAAGTTGGAGGAACAGCACCTCATATTCCGCTTGGGGAGTCTGCATCCTCTGGGCTTAAACATTGAATTTTCTCAATTCTGTTAACCCAGGCTGCCTCCTCCCCTTCCCACCTCTCCCTCAGCCCTCGGGCCCTGGCATTCCTTCTCTCTCTATCTCCCCCCCCCCACCCAAGTCGCACTAGCTTCTCATTTTCACACTACAAACAGCTTACAATGGCCTGTTTCCTTTATCATCGATACTTTTTTGCGTATCTTTCATTCATTGTTCTTTATCTCTCCACATCACCGTCTATATCTCTCGTTTCCCTGATCCCTGACCAGTCTGAAGAAGGGTCTCGACCCGAAACGTCGCCTATCTCCTTCGCTCCTTAGATGCTGCTGCACCCGCTGAGTTTCTCCAGCTTTTTTTGTGCAACTCTCGATTCTCCAGCATCTGCAGTTCTTTCTTTAACACAATGACATTCTTGCTTGCTGCAGCAAAGGCAGAGAATTCCACAGATTCACAGCTATCTGGGTGAAAAGGTGTTTCCTTATCTCCGTTCTAAATGGCCAACCCCTTATTCTTGAACTGTGGCCCCTGGTTCTGGACTCCCCCCAACATCGAGAACACGTTTCCTGCCTCTAGCGTGTCCAAGCCCTTAACAATCTTATATGTTTCAATAAGATCGCCTCTCATCCTTCTAAACTCCAGAGTGTACAAGCCCAGCCGCTCCATTCTCTCGGCAGATGACAGTCCCGCCATCCCGGGAATGAACCTGGTGTGAACATAGTGAACAATGGGAACATCGGGCGATACTAGACGTTGAGCAATAGTGAGCATTGAGTAGTAGTGAGCATTAAATGATAGTGAGCATTGGGAACATCGAGTGAGAGTGAAGCAATCCGTTTAACTGTAAAACAAAATCTATGCAAGCAGAGTGTGGGGCCTCGGCGCGAGGGTGGGGTTGGCTTGTGGTCAGGTAAAGTCAACCGCGATTTCCGTTCTCATGCTCTGCGCAAACCCCTGCGAGTGGCAAAGAGGAACAAACCGGTTGCTGTCACTCGTAAGGAGAGTGGATTAATTTTGCGCAGCTGTTTTGCAATCAAACACCGCCGGGATAGAGGGGGGGGAATGAAGGGCAGCGTGGCAATGTCGTTATTCTGGCGAAGGTAAATTACAGCTCCGCTTATTGTCCCGCGTACCGAGATGCAGTGAAATCACACAGCAAAGAAAATAGATAGGCACAAAAAGCCGGAGTAACTCAGCGGGACAGGCAGCATCTCAGGACAGAAGGAACGGGTCTCTCCAGCCCCACTGAGTCGCTCCAGCTTTTTGCGTCTATCTTCGGTTTTAAACCAGCATCTGCAGTTCCTTCCGACACGGAGATTCGTTTAGCTTGGCGTCATGTTCAGCATGGCAATTGTGGGCCGAAGGGTCTTTCCTGTGCTGTACTGATCCATATTCTATGCTCTTCCACTTTGAGAAACAATATGAGGAAAGATTGAAATGACTAGGCTTGTATTCACTGGAGGGTTACACAAAAAGCTGGAGAAACTCAGCGGGTGCAGCAGCAACTAAGGAGCGAAGGAGATAGGCGACGTTTCGGGTTGAGATATTCACTGGAGTTTAGAAGGATGAGGGGTTATCCTACAGAAACATATACATTTATAAAAAGACTGGACAAGCTAGAGTGGACAACTGCCAGCTGTTAGGCAACTGAACCGTCCTGCCACTAGTGGGAGAGTCTAGAACCAGATGTCATAACTTAAAGGACGTTCCTTTAGGAAGGAGATGAGGAGGAATTTCTTTAGTCAGAGGGTGGCGAATCTGGGGAATTCTTTGCCACAGAAGGCTGTGGAGGCCAATTCAATGTATATGTTTAAGGCAGAGCTAACCAGACAGTGGAAAGACAATATATGATTACAATCGAGCCGGTTCCAGTGGATAGATACATGATAATGGCAATAACGTTTAGTGCAAGGTAAATCCAGTAATCATAGAATCATAGAGTCATAGAAAATAGGTGCAGGAGTAGGCCATTCGGCCCTACGAGCCTGCACCGCCATTCAATATGATCATGGCTGATCACCCAACTCAGTATCCTGTACCTGCCTTCTCTCCATACCCCCGATCCCTTTCGCCACGTGCCACATCTAACTCCCTCTTAAATATAGCTAAGAGGCAGCTAATGTCTGATCGAAGGCAGGCAAAAGTGCTGGTGAAACTCAGCGGGTGCGGCAGCATCAATGGAGTGAAGGAAATAGGCAACGTTTCGGGCCAAAACGTCTGAAGAAGGGTTTCGGCCCGAAACGTCGCCTATTTCCGTCGCTCCATAGATGCTGCTGCACCCGCTGAGTTCCTCCAGCACTTTTGTCTAACTTTGATTTTCCAGCATCTGCAGTTCCTACTTAAACACAAAGTCTGATCAGATATAGTTTGAGGGTCTCCAATGAGGTAGATGGTAGTTCAGCAGTGGTGGAGTGGTTCAGTTGCCTGACAACAGCTGGGAAGAAACTGTCCCTGAACGGGTGCTGTCTGTATGGAGTTTGTACGTTCTCCCCTGTGACCGCCTGGGTTTCCTCTGGGTGCTCGGGTTCCCTTCCACACTCCAAAATGCTGGTGTGTTGGTAACAGGCCCTTTGGCCCAACTTGCCCATATTAACCACCTTGCCCCATCTACGCTAGCCCCACCTGCCTGCGTTTGGCCCACATCCCTCTAGACCTGTCCTATCCATGTACCTGTCCAAGTGTCATTTAACTGTGATTATGCTACCTGGCTGAACCACCTCCTCTGGCAGCTTGTTCCGTATACCCAACACTCTCTGTACCTGTCCAAATGCGTTGGAAATCTCTTTTTCGGGCATCGTGTTCGGGGGGGGGGGGGGGGGGGGTGCATGGTGGAGAAAGCTGGAAGAGAGGATAAAGGGGGCAGCACAGTGGCGCAGCGGTAAAGTCGCTTCTCACAGCGCCAGAGACCCGGGAGTTCCATCCTGGCCACGGGAGCTGTCTGTACGGAGTTTGCACGCTCCCCACCGTGACCTGCGTGGGTTTTCTCCGGGGGCTCCGGTTTCCACCCACACTCCAAAGGCGTGCAGGTTTGTAGGTTAATTGGCTTCTGTAAATTACCCCTAGTGTGTAGAATGCAACAAAATGAGATAACATAGAACTAGATGGTCGTTGGTTGGCGCTGACCCAATGGGCCGAAGGGCCTGTTTCCATGCTGCATCACGAAAATCAAAAACTAAAAATATGTAAGCATGGAAACATAGAAACATAGAAAATAGGTGCAGGAGGAGGCCATTCGGCCCTTCGAGCCAGCACCGCCATTCATTGTGATCATGGCTGATCATCCACAATCAATAACCTGTGCCTGCCTTTTCCCCATATCCATTGACACCACTAGCCCCTAGAGCTCTTAAATCCATCAATTTGGCCTCCACTGCCCTCTATGGCAGGGAATTCCACAAATTCACAACTCTCTGGGTAAAACGTTTTTTCTCACCTCACGTCTTAAATGACCTCCCCTTTATTCTAAAACTGTGGCCCCTGGTTCTGGACTCACCCAACATTGGGAACATTTTTCCTGCATCTAGCCAGTCCAGTCCTTTTATAATTTTATATGTTTCTATAAGATCCCCCCACATCCTTCTAAACTCCAATAAATACAAGCCTTGTCTTTTCAATCTTTCCTCATATGACAGTCCTGCCATCCCAGGGATTGATCTCGTCAACCTGTGCTGCACTGCCTCAATCACAAGGATGTCCTTCCTCAAATTAGGAGACCAAAACTGTACACAATACTCCAGATGTGGTCTCACCAGGGCCCTATACAACTGCAGAAGAAATCTGTACTGAAATCCTCTTGTTATGAAGGCCAACATTCCATTAGCTTTCTTCACTGCCTGCTGTACCTGCACGCCACCTTTCAGTGACTGGTGTACAAGGACACCCAGGTCTCGCTGTACCTCCCCCTTACCTAACCTAACCCCATTGAGATAATAATCTGCCCTCTTGTTTTTGCCGCCAAAGTGGATAACCTGACATTTATCTATATTATACTTCATCTGCCACGCATCTGCCCACTCACTCAACCTGTCCAGGTCACCCTGCAACCTCCTAACATCCTCTTCACAGTTCACACTGCCACCCAGCTTTGTGTCATCCACAAACTTGCTAGTGTTGCTCCTAATTCCCTCTTCCAAATCATTAATATATATGGTAAACAGTTGCGGCCCCAACACCGAGCCTTGAGGCGCTCCACTCGCCACTGCCTGCCATTCTGAAAAGGACCCATTCACTCCTACTCTTTGCTTCCTGTCTGCCAACCAATTTTCTATCCATGTCAATATCCTACCTCAATATCATGTGCTCTAATTTTAGTCACCAGTCTCCCGTGCGGGACCTTATCAAAGGCTTTCTGAAAGTCTAGATACACCACATCCACTGGCTCCCCTTCGTCCATTTTACTTGTCACATCCTCAAAAAATTCCAGAAGATTAGTCAAGCATGATTTATCTTTCATAAATCCATGCTGACTTGGACTAATCCTTTTACTGCTATCCAAATGCCCCATTATTACCTCTTTAATAATTGCCTCCAGCATCTTTCCCACCACCAAAGTCGGGCTAACTGGTCTGCAATTCCCCGTTTTCTCTCTCGCTCCTTTCTTGAAAAGTGGGATAGCAAGAGAGATAGGTAGACCAGTCATAGAAACATAGAAACATAGAAAATAGGTGCAGGAGTAGGCCATTCGGCCCTTCGAGCCTGCACCGCCATTCAATGTGATCATGGCTGATCATCCAACTCAGTATCCCGTACCTGCCTTCTCTCCATACCCCTGATCCCTTTAGCCACAAGTGCCACATCTAACGCCCTCTTAAATATAGCCAATGAACTGGCCTCAACTACCTTCTGCGGCAGAGAATTCCAGAGACTCACCACTCTCTGTGTAAAGAATGTTTTCCTCATCTCGGTCCTAAAGGAATTCCCCCTTATCCTTAGACTGTGACCCCTTGTTCTGGACTCCCCCAACATCGGGAACAATCTTCCAGCATCTAGCTTGTCCAACCCCTTAAGAATTTTGTAAGTTTCTATAAGATCCCCCCTCAATCTTCTAAATTCCAGCGAGTACAAGCCGAGTCCATCCAGTCTTTCCTCATATGAAAGTCCTGACATCCCAGGAATCAGTCTGGTGAACCTTCTCTGTACCCCCTCTATGGCAAGAATGTCTTTCCTCAGATTTGGAGACCAAAACTGTACGCAATACTCCAGGTGTGGCCTCACCAAAACCCTGTACAACTGCAGTAGAATGAATCATTCCCAAAGGAAAATTCTCAGGAGCATGATTAAGATTGATTTGATTTGATTCAATTTATTGTCATTGCACTTTTCAGTGCAACAAAATGGTTTAGCCTGCAGTCATAACATAGGATAAATAACAAACACTCAACAGAGTTTAAGTCCCAAGGTCATTGTCTCTTCCCTCCTTGCTCTCCCTCTACGCTGAGGCAATCTAAGGCTCCGATGTTGTGGCCCCGCCGGGTGATGGTAGGTAAGTCCCGCGGCTGGATCCGTGCTCCGCAAACGGGCCGGTACAAACTCCGCGGCCCGGGGCAGTCGGAGCTGCCGCCCTCCAGTCCAGCGGACACAGCTGTAGTTGCGGGAGCTTCGCAAAACAGAACTCGAGCTCCCGATGATGTCGTCCACTGGCCCGCCGCCGAGCCTCCGAGGCTCCAAAGTCGGGTCGGAAGTCGGGTCGCCCCGCAACCACAGCCCCGAAGTCGGCCAGCCTCGCGTTGGTAAGTCCTGGCTCCGCAGCCTCAAGGTCGGTCGCAGCTGGAGGCCGCCAGCTCCGCGATAGGCCTCAGCGCAGACCGACACGGAGACGGGGGATACGGCAGGAAAGGTCGCATACCCCCCCCCCCCCCCCCCCGGAAGGAAGAGTCAAAAACCATGTTACACCCACCCCCCCACACTTACACAACTAAAATAGCTGAAATAAACTGTAAAAACGGGACAGGAGAAAACAAAAAACAGAAAAGACAAACGGACTGCAGACGAGCCGCAGCTGCAAGGCAGCGCCGCCACTTCTGGCCACAGAGTCTCCAGGGCCTGTCCCACTAGGCGATTTTTTTCGGCAACATCCGTTGACCGTCATAGTCATAGCAGGTCGCCGAATAAACGGCGACTGGACTAATGGGCCTGTTGCACTTAGACACGTTTTTAGGTGACTGCCGGCGGCTTCAACAATGGAATTCACCGAAGTCAGCACCAGCGACAGCCTACGTCGTCCTGGCAACAACCTACGGCAGCACCTACGTCAGGAGAAGACAAACCCACGGTCACCCACTGTCGCTGAAAAGTTTTGAACATTTCAAAATCCAGCGGCGACCAGAAAAACGCTACGACTCTTTGGGCGACTTGAGGAGACGTCTCACGACCGTACAGGCGACCCCCCGGCGACCATGTGGCAACAGCCTAGTCACCGGCAGTCGCCTAAAGAATCGCCTGGGTGGGACAGACCCTTCACGCACTATTTTGCAGCAATATTCTCATGAAACATTAGCTGCTTAAACTCATCCACAGTCAGTACCCCGTTCCTGCCTTCTCCCCATATCCCCTGACTCCGCTATTTTTAAGAGCTCTATCTAGCTCTCTGTTGAAAGTATCCAGAGAACCGGCCTCCACCGCCCTCTGAGGCAGATAATTCCACAGACTCACCACTCTCTGTGAGAAAAAGTGTTTCCTCGTCTCCGTTCTAAATGGCTTACCCCTTATTCTTAGACAATTGACATAGGAACATAG
The DNA here is from genome assembly GCA_963514005.1 of Raja brachyura. The sequence goes on along the minus strand of OY740782.1, from coordinate 147,501,406 downwards.
AAACATAGAAAATAGGTGCAGGAGTAGGCCATTCGGCCCTTCGAGCCTGCACCGCCATTCAATATGATCATGGCTGATCATCCAACTCAGTATCCCGTACCTGCCTTCTCTCCATACCCCCTGATCCCTTTAGCCACAAGGGGCACATCTAACCCCCTCTTAAATATAGCCAATGAACTGGCCTCAACTACCTTCTGTGGCAGAGAATTCCACAGACTCCCCACTCTCTGTGTGAAAAAAGATCTTCTCATCTCGGTCCTAAAGGAATTCCCCCTTATCCTTAGACTGTGACCCCTTGTTCTGGACTCCCCCAACATTGGGAACAATCTTCCTGCATCTAGCTTGTCCAATCCCTTAAGAATTTTGTAAGTTTCTATAAGATCCCCCCTCAATCTTCGAAATTCCAGTGAGTACAAGCCGAGTCTATCCAATCTTTCTTCATATGGAAGTCCCGACATCCCATGAATCAGTCTGGTGAACCTTCTCTGAACCCCCTCTATGGCAAGAATAATTGACAATAGACAATAGGTGCAGGAGCAGGCCATTCGGCCCATCGAGACAGCACCGGCATTCAATGTGATCATGGTTGATCATCCCCAATCAGTACCTCGTCCCAACATCGGGAACATATTTCCTGCCTCTAGCGTGTCCAAACCCTTAACATTCTTATATGTTTCAATAAGATCCTCTCTCATCCTTCTAAACTCCAGAGTGCACAAGCCCAGCCGCTCCATTCTCTCAGCATATGACAGTCCCGCCATCCCGGGAATTAACCTGAAAGCTTTGTGCCTTAATGCAAGGAGCATTCGTAATAAGGTGGATTCATTGAATGCGCAGTTAGTGGTTAAGGGATATGATATAGTTGATATTACGGAGACTTGGTTCCAGGGTGACCAAGGCTGGGAGCTAAACATGCAGGGGTATTCGATATTCAGGAAGGATAGACAGAAAGGAAGAGGTGGTGGGGTGACTTGCTGGTTAAAGAGGAGATTAATACAATAACAAGGAGAGACATTAGCTTGGATGCTGTTGAATTAGTATGGGTAGAACTGCGAAAATAGCCAAGGGCAGAAAACGCTTGTTGATTTGTATACAGACCAGCAAACAGCAGTAGGGAGGTTGGGGATAGCATCAAGCAGGAAATTAGGGATAGGTGTAGCAAAGGTACAGCAGTTATCATGGGTGACATTAATCTACATATAGATTGGGCCAACCACATTGAAGGAGGATTTCGTGGGATGTATACGGGATGGAATGGGAGTGCAGCGTGGGTTCACCAGGTTAATTCCCGGGATGGCGGGACTGACGTAAGATGAAAGAATGGGTCGACTGGACTTGCATTCGCTGGAATGTAGAAGGACAAGAGGGGATCTTATGGAAACATATACAATGTCTGAAGAAGGGTCTCGACCCGAAACGTCGCCTATCTCCTTCGCTCCTTAGATGCTGCTGCACCCGCTGAGTTTCTCCAGCTTTTTGTGTGACCTACAATTCTTAGAGGATGGTCAGGCTGGATGCAGGGAAAATGTCCCCGACGTTGGGGGACTGCAGAACCAGGGGTCACAGTTTAAGAATATGGGGTAGGCCATTTAGGACTGAGATGAGGAAAAGTTGTGAATCTGTGGAATTCTCTGCCACAGAAGGCAGTGGAGGCCAATTCACTGGATGTCATCAAGAGAGGGTTAGATTTTGCTCTTATCTAACGGAATCAAGGGATATGGGGAGAAGGCAGGAACGGGGTACTGATTGTGGATGATCAGCCATGATCACATTGAATGGATGCGCAGGATCGAAGGGCCGAATGGCCTACTCCTGCACCTATTTTCGATGTTTTTATCTTAACCGCTGTTATGCTGCAGCTTCCACAAGTCTTCTATGACGACTCGTGACCCCATCACGCGCCGGGCTTTGTCCTGCCCGCACCTCTCTTTATCTCCCTTACTCCTGCCAGTCTGAAGACGGTTCTTGACCAGAAACGCCATCCGTCCATTCCCTCCACAGTTGCAGGCCTGGACGCTGAGTTTCTCCAGCACTTTGTGTTTTGCTCAAGATTCCAGCACCTGCGGTTGCTTATATCGTTAATAGATAGCGAGGATTTGAAACGGTGCACGGTGCCAGCATGTGCTACCAGCAATCCCCAGTAGATGGAACTATGCATTGGAGACATAGAAACATAGAAACATAGAAAATAGGTGCAGGAGTAGGCCATTCGGCCCTTCGAGCCTGCACCGCCATTCAATGTGATCATGGCTGATCATCCCCAATCAGTACCCCACACCTGATTTCTCTCCATACCCTCTGATCCCCTTAGCCACAAGGGCCACATCTAACTCCCTCTTAAATATAGCCAATGAACTGGCCTCAACGACCCTCTGTGGCAGAGAGTTCCAGAGACCCACCACTCTCTGTGTAAAAAAAGTCCTTCTCATCTCGGTCCTAAAGGATTTCCCCCTTATCCTTAAGCTGTGACCCCTTGTCCTGGACCTCCCCAACATCGGGAACAATCTTCCTGCATCTAGCCTGTCCAACCCCTTAAGAATTTTGTACGTTTCTATAAGATCCCCTCTCAATCTCCTAAATTCTAGAGAGTATAAACCGAGTCTATGCAGTCTTTGTTCATAAGACAGTCCTGACATCCCAGGAATCAGTCTGGTGAACCTTCTCTGCACTCCCTCTATGGCAATAATGTCCTTCCTCAGATTTGGAGACCAGAACTGTACGCAATACTCCAGGTGTGGCCTCACCAAGACCCTATACAACTGAAGTAGAACCTCCCTGCTCCTATACTCAAATCCTTTTGCTATGAATGCTAACACACCATTCGCTTTCTTCACTGCCTGCTGCACCTGCATGCCTACTTTGGGTCTCGACCCGAAACGTCGCCTATCTCCTTCGCTCCTTAGATGCTGCTGCACCCGCTGAGTTTCTCCAGCTTTTTGTGTAACCCTGCCTACTTTCAATGACTGGTGTACCATGACACCCAGGTCGCGCTGCATCTCCCCTTTTCCTAATCGGCCACCATGGGAGACCTTAATGGGCCTGTCCCAGTGGAGGCCACAGAGGGTAATTGAGGCCAGTTCATTGGCTATATTTAAGAGGGAGTTAGATGTGGCCCTTGTGGCTAAGGGGATCAGAGGGTATGGAGAGAAGGCAGGTATGGGATACTGAGTTGGATGATCAGCCATGATCATATTGAATGGCGGTGCAGGCTCGAAGGGCCGATTGGCCTACTCCTGCACCTAATTTCTATGTTTCTATGTTTCTATGTTTTCAGGGTCAAATACTGTCATGGTCGTAGAAGGTCGCCGAAAAAACAACGACTGGACCCCCCCTACGACAATGTCTACGACCAATCTACAAACAACCGGCCACCTAGTCGACATCAAGCTACCGCCAACCGGCGACCCATTAGGACGTCCACCTACGACCACTACGGTCAACTATGCATTAGTGGAAATGGACACAATAAAATGGTTTCCTCCCACACTCCAAAGACGTACAGGTTTGTCAGTTAATTGGCTTCGGTAAAATTGTGTGTCGGATAGTGTTGGTGTGCGGGGATCGCTGGTCGGCGCGGACTCGGTGGGCTGAAGGGCCTGTTTCCACGCTGGATCTCTAAAGCCCAGTGTATATAAATATCTGACAGATATTTCTGAGAAAACTAAAATGACTCTTAAATGGTCAGCACGGACTGGAAGGGCCGAGAGGGCCTGTTTCCGTGCTGTAATTGTCATATGGTTAAATGGGTTACTCAACTTGCATGGATTAATTCTCAGGACATTAGTTGAGTTTATTGTTGTCACGTGGACACTAGGGTTGCCAACATCCTCACCCCCAAATAAGGGACAAAAGGTCAAAATACGGGACAAATTCACGACGACAATTCGTTGACCGACTCGGCCGTGGCTGTGTGAATGATGAGTTGGCCCGGGTGCTGGACTGCACGCAAAGCCCAGCCGGCAGGCCCAGCTGAGGAGTTTTGGGACGCAAAGTCCGGCGCCCCATCCAACTTGTGACCCGATGATCTGTAGGTCCGAAGGTCGGACATCTGGCCGGGCTGCCGAATGACAGGGCCACGGTCGAGGAGGCGCTGCTGCTGCTGCTGCTGCACTCCATGGGCTGCACTACGTCGGGACGGGTGAGGCGGGGCCGGACGTGGTGCTCCGACCCAACAGTCCCTTCGACCCGAGTAGTAGCGTTCAAATACGGGACAAGGGCGGTCCCGTATGGGACAAACCAATTTAGCCCAATATACGGGATGTCCCGGCTAATACGGGACAGTTGGCAACTCTAGTTACGAGGATAGGAATAAATAGGGCGTGATGGTCGATAGGGCAGGGAGGTTCTACTTCAGTTGTATAGGGTCTTGGTGAGACCACACCTGGAGTATTGCGTACAGTTCTAGTCTCCAAATCTGAGGAAGGACATTATTGCCATAGAGGGAGTGCAGAGAAGGTTCACCAGACTGATTCCTGGGATGTCAGGACTGTCTTATGAACAAAGGCTGCATAGACTCGGTTTATACTCTCTAGAATTTAGGTGACTTGGATAGGCTGGGTGGGTGGGCAAATGGTTGGCAGATGCAGTATAATGTGGATAAATGTGAGGTTATCCACTTTGGTGGCAAAAATAGGAGAGCAGACTATTATCTAAATGGTGGCCGGTTAGGAAAAGGGGAGATGCAGCGCGACCTGGGTGTCATGGTACACCAGTCATTGAAAGTAGGCATGCAGGTGCAGCAGGCAGTGAAGAAAGCGAATGGTATGTTAGCTTTCATAGCAGAAGGATTTGAGTATAGGAGCAGGGAGGTTCTACTTCAGTTGTATAGGGTCTTGGTGAGACCACACCTGGAGTATTGCGTACAGTTCTGGTCTCCAAATCTGAGGAAGGACATTATTGCCATAGAGGGAGTGCAGAGAAGGTTCACCAGACTGATTCCTGGGATGTCAGGACTGTCTCTAGAATTTAGGAGATTGAGAGGGGATCTTATAGAAACTTACAAAATTCTTAAGGGATTGGACAGGCTAGATGCAGGAAGATTGTTCCCGATGTTGGGGAGGTCCAGGACAAGGGGTCACAGCTTAAGGATAAGGGGGAAATCCTTTAGGACCGAGATGAGAAGGACTTTTTTCACACAGAGAGTGGTGGGTCTCTGGAACTCTCTGCCACAGAGGGTAGTTGAGGCCAGTTCATTGGCTATATTTAAGAGGGAGTTAGATGTGGCCCTTGTGGCTAAGGGGATCAGAGGGAATGGAGAGAAGGCAGGTACGGGATACTGAGTTGGATGATCAGCCATGATTGTATTGAATGGCGGTGCAGGCTCGAAGGGCCGAATGGCCTACTCCTGCACCTAATTTCTATGTTTCTATGTTTCTAAATAACAACAACAAATAGAAATAGTCAAACAATTGGACATTCCAGGCAATATTTGCAAAGCAATGAAAAGCCTAAAGCAAAATTTAAATGTCCAACACTTTTTCTTTACAAGCTCGAAAAGGAGTGAGAAGAAGAATAACTTAGTGAGAAGAAGAAGAAGAGTTAATAGAACCATTTTGAATAAGGGGTGTTTTATTGAAACTACAGTGGCCAAAACTGCGAGCGGTTCCGGTCAACCTCGTTACAGGAACTTTTGGAAAAGTTATTTCCATGTAAGATCATTAAGGGCTTGGACACGCTAGAGGCAGGAAACATGTTCCCAATATTGGGGGGAGTCCAGAACCAGGGGCCACAGTTTAAGAATAAGGGGTAGGCCATTTAGAACGGAGATGAGGAAAAACGTTTTCACCCAGAGAGTGGTGAGTCTGGGGAATTCTCTGCCTCAAAGAGGGCTGTGGAGGCAGGTTCTCTGGATGCTTTCAAGAGAGAGCTAGATAGGGCTCTTAAAAATAGCGGAGTCAGGGGATATGTTAGTTAGTTTGTTTAGTTAGTTTAAAAGATGCTGTCTTACACCAAAGATAGACACAAAGTGCTGGTGTAACTCAGCGGGTCAGGCAGCATTTCTGGAGAAAAAGATGCTATCTGAAGAAGTTCTCGAACCGAAACGTCACCTATTCCTTCTCTCCAGAGATGCTGCCTGACTCGCTGAGTTACATGTGCATCTGGTGTCTATGCTAGATTATGTGATTCTGATATTGGAAATATACACACAACACTATATATATACCACAACAACAAATATACATACACACACAAACTGCAAAGGATAGTTCAGGTCAGGTCGGGGGGAGTTCCCCCCCGCCACGGGTACCATGTAACCCCGTGCTACCTGCTCCATGGTCGGATAGTCGGCGGCTAAACCGTCTCCCCCGCCTGGTTTGCCGGGTGAGGAGGGGGCTGTGGACCCCCAGCAGGACCAAAAACAAGACCTGTCAAAGGGCGGATGAGCTCCTAGCGAGGAAACGGCCATCCACACTTCAGTAGAAGTTGCGATCACTGCCGTACACAGCATTGTAAGGGGATATGGGGGAGAAGGCAGGAACGGGGTACCGATTGGGGATGATCAGCCACGATCACATTGAATGGCGGTGCTGGCTGAAAGGGCCGAATGGCCTACTCCTGCACCTATTGCCTATTGTCTATTGTTAGTTGTTCTCATCTCTCCTCTACCTTTTGCTTTTGTCCTCCTTTTATGGCCCTCTGTCTCCTTGCATTTGGTTCCCATCCCCCTGCCTTGTTAGTTTAAACGTGACCTTTCCTGCACTCGTTAGCTGCATGGATACGTGTGGAAGCTGCAGTCTGCAGCGGTTGGGACAGCTGTACAGCACAACAACCTTTAAGCATTCATTAACGCACATCTATGTCCCTGATGCGTATTCATTGACGTACCCCAATGTTTTGGGATGGTTAATCCTTGACGCACACGACAAGTCTTTTGATATTGTAAATTAAGTAAAGGATTAAACAGCAATGCAGGTTCACTCGTGTTAGCGTTGTTACATTTGTATATTATTGTTTTGAGAACGTATTGTAATCTATATTACTAAAAGTCTGATCTCGACCACTTCCTGTTGTTCTGTATATTGATTTTAGAAAAAAACGCCTGCACCCTACTTGAAATGGAATTTCAAGGAATAGCCGTGAGTCAACGGCCAGCCCGCCAGCCATGAGTGAGTGAGCTGCCAGCACAACAGGCTTGAGTGACTGAGCCACCAGTCCAAGAATCTATTCGGCCCACAATGTCCATACTAGCCCTCTGGAAACCAGTCCCTTCTGCCCACAACATCCATACTAGCGCTCCAGAAAGCCACCTCCTCCCACTGGCCACCAATATTGGAATTGGTGGAGAGGTGGAATAATGCGTTGGGTGATGTTGTGATGTTGGGACCCAACGGGTCTAGTTGATGATAAAAAAATTACAAAGTGCGCACAGTTTTAAGGGTCAAACTCTGTACAAAAAGTCTGAGTGGAATTTCAGATTAGGACAGTAACTGGGACTATGTTCTCTCCTGGTGCACACGTAAATGAATGGAAGTTGTCAGAGGCCAGTTGATTGGTGACGGCAGATGGAAACAGGCCTTTCCGCCCAAATCATCCCAGCTGACTAATCTAAGCTAGTCCCGTTTGTTTTCCTTTGCCCCATCTCTATATAACTAAAAGTCTTCATCTTGTTTGTGTGTCTGTGTGTGTCAATCTGGTTTATATCTATTTTCTTCCAAACGCTAGTCCACAGCCTTCCAATTTTCATACATTCTCCTCACATTTTCCCCGTGGTGGCAATAAACTTCCTCCCATCACATTTCCACCTATATTTCTGAAGTTATTGATCCTTGAAATTTTAAAAACAGCCCAAACCCACCCACTTTGGGGAAAAAAAAACACGGGTTGCGTCACAACGAACTCGCAAGGCAGGACGGGACATAGAAACATAGAAATTAGGTGCAGGAGTAGGCCATTCGGCCCTTCGAGCCTGCACCGCCATTCAATGTGATCATGGTTGATCATCCAACTCAGTATCCCGTACCTGCCTTCTCTCCATACCCCCTGATCCCTTTAGCCACAAGTGCCACATCTAACGCCCTCTTAAATATAGCCAATGAACTGGCCTCAACTACCCTCTGTGGCAGAGAATTCCAGAGACTCACCACTCTCTGTGTAAAGAATGTTTTCCTCATTTCGGTCCTAAAGGAATTCCCCCTTATCCTTAGACTGTGACCCCTTGTTCTGGACTCCCCCAACATCGGGAACAATCTTCCAGCATCTAGCTTGTCCAACCCCTTAAGAATTTTGTAAGTTTCTATAAGATCCCCCCTCAATCTTCTAAATTCCAGCGAGTACAAGCCGAGTCTATCCAATCTTTCCTCATATGAAAGTCCTGACATCCCAGGAATCAGTCTGGACACTCCAGGAGGGAGGGGCGCTCCAGCACTGGCGGTGAACGAGGAGTGGCGGCGGCTTCCGGCGCTGGACGCCCGGTGGGGAGGGTGGTGATGGAGCTGGAGTGAGGGCCGAGCCCGGGGCTTGGGACGGGGGCCGTGACCCGAGAAAGAAGCCACCGCTGGAACCAAAGACGAGCCTGGATCCGGGGTCAGGGTCGAGCCCGGAGATGAAGTCGGGGCCTGCACTGGATCCCAATGGAGATCGTACCTTGAGGAGATCTTGCAATGGAGCAGACAACATGTGTAAGAAGGAACTGCAGATGCTGGTTTACACCAAAGATTGACACAAAGTGCTGGTGGCTGGAGAAAAAGATGCTATCTGAAGATGTTCTCGACCCGAAGTGTCACCTATTTCTTCTGTCCAGAGATGCTGCCTGACTTGCTGAGTTACTCGTGCATCTTGTGTCTATGCTAGATTATGTGATTTTGATATTGGAAATATGCACACAACACTAGACAAACTGCAAAGGATTGTTCAGGTCAGGTCGGGGGGAGGAGTTTCCCCGCCACGGGCACCATGTGACCTCGTGCTACCTGCTCCATGGTCGGATAGTCGCCGAATAAGCCGTCTCCCCCACCTGGTTTGCCGGGTGAGGAGGGGGCTGTGGACCCCCAGCAGGACCAAAAACAAGATCCTGTCAAAGGGCGGATGAGCTCCTAGCGAGCCAACGGCCATCCACACTTCAGTAGAAGTTGCGATCACTGTCGTGCGTGGCATTGTAAGGTGCTACGTGATAAAGAACACACACACACACCAAAATCCTGTACTTCCAGCGGCGGAAGTCCGCAGGAACTGGAGGACGGAGATGTGTGGTGCGTCCGTCAACGTTCCCGTCGGAAACCAGCACCACAGGGTCGCTAATGTCTTCAATGATGATGATCCAAAGAATTGTGAAAAAAAAAGAAACTCTGTCTTATATCTGTGAGATAAACCTCCATCTTCAATCAAACTAAAGATTTTCCCGTGCATCTGTGTTATCCTTCTTCACACCAAAGATAAATGATATTGCAAAAACATAGAAACATTGAAATTAGGTGCAGGAGTAGGCCATTCGGCCCTTCGAGCCTGCACCGCCATTCAATATGATCATGGCTGATCATCCAACTCAGTATCCTGTACCTGCCTTCTCTCCATACCCGCTGATCCCCTTAGCCACAAGGGCCACATCTAACTCCCTCTTAAATATAGCCAATGAACTGGCCTCAACTACCCTCTATGGCAGAGAGTTCCAGACACCCACCACTCTCTTTGTGAAAAAAGTCCTTCTCATCTCGGTCTTAAAGGATTTCCCCCTTATCCTTAAGACAGTCCCTTCACCTTTCAGGGTGGACGTCCTCACCTTGACACCAAACTGGAAAAGGGAGATAGGAACTATTGCCCCCCATGTTTCTATTATTTCCCACTCTCACAAACCTACGTCCCCTGGTTCTTGAATTCCTTACTCTGGACATCTCTGATGACCTCTCTTGGACCCACAATACCTCAACACTGGTCAAGAAGGCTCACCAGCGTCTCTTCTTCCTGAGGAGACTAAAGGAGATCCATCTGTCTCCTCAGATTCTGGTGAGGGCATCGAGAGCATCCTTAAGGGCCTGTCTCACCAGCATGCAGTGAGCGCGAGCTAACGTGGTCGCTTGAGCCGTCCGGCCTCGCGGGGCCGGTCCCACTTCGAACGCCGGAGCCCATATGGAGTTGTGCGGAGCTGGTCCCGACATCGCGCGGGGCTCTGAAAAACTGACCGTGTTCAAACATTCCGCGCGGCCACGGCCTGTCGGCCTGCAGCCACGTCGACGCATTACACACCGCCTCGACGTCGTGCCTCCGTGCCCCTCTCTCTGTGTGCCTCCGTGACCCTCTCTGTGTGCCTCCGTGACCCTCTCTCTGTGTGCCTCCGTGACCCTCTCTCTGTGTGCCTCCGTGACCCTCTCCATGTGTGCCTCCGTGACCCTCTCTCTGTGCACACAACACTGGAGTTAAGGGGCCTGTCCCACTTGGGCATCATTTGGGCCTCAATGCCGTGAACGCCGACAACGGGGACGGATTTTACGTAGGGGACAGGTAAGTGACAGCTGTTTATTTTTACATATAAACTTGCTTTTTTAGGGGACTTTAATCAATATTTCATGTTGCGAAACAGTGATTTAGTCCCCATACGAACCGGCAGAAAATGTCCTGCCGATATTGGGTTTAAATTCACCGCAACCGCAACGTTCTAATCCATCGCGTTCCAGAAAATCCCACTCGCAAGCTGTTTAAAATGCCCATTAATTTACAGGCATTAAACACTGAATTCCTTCAATTTGGCCTATAAATTAATGACAATTAGATTTAAAAATCATGTTATATTGTGAATTATTGTGTGAATGTTAATTGGACACTTAGGCTTTACATTTTTTTTTAATTTTTTCTTAAGAAATGGATAGATGTTTAGATCTAGTCATTGAATTTTGTAATTGGCTACAATTGGGTAACTAACTAATTATATGCTTTAATTTCAGGTCATCCAAGTAAGATTGTTTCATATTTGTTTCAGAATGCTTCAATCTATAATAACTGAAAATTTCTTTAAGTTCTCTTAATTCTTAAGGAAGTTATGGGCTTTTGACTGTCCTCGATCACAACTTTTGTGTTAAGTCAATAGAAAAGCAATAGGAAGCAAGTTGCTAATTTCCGAGTATGAAAATGGCCCTAACTTTATTAATACTGAAGATATGAAAGTGAATTAGGTGTCAAATTAAACTTCTTTTTATGCTTTATCTGATGGTATAAATTGCAGACTTTATTTTTAAAATCTCAAAATTTTGTAACATTGCTAGTATATTGGGCTAAATTGGTTTGTCCCGTATTGGACCGCCCTTGTCCTGTATTTGACTGCTACTACTCGGGTCGAAGGGCCTGTTTCCGCACTGTATCTCCAAACTAATCTAAACTAAAGATGCTGGAAGTAGCTTTTTCATCCAGTGTGGTATTTGGACTATTTGGAATAGTCAAGGACAAATGCATAAAAGCAAAGGAGATCTATTCAACTTACAATTAGATAGGACAGGTAATGTGCGGAGGTGTTTGGCATCAGTGGTTTTATCATCCTTAAATATATTATATTTCTATTTTTTCATTACCAGCATGAAAATCCTGCAGACAGTTATCGCTGGATGAAATAATAGGTGCCGGCTTAGAAACTTGTTATTGGTACCAAAGTCATTTGGCACGAAAAGATTTTGCTCATGTGAACTAACACCAAACATTAATAGAGTTTGTGACAGTGTCAGAGAGTGATACAGTGTGGAAACACACTGGCCCACAGCACGGAGACAGGCCCTTCGGCCCAACTTGCCCGTACCGGTCAAGAAGCCCCGCCTGCCCTTGTCCTCGTTTGGTTCATGTCCTTCTAAACGTTGGTTGGACACAAAATGCTGTAGTTACTCCAGCATTTTGTGTCTACCTTCGTTTTTAACCAGCATCTGCAGTCCTTCTAAACACACTTCTTCTAAACCTTTCCTATCCACGCACCTGTCTAAATGTTGAGGTGGTACCTGCCTCAACTACGTCCTCTGGCAGCTCGTTCCATACACCCACCACCCTCTGTTTGAAACTATTGCCCCCCATGTTCCTATTATTTCCCCCCCTCACAAACCTATGTCTCCTGGTTCTTGAATTCCTTACTCTGGACATCTCTGATGACTTCTCTTGGACCCACAATACCTCTACACTGGTCAAGGAGGCTCACCAGCGTCTCTTCTTCCTGAGGAGACTAAAGAAGGTCCATCAGTCTCCTCAGATTCTGGTGAACTTCTACCGCTGCGCCATCGAGAGCATCCTTAAGGGCCTGTCCCCTCCAGCATGCGACTCCATGCGGTGAGCGCGACCTAACGTGGTCACTTGAGCCGCCCGGCCTCGGGGGGCCGGTCCCACTTCGATCGCCGGAGCCCATATGGAGTTGTGCGGAGCTGGTCCCAACATCGCGCGGGGCTCCGAAAAACTGGCCGTGTTCAAAAATTCCGCCCGGCAACGGCCTGTCGGCCCGCAGCCGCCTCGACGCATTACGCACCGCCTCGACGTCGTGCCTCCATGACCCTCTCTCTGTGCCTGTACGGGGTACTGATTGTGCATGATCAGCCGTGATCACAGTGAATGGTGGTGCTGGCTCGAAGGGCCGAATGGCCTACTCCCGCGCCTATTTTCTGTTTCTATGTTTCTATATGGTGTGGTACGGTAGCCTATTGCACAGGACAAGGAAGAGTCTCAAAATGATTCACCTTTCCACCGGGTTATTTAAGAGACCTTTGTCGCTGTTCTTGATATGTTCTCGTCTGATGAGATGCATGTTATTATAACTAACTCTGATTCTGTGTGTCCTGTCCTGTAATGTTTCTACCCTGCAGATCTCCCCTCCAGTCAATTCACTGCAGGACAAATCAATTGAATACCTTTCGCCCGTCGGGGGAACCTGAACATTTCCGCCACCCAAGATAGACATAAAAAGCTGGAGTAACTCAGCGTGATCTCTGGAGAGAAGGAATGGGTGACCCTTCTTCAGACTCGACCCGAAACGTCACCCATTCCTTCTCCCCAGAGATGCTGCCTGTCCCGCTGAGTTACTCCAGCTTTTTGTGTCTATCTTCGGTTTAAACCAGCGCCTGCTAGTTCCTTCCTATATTTAATATATACATATCGCTGTGCAACTTCCCGGTAGTATTTCCTTTGTCCTTCAGCACTGCACCCTGCTTAGACCAAATCAATGTGCCTTCTGAACTGATGTACAGAAAGCTTGAACGAAGCTTGGGGACATGTAACCTGCACGTCTTTGGAGAGTGGGAGGAAACCGGAGCACCCGGAGAAAAGCCACACGGATCACGGGGGGGGGAAGAGAAAGTACAAACTCTGCACAGACAAGCGCCCGTGGTCAGGATCGAACCCGGGTCTCCGGCGCTGCGAGGCAGTGACTCTACCGCCCGGAGAAGGTGCGAATGCTAGAGGCTGATCACTCGGGAACAATCTTCAAGGTGACTCATCTTTTCACTTATCTTTCCACAATAGACAATAGGTGCAGGAGGAGGCCATTCGGCCCTTCGAGCCAGCACCGCCATTCAATGTGACCATGGCTGATCATCCCCAATCAGTACCCCGTTCCTGCCTTCTCCCCATATCCCCTGACTCCGCTATTTTTAAGAGCCCTATCTAGCTCTCTCTTGAAAGCATCCAGAGAACCCGCCTCCACCGCCCTCTGAGGCAGAGAATTCCACAGACTCACCACTCTCTGTGAGAAAAAGGTATTGTCATTTGAGAGTGTTAAAGAAGGAACTGCAGATGCTGGAGAATCGAGGGTTACACAAAAGGCTGGAGAAACTCAGCGGGTGCTGCAGCATCTAAGGAGCGAAGGAGATCGGGTCGAGACTCTTCTTCAGACGGGAGTCATTTGAGATGACCTGGGATGTCGGGACTTTCGTATGAGGAAAGACTGGATAGACTCGGCTTGTACTCGCTGGAATTTAGAAGATTGAGGGGGGATCTTATAGAGACTTACAAAATTCTTAAGGGGTTGGACAAGCTAGATGCTGGAAGATTGTTCCCGATGTTGGGAGAGTCCAGAACAAGGGGTTACAGTCTAAGGATAAGGGGGAATTCCTTTCGGACCGAGATGAGGAAAACATTTTTCACACAGAGAGTGATGAGTCTCTGGAATTCTCTGCCACAGAAGGTAGTTGAGGCCAGTTCATTGGGTATATTTAAGAGGGAGCTAGATGTGGCACTTGTGGCTAAAGGGATCAGGGGGTATGGAGAGAAGGCAGGTACGGGATACTGAGTTGGATGATCAGCCATGATCATATTGAATGGCGGTGCAGGTTCGAAGGGCCGAATGGCCTACTCCTGCACCTATTTTTCTATGTTTCCATGAGAGCCCTTTCGTCGCTATCCTTGATTAGGTGATAAGATGCTTGCTGTTGCCATCAGCGGTTATTCTGTTTTAAGAAGGAACTGCAGACGCTGGGAAATCGAAGGTGCTCGACAAAGATGCTGGAGAAACTACAGAAATATTGGGGAACTCAGGGCAGCCGGAATAACCAGCGGGTAGACAGAAATTACTGGAGAAACTCAGCGGGCGAGGCAGCATCCGTGGAGCGAAGGGGATAGGCGACGTGAAAATCGAAGGCGGACAAAAAAATGCTGGAGAAACTCGGCATCTATGGAGCGAAGGAAATAGGCAACGTTTCACGTTGCCTATTCCCTTCGCTCCATAGATGCTGCCTCACCCGCTGAGTTTCCTCCAGCATTCCCTGGTTATTCCGACTGCCCTGAGTTTCCAATATTTCTGCAGTTCCTCCACCAACTTTGTCTAGCACCTTCGATTTTCCCCAATTCGATTTCCCCCTCCCCTCCAGCATATCTCACCCTGTCCTCTCCTCCCCTGTCCTCTCCAGTCAATTCACCGCAGAACAGGTGGGATAAAAACACCTCTCGCTTGTGTACAGGGGGGTGGCACCGACCTGAATGTGTATATCACCATGTCGCCTGCGCTGTGGCTGTGGCTGTGGCTGTGGCTGTGGTTGTTCAGAGCAGCGATCCTATTGTCCTGGGGAGCTTCACCGATCCATCGCCGCCACTGCTTGTGGCCCGGGCAGTGTGTTGTCTCTGTGCGGGGTTTTCTTTTTAAAAAAAAATATTTTTCCAGCAACACAGCTTGGCGTTGCACAGGAGGCTGTCACAGGAGCTTGCACGGGAGAGGGGAGGGGAGGGGAGGGGAAGAGGGGAAGAGGGGGTGCCTGCGCTTATTCATATTCCCCCGTGGTGACGGGGGACACGGCTGGGGAAGGGAGATAAGCTCGCATCTAACCCCCCCCCTGCCGCCGCTGCTGCTGTTGTTCTGCCGCTGCCCTACCCCGCAATCAATTACTCTCCTCCACGGCATCCAAACCTAACCAGCAGCCTGCAGGACCACAGCGTGCAAAGGACTCGTGTGAGCTCCGTTTTATGGAGTGATAAGAGTGAGGATACATGATCACATTGAATGGCGGTGCTGTCTCGAAGGGCCGAATGGCCTACTCCTGCCCCTATTGTCTGTTGTCTATTGTCTATTGTCTGTTGAAACAGGACTGATTGGGGATGATCAGCCATGATCACATTGAATGGAGGTGCTGTCTCGAAGGGCCGAATGGCCTACTCCTGCACCTATTGTCTACTATCTACTTCCTATCGAAACAGGACTGATTTGGGGATGATCAGCCATGATCACATTGAATGGCGGTGCTGGCCCTAAAGGGCCGAATGGCCTACTCCTGCCCCTATTGTCTGTTGTCTATTGTCTATTGTCTGTTGAAACAGGACTGATTGGGGATGATCAGCCCTGATCACATTGAATGGCGGTGCTGTCTCGAAGGGCCGAATGGCCTACTCCTGCACCTATTGTCTGTTGTCTATTGAAATAGGACTGATTGGGGATGATCAGCCATGATCATATTGAATGGTGGTGCTGGCTCTAAAGGGCCGAATGGCCTATTCCTGCGCCTATTGTCTGTTGTCTATTGAAATAGGACTGATTGGGGATGATCACATTGAATGGTGGTGCTGGCTCTAAAGGGCCGAATGGCCCAGTCCTGCACCTATTGTCTGTTGTCTATTGAAATAGGACTGATTGGGGATGATCACATTGAATGGTGGTGCTGGCTCTAAAGGGCCAAATGGCCTATTCCTGCGCCTATTGTCTATCGTCTGTTGACCTTTGGCCCAACTTGCCCACACCGGCCAACAATATCCCATCTACCCACTAGTCCCACCTGCACGCGGTTTGGTCCATATCCCTCCAAACCTGTCCTATCCATGTACCTACCAGCAGCCTGCATATCGACAGCGTGCAAATAACTTGTGTGAGCTCAGTTTTATAAGAGTCATAAGAGTGAGGAAAAAGCACAGTGAGATATATATATATATTGGAAGGAACTGCAGACGCTGGTTTAACCCGAAGATAGACACAAAATGCTGGAGTAACTCAGCGGGTAAGGCAGCATCCATGGAGCGAAGGAAATAGGCAACGTTTTTTCTCACAGAGAGTGGTGAGTGTAAACACTTTTTCTCACAGAGAGTTGTGAGTCTGTGGAATTCTCTGCCTCAGAGGGCGGTGGAGGCCGGTTCACTGGATGCTTTCAAGAGAGAGCTAGATAGGGCTCTTAAAAATAGCGGAGTCAGGAGATATGGGGAGAAGGCAGGAACGGGGCACTGATTGGGGATGATCAGCCATGATCACATTGAATGGCGGCGCTGGCTCGAAGGGCCGAATGGCCTACTCCTGCACCTATTGTCTATTGTCTATAGTTCACTCGTTGTAGGAGTAGAATTACGCCATTCGGCCCATCGCGTCCTCTCCGCCATTCAATCAAGTCATTGTCTGTTGTTTCGGGCCGAATCCCTTCTTCAGACTGAGGAACTTGAACTTCTTCAAACTGCAGAAGAAGTCTTGACCCGAAACACCTCCTATTTCCACATGCTGCCTGACCCGCTGAGAAGGGTCTCGACCCAAAATGTCACCTATTCTTTTTATTCTCCAGAGATGCTGCCTGGCCCGCTGGGCTACTCCAGCGCTTTGCGTCTATCTATCTTTGGTATGAAACCTGCACCTGCAGTTCCTTCCTGACGCAGCTGAAATTGGACCCAGACTTTTTGTTCAGCTTCATGTTTCAGGGCTGCCTAATAAGACTAAATTGACACACGATACCCAACGGTGATGCTTCTTAGCGCCGCATAATTAGCAGGCCCAGCTGCGACATGGCCAATTACGCCTTGTGATGAGGCAAGATTATTAATCCGTACCTTCCACCGCGTCCCTTCATCCCTATTCCACTTCCGTTACCATCCCACAGGTTGAAATCAGCTGCCGATCGTAAACAGGCAGCGTCACCTAAAGCACGCTGAGCTACCGTGAACAACAAAATGAGATGTTGACGACTCGGAAACATAGAAACATAGACAATAGGTGCAGGAGGAGGCCATTCAGCCCTTCAAGCCAGCACCGCCATTCATTGCGATCGTGGCTGATCGTCCACAATCAATAACCCATGCCTGGAGAAACTCAGCGGGTGCCGCAGCATCTAAGGAGCGAAGGAGATAGGCGACGTTTCGGGTCGAGACCCTTCTTCCCCCGTGCCTGCCTTCTCTCCATATCCCTTGATACCACTAGCCACTAGAGCTCTATCTAACTCTCTCTTAAATCCATCCAGTGACTTGGCCTCCACTGCCCTCTGTGGCAGGGAATTCCACAAATTCACAACTCTCTGGGGGATATTTTTTTTTCCCACCTCAGTCTTAAATGGCCTCGCCTTTATTCCAAGACCGTGGCCCCTGGTTCTGGACTCGCCCCAACTTTGGGAACATTTTTCCTGCATCTAGCTTGTCCAGTTCTTTTTTTTTTAAGACTTCTCGTGAATTGCTAACCAACGAGCACGTTGAAGGGACAGTCGATGCTGTTGAATGTACTCAGTTTAGTTCGGAGGGAGGGACAGCATGGAAACAGGCCCTTCAGCCCACCGAGTCAATGCTGGCCATCGATAATTTGTTCAGTTCGTAGAGCGGCAGCGGTGGCGCAGCGGTAGAGCTGCTGCCTCGCGGCGCCGGAGACCCGGGTTCGATCCCGACCACTGTCCCTGTCTGCACGGAGTTTGCACGTTCTCCCCAGTGACCTGCGTGGGTTTTCCCTGGGATTCTCTGTTCAAGTTCAAGTTCACATTTATTGCCACATGCACCAATCAAGGGACAGTGGAATGTGACTTACCATGCAGCCACAATGGAATAGAATCATATGCTGAGAGAATGGAGCGGCTGGGCTCGTACACTCTGGTGTTTAGAAGGATGAGAGGGAACCTCATTGAAACATATCAGATTGTTAAGGGTTTGGACACGCTAGAGGCAGGAAACATGTTCCCGATGTTGGGGGAGTCCAGAACCAGGGGCCACAGTTTAAGGATAAGGAGTAAGCCATTTCGAACAGAGACGAGGAAACACTTTTTCTCACAGAGAGTGGTAAGCCTGTGGAATTCTCCGCCTCAGAGGGCGGTGGAGGCTGGTTCTCTGGATGCTTTCAAGAGAGAGCTAGATAGGGTTCTTAAAGATAGCAGAGTCAGGGGATACGAGGAGAAGGCAGGAACGGGGTACTGATTGGGGATGATCAGCCATGATCACATTGAATGGCGGTGCTGGCTCGAAGTGCCGAATGGCCTGCTCCTGGAACTATTGTCTATTGTCTATTAACACTATCCCACACTCACTAGGGACAATTTACATTGATGCCAAGCCAATTATCCTACCAACTTGTACATCTTTGGAGTATGGGGGGAAACCGGAGCACCCGGAGAAAACCCACGCAGGTCACGGGCAGAACGCACAAACTCCATACAGACAGCACCCGTAGTCGGGATAGAACCCGGGTCTCTGGCGTTACAAGGCAGCAACTCTACCGCTGCGCCACCGTGCCCCCACTGTGGTGTGACTAAATTACTAAGAGGATAACGATCGCGTTTAGGAAATTCATTGCAACTGATTTCTGTGTAATTTTCGAGGAACTTAAACGCGTTGCCTGTAAACAGCGATTGATTTTGAACACCGCTTAATACATTTTTAGGCACACTATCCTGCACCAGCGCACCATAACCAGTGGAACACCTCAAGGGGCTTTTAAGAACTGTAGCTTAATAATCAGTGCAATTTACCAAATCAATTTGTAAGCTTTTACGGAAATGAATTCACACAAAATATGGAATAGTTTTTACTGTGGAATTTTAGTTTCAGTTTAGTTTAATTTGGTGCCACAGCGCGGAAACAGGCCCTTCGGCCCACCGAGACCGCGCCGACCAGCGATCTCCCCGCACACTAACACTATCCTACATTCAGTCGGGGCAATTTACTATCACACCAAGCCAATTAACCTACACACCTGCATGTCTTTGGACTGTTGGGGGGAAACCAAGGAAAACCCACGCAGGTCACGGGGAGAACGTACGAACTCCGTAACGACAGCGCCCGTGGTCAGGATCGAAACTGGGTTTCTGGCGCGGCAAGGCAGCAACTCTACCGCTGCGCCACCGCGCCACCTATTTGGTAGGAAAGCACGGAGTCGGTGGGCCGATGGGCCTGTTTCCGCGTTGTACCTCTAAACTAAACTAAACTAAACTAATATGTCACATTACAGAGAACCAGCCACAGTTTAAGAATACGGGGCAGAACGGAGATGAGGAAACACTTTTTCACACGGAGAGTTGTGGGTCTGTGGAATTCTCTGCCTCAGGGGGCGGTGGAGGCCGGTTCTCTGGAAACTTTCAAGAGAGAGTTAGATAGGGCTCTTAAAGATAGCAGAATCAGGGGATATGGGGAGAAGGCAGGAATGGGGTACTGATTGTGGACGATCAGCCATGATCACAATGAATGGCGGTGCTGGTTTGAAGGGCCGAATGGCCTACTCCTGCACCTATTGTCTATTGTCTATCGTAGTAATATTATCATTTTAATGTCTGAAACGCAAAAGTCATTTCACTTGAATGGGGAGAAGGCAGGAACGGGGAGAAGGCAGGAATTGGCGAGAAAAAATTTGAAAAGTCCTTACAAATGTCAAAGCAATGTATTGTAAAGGAAAGTAATTTTGGTCATTAAAACTCTGGCTGTTCTATTTCCATTTATCTCATGTTTTATAAAATGATGTATGTCGGGTGAAACTTAAAAGTCGACCAATTTTCACAGTGTTTGCCACAGATAGGATTATGTCTATCTATATTATATCTATATTATATTATATTATGTATCATTATAGATAGGAGAAATAAATAAAAGATCGATTATTGCTTATTATACTACAAGAGCCGGGTGGCCACGGTGGTGCAGCGGTAGAGTTGCTGCCTTGCAGCGGTAAAGACCCGGGTTCGATCCTGACCACAGGTGTTGTCTGTACGGAGTTTGTACGTTCTCCCCGTGACCTGCGCGGGGTTTTCTCCGGGTCTTTCGTTTAAGTTCAGTTTAGTTTATTGTCACGTGTACTGAGGTACAGTGAAAAGCTTTTGTTGCGTGCTAACCAGTCAGCGGAAAGACAACACGTGATTACAATCGCGCCATTTACAGTGTATAGGCGTCAGGGAGGCGCTATAGGTGCATCAGCACAAGGACAAATAGACTCAAGAACAGTTTCTTTCCAAAATCCATTATCTCCCTGAACTCACACATGCACCGACTTCACAGCCTAACCCCCGGACTTCCATCTACCCACCTACAGTAATTTGTACGGTAACTGTAATTTCCAATATGTGCAATAACCCATACTGGATATAGGAATCCTATTTATCCATTCTATTTATCCATTGTCTTTTTATAGATATGTAAATAGCGCCGCAGAAACTGTGCACCGTATCCCCCCCCCTTTTTTGTTTTGTTTTGCACTGAGTAGGAGCAGCTTTTAATCTCATTGTACATGTGTATAGTGACAATAAAAGGCATTCTGATTCTGATTCTGTATAGATACATGACGAGGGAATAAAATTCATATAAAGCCACAAAAGCTTTCCTTGTTGCGTGCTAACCCGTCGGCAGGAAGACAATACATTTTGTTTAGTTTAGTTCAGAGATACAGCGCGGAAACAGGCCCTTCGGCCCACCGGGTCTGCGCCGACCAGCGATCCCCGCACATTAACACTGCCCTACACCCACTAGGGACAATTTTTACATTTACCAAGCCAATTAACCTACAAACCTGTACGTTCTTGGAGCGTGGGAGGAAACCAAAGATCTCAGAGAAAACCCACGCAGGTCACGGGTAGAAACTCCGCACAGACAGCACCCGTAGTCGGGATCGAACCCGGTTCTCCGGCGCTGCATTCGCTGCAAAGCAGCAACTCTACCGCTGCGCCACCGTGACCAATCGCCAAATACATGATAAAGAGAATAACGTTTAGTGCACGATAAAGTCCGATCAAAGATAGTCCAAGGGTCACGAATGAGGTGGATAGTAGTTCAGGACCGCGCTCTGGTTGTTGGTAGGATGGTTCAGTTGCCTGATAACAGCTGGGAAGAAACTGTCCCTCAATCTGGAGCTGTGTGCGTTTTCACACTTATCCAACCAGTGCTCCCGTTTTCCTCCCACACTCCAAAGACGCACGGGTTCGTACGTTGAAGAGGGACACAAAATGCTGGAGTAACTCAGCGGGCCACTGGAGAAAATAGGCGACGCTTCGTGTCAAGGCCCTTCTTCAGACCCGCAACGAAACGTCACCTAGTCCTTCACTCCAGAGAGGCTGTCTGACCCGTTCAGGTACTCCAGCTTTTCGGTTTAAACCAGCATCTGCAGTTCCTGCCAACACAGGCTTGTAGATTAATTGCCTTCTTCAAAATAGTAAATTATCACCAGGCTTAACAATGGATTCATAATTATAGATAGGGGAGAGAAATAAAAGGTGAATTATCGCTTATTATACTACAAGACCCTGTCTGAGGCGGATAGTTTATCTCGCAGTGCACCAGTAAATCCTCATCCTCATCATTTTCCATGGAATGAAAAGCTTACCCAGATCTGACTGCCAGCCCAGATGAATTCTAATGCCAGCAAAGAGATTAGCTGGAATTTAGAAATCGTCAGGGAATTTAGAAATAGGGGTAGTCAGGGTCTTGGTGAGGCCACACCTGGAGTATTGCGCACAGTTTTGGTCTCCAAATCTGAGGGAAGACATTCTTGCCATAGAGGGAGTACAGAGAAGGTTCACCAGACTGATTCCTGGGATGTCAGGACTTCCATATGAAGAAAGACTGGATAGACTCGGCTTGTACTCGCTAGAATTTAGAAGATTGAGGGGGGATCTTATAGAAACTTACAAAATCCTTAAGGGGTTGGACAGGCTAAATGCAGGAAGATTGTTCCCAATGTTTTGGAAGTCCAGAACAAGGGGTCACGGCTTAAGGATAAGGGGGAAGTCTTTTAGGACTGAGATGGGAAAAACATTTTTCACACAGAGAGTAGTGAATATCTGGAATTCTCTGCCACAGAAGGTAGTTGAGGCCAGTTCGTTGGCTATATTTAAGAGGGAATTAGATGTGGCCCTTGTGGCTAAAGGGATCAGAGGGTATGGAGAGAAGGCAGGTACGGGATACTGAGTTGGATGATCAGCCATGATCATATTGAATGGCGGTGCAGGCTCGAAGGGCCGAATGGCCTACTCCTGCACCTATTTTCTAGGTTTCTATGTCTCCGAGCGATTGACCTGAGGCAATGGGAAATACCCTGTGGTTTATCCAACCAATTCCGAAAATCGGAATGCACAGTTGACTCTTCCCATTAATTGAGGGGAAAGTGGGATATTAAATCCTTGCCTGGTTTAGCGATGCAACGCGGAAACATGCCCCTCGGCCCACCGTGTCCGCGCCGACCTGCGATCCCCGCACACTAGCACTATCCCACACACGCTAGGGACAATTTACAATTGAATGGCGGTGCAGGCTCGAAGGGCCGAATGGCCTACTCCTGCACCTAATTTCTATGTTTCTATGTACCAATTAAACCTACAAACCTGGGTCTGAAGAAGGGTCTCGACCCGAAACGTCGCCTATCTCCTTCGCTCCTTAGATGCTGCTGCACCCGCTGAGTTTCTCCAGCTTTTTGTGTAACCCTACAAACCTGCATGTCTTTGGAGTGTGGGAGGAAACCGGAGCTCCCGGAGAAAAACCACGCAGGTGACGGGGAGAACGTACGAACTCCGTACAGACAGCGCCCGTAGTCGGGATCGAACCCGGGCTTCTGCCGCTGTAAGGCAGCAAATCATCCGCTGCGCCACCGTGCTGCCCTCTCATTATTTGTACCATTGCTGCATGCATGCAGCACTCCACCTGCTGTTCGGTGGCTGAATGCAAAAGGCAATATCCTGCACATTGGCCTTCATGTGTCAGAGTATTCAGCATAGAAGTTCGGAGGTCACGTTGCAATTCAATTCAATTCAATTAAACTTTAATGTCATTGCACAAATACAAGTA
The DNA here is from genome assembly GCA_963514005.1 of Raja brachyura. Next base: position 147,478,045 of record OY740782.1, on the reverse strand, counting down.
CAACGAAATGCAGTTTAGCGTCAGTTCGTAGTGATAGCAATATAAAAAAATAAATACAGAATACAGACAATGTGGACGAAGAGAAATCTATCGGCGGGGCTCCGAGTTCAGCAGTGTGATGGTGTTATTGTAGAATCTGTTCCTCATCCTACTAGTGCAGGACCTGAGGCTCCTGTACCGCCTCCCTGATGGTAGGAGGGCAAACAGTCCATGGTTAAGGACCTGTCCCACCAGCATGCAACTCCATGCGATTAGCGCGACCTAACGTGGTCGCTTGAGCCGTCCGGCGTCGTGGGGCCGGTCCCACTTCGATCGCCGGAGCCGTGCAGAATTGTGCGGAGTTCGTCCCGACATCACGCGGGGCTCCGAAAAACTGACTATGTTCAAAAATTCCACGCGGTAACGGCTTAACATCTTTTTTTTTTTTTAAACGGAAGTCTATAGATTAATGGCCACGGTAGTGTGGCTTTCACTACCACACACTACACACTATACAAGTGTAGTTTCTTTTTTTTCTGAGCACCCTATTAACACCCTTTACTTTTTTCTTATTATTGATATTTTTTACTGGTTTTGTTTTTTGTTGATCTTATATTATATAATATTTGAATGTAGATGCGAAAGATATTGTATAATTAGTTTAAGAAGACATAGATGTGGATTAATGTGGATAGAAATTCTCATCGGGTTGATGTTCGGGTGCAACGGGGAGCTGGAGGAGTCGAGAAGGCTACTCCAAAAAAAGCCACCCTAATAGTAAAATGAATGATATAAAGGTGAAGACTGGGGGTGATGGAGTTACCTTCTGCAGTTGGAATGTAAAAGGAATTAATGAACCAATTAAAAGGGGAAAGGTGTTAGCACAGTTGAACAGATTGAAGACAGACATTATTTTTATCCAAGAGACTCATCTTAAAAAAGATGCTCAACATAGATTAACAGCTAAATGGATTTCTAAGGTGTATCACTCTACATTCATACATAAGTCTAGAGGAGTTGCAATAATTATTCGCAAAGGTATACCTTTCATACAAAGTTCTATTATAGAGGATAAAGAGGGTAGATATGTAATAATTACAGGGGAATTATATTCAAAAAAGGTAATTTTAATGAATATATATGCCCCTAATTTTGATAATCCATTATTTTTTAAGAAAATATTTAATAATATTCCTATATCCAGCCAACACAATTTAATAATTGGAGGTGATTTAAACTGTACTTTGGATAACTATCTAGATAGATCATCTGCAAAAAGGAAAGCCACCTCGAAATCAAGTAAACTCATAAATGCTTTTATTAATACATCTAATATTAAGGATATTTGGAGGTTAGATAATCCATCCGGACGAGAATACTCTTTTTTCTCGCCCGTACATGGAACTTATTCGAGGATAGATTATTTTTTAATAGATTCTAAATTACTTCCTTTTACGTATGATGCAAAATATCACAATATTATTATCTCAGATCATGCACCATTAACATTTAAGATAAAATTAAAAGATATATCTAATAAAACTACTACCTGGAGATTTAATCCTCAGACATTAAAGGACAAGGACTGTTGTAAATATGTGATGGAACAGATTAAATTATTTTTTGAAACTAATGACAATCTTGAAACTTCCCCATCACTACTATGGGACACATTTAAGGCATTTATGCGGGGTGCAATAATATCTGCGCAAGCATATCTTAATAAAGAAAATCGAAAGATGGAACAAAATTTAGAAAATGAGATAAAACGTTTAGATAATGAAAATATAAAACATCCTTCCAAAGAGTTAAGTAATAAAATTGCATTAGTAAAATATAGATTAAATAAAATATATTCTAATCAAGTTATTAAACTTTTTCAACAAACCAAACAAGTGCATTTTGAATTTGGAGATAAACCACAAAAATTGCTAGCACGACAGCTTAGAAAACTAGAAGATGAAAAGATGATACACAGAATTAGATCTGAGTATGGAAATATACTGACTATTCCAAAAGATATTAATGACAGATTCTTACAATATTATAAAAATCTTTACTCATCTAAATTAACAGGACAAACAGATGGTATGGAAATATTTTTACAAGAATGTCAAATTAATAGCTTAGATCAGGAAGGTAGAGAATTGTTAAATGCTGAAATAACAGTAAAAGATATTATAGAATCAATTAGTTCGTTAAAGAACGGAAAAGCAGCGGGCCCTGATGGCCTGAGTGCAGAATTTTATAAAAAATTTCAAGATCTGATTTCCCCAAGATTACAAACAGTGTATAGATATGCATATGAACAAGGAAAATTACCAGAAACCCTAAATGAATCTACAATAACACTCATTCCTAAAGTAGATAAGGACTTGGAAGATCCAGGATCATATAGAGCGATTGCCCTTTTAAACACAGACCAAAAAATATTAACTAAGGTTTTATCTTGGAGATTAAGTTTAGTGATCTCTAAATTAATACATTATGATCAAACAGGTTTTATTCCAAAACGGTATTCATCCCATAATCTCAGACGTTTGTTTAATATTATATATTCAAAAAGAATACGGGACATGGAACTAGCGGTTATATCATTAGATGCAGAAAAAGCTTTTGATCAGGTGGAATGGTTGTATTTATTTAATATAATGGAAACGTTTCAATTAGGGGATCGATTCTGTAAATGGGTAAGAATTTTATATTCGAATCCTACAGCAAGAATTTTGACTAACCAAATGCTATCAGCCAAATTCAAACTCTCTAGGGGATGCAGACAGGGATGTTCGTTATCACCTTTAAGGGCCTGTCCCACTAGCGCGCGATTAGACGCGACAAGCGCGACAAATTCGGACGCGGGGGTCGCGTGGGGGTCAGGCGATCCCGGTGCGAGTGAAGGGCCTGTCCCACTAGCGCGCGATTACACGCGCGACGTCCGAAGGAAGGACGTTATTTTTCATCACGTGACGATGCGCATGAGCATGCGCGTTGCACGACGTCGGGCAGTGACGTCATCACGCAACGCCACGCTGAAGACGCACAACGTCAAAACGTCATCACGTTAATCACGTTCTGCGCGACAGGATTTTGCCGCGCGTAATTTTTTAAGCAGTGTCGGTTTTTGGACACTACGCGCGATGTCGACACCAGCTACACACAACTCGACGAGACTCCGGCGATCGCAGTGGGACAGGGTCACGCGAGGCCGGGCGACTAAAGCGACCACGGTAGGTCGCGCTTGTCGCGTCTAATCGCGCGCTAGTGGGACAGGCCCTTTACTGTTTGCATTGGTGATAGAACCCCTGGCGGAGAAAATTAGATCTGACCCTGAAATATATGGCTATAATACTGATACAACAATTAATAAAATTTCTCTATATGCAGATGATGTTTTGATTTATATTACAAAACCTGAAATTAGTATTCCCAACCTGCTAAATGTTATAACTAAGTTTGGGGAATTTTCTGGATACAGGATTAATTGGAATAAAAGTGAGATTATGCCAATAACAGGAATAAATTTAAATATATTACACCAATACCCATTAAAAATAGTGACAGACAAATTTAAATATTTAGGGATTAATGTAACTAAAACTCATAAGTCATTAATAAAATCTAATTATCCTCAATTACTAGATAAACTTAGAAAAAATATTTTATATTGGAAAACACTTCCTATATCCATGATCGGTAGAATAAGCGCCATAAAGATGGTTTTTCTACCACAGTTGTTATATTTGTTTCAGGCTATTCCTTTTTTTCTCCCGAAAACTTTTTTTTAAAAAATTGATAATATTGTTAATAGTTTTATTTGGGATTATAAAAATCATAGAATAAGTAAAAAACATTTATGTAAATCTAAGATAAATGGAGGATTAACACTTCCAAATGTTTTGTATTATTTTTGGGCTGTTCAGATTAAGAACATGAATTTTTGGTGGGTAAATATGGATTATGAACCGACATGGTTAAATATAGAAAAGGAAGACTGTCTACCTTTTAATGTAGGTTCGATCATTTTTGCACCAACGGAAGTACAAAAAAAAAATTATAAGGACAACCTAATAATACATAATAATAGACGTATTTGGAAACAAATAGTTAAAACCCTACATTTAGATAATTTTTCACTCAGATTACCAATTATGAATAACCCATTGTTTAAACCTGCTATATCAGATGGGGGGTTTAGACAATGGGATGATTTAGGAATAACAAGGATAGAACATCTATACAGAAAAGGAAAATTTCTTTTATTTCAAGAGTTACAAGAGATTTATGGATTGTCTCCACAACATTTCTTTAGGTATCTACAAATTAGAGATTATATTAAATCCAATACGCAAGATTATAAAAATAAAGAATTAGGATTGTTAGACGAACTGTTTAATTTACATCCAAATACAGAAAAATTAATAGCTTATATATATAACATCATTTTGGATAAGGAGAACCCAACAACTGAAACATATCGTCAAGCATGGGAAAATGAAATTGGATTAGTTATAACAAAAGAAAATTGGGAAGAAAGTTTACAACGAATGCATCGGTGTTCGTTAAACGCCAGACATATATTGATACAATTTAAAGTATTATATAGGTTACACTATTCGAAAACTAAACTAAATAGTATTTTTCCCAATCTCTCTTCTATTTGCGATAAGTGCAAGAAAGTAGAAGCAAATTTAATACATAGTTTTGTTACATGTCCTAAATTGAATTATTACTGGACAGAAATTTTTAAAGTTATTTCTGAAGTTCTCAAAGTTAAATTGGACCCTAACCCAAAGTCAATAATATTTGGAATTCCGGATTTACATTTGGCACTTACAGTAAATCAGAGAAATTTCTTTGATTACTGTTTGATAATTGGGAAAAAAATCATATTGAAATTTTGGAAGGGAACATTATCCCCCACAATTAAAATGTGGGCAGCAGAGATGATGGAGACGCTGCATTTGGAAAGAATTAGATTTGTCCTACTGGACGAGTATAATTCTTTCGATCAGATATGGTCTCCATATATTCAGTATTTAGAGAAGTAGCTGTTCTTGGCAACACAGCTCGGCGGGCACCCTGCGGGACTTGATGAGAATAATTCATTTTTATATTGGAATTAACATGTATATCTTTATGGATGTTATTATTTGTAATAGTGTTATTAACAATACATATAGTGGTTTTTCATTTATATATATATATTTTTTCACTTTTTTTTTCCTTTTTTCTTTTCTCTTTCCTTTCTTATATATAATCAAATTATTATTTAATCACATTCTTAATGATTTATAAATCTTCTATTCCTTCTCTATCTTTATTTCTAAAAAAATAGTAGATAAGTATTATTAATGTTTTACTCGTATGAAAATTGAATTAATTTGATGTTATAAAGTTGTTTAAAGCATTGTAATTGATTACCTTTAATAAAAAATATATTTTAAAAAAAAGAAGCTGTTCCTCATCCTACTAGTGCAGGACCTGAGGCTCCTGTACCGCCTCCCTGATGGTAGGAGGGCAAACAGTCCATGGTTAAGGACCTGTCCCACCAGCATGCAACTCCATGCGATTAGCGCGACCTAACGTGGTCGCTTGAGCCGTCCGGCGTCGTGGGGCCGGTCCCACTTCGATCGCCGGAGCCGTGCAGAATTGTGCGGAGTTCGTCCCGACATCACGCGGGGCTCCGAAAAACTGACTATGTTCAAAAATTCCACGCGGCAATGGCTTGTCGGCTCGCAGTCGCCTCGACGCATTACACACCGCCCCGACATCGTGCCTCCGTGAACCTATCTGTAGGTGCCCCCGTGACCCTCTGTGTGTGTGCCTCTGTGCCCCTCTCTGTGTGTCCCTCTCTGTCCTGGCGAACTTACCTTAAGACCGCTCCAAGTTCGCCTCACTTTGCGCCGCGTTGCGCCACTCACCCAACCTCCGCGCGGCCCTCGCTGCCGGTTTGGTCACGCTTGTCGCATGCAGGCGCATGCTGGTGGGAACGGCCCTGTACAGGGGATCACCCGACCTCCGCGCGGCCCCCGCTTCTAGTTTGATCACGCTCATCGCATGGAGTCAGATGCTGGTAGGACAGGCCCTTTAGGGTGGGAGGGGTCCTTGATGATCTTCCCGGCCCGTCTCAGACCTATTTTCGGTGGAGGGCATCCATGGCAGGGAGTGGGGCACCGATGATGTACTGGGCGGTTTTCACCACCCGTTGTAGTGCCTTCCTGTCTGCCACGGTGCAACTGCTGTACCACACCGTAAAGCAGATGGTCAGGATGCTTTCGATGGTGCAGCGGTAGAAGTTGGTCAGGATCTGGGGGGACAGGTGGGCAGTTGTACAAGACGATGGTGAGACCGCATTTAGAATGTTGTGTTCAGTTCTGGGCACCGTGTTATTGGAAAGATATTGTCAAACTTGAAAAGGGTTCGGAAAGGATTTACGAGGATGTTGCCAGGACTAGAGGGTGTGGGCTACAGGGAGAGGTTGAGTTGGCTGGGACTCTATTCCCTGGAGCGCGGGAGGATGAGGGGAGATCTTAGAGAGGTGTACAAAATCATGAGAGGGATAGATCGGGCAGACGTAGGACATAGGTTTAAGGTTAAGGGGGGAAAGATTTAATAGGAATCTGAGGGATAACTATTTCACACAAAGGGTGATGGGTGTATGGAACAAGCTGCCAGTAGTTGAGGCAGAGACTTTTTTTTCGCCTTCCATCACAGTGGGGAATGTGGGGGAGTGACTGTGGTGGATGTTTATGTTAAAATGTGTTTTGTGGGCTCTGTTGCTTTTATTGTTATGACTGTCTGGCAAATGAAATTCCTCATATGTTGCAAAACATACTTGGCTAATAAAGTAATATTATGATTACGATTATAATTACAGCGTGGAAACAGGCCCTTCGGCCCAACTTGCCCACACCGGTCAACATGTCCCTGCTACACTAGTCCCACCTGCCTGCGTTTGGTCCATATCCCCCTAAACCTGTCCTATCCATGTATCTGGAGAAACTCGGCGGGTGCAGCAGCATCTACGGAGCGAAGGAAATAGGCAACGTTTCGGGCCAAAACACTTGGTTTCGGCCCGAAACGGTGCCTATTTCCTTCGCTTCACAGATGCTGCTGCACCCGCCGAGTTTCTCCAGCACTTTTGTCTACCTTCCATTTTCCAGCATCTGCAGTTCCTTCTTAAACACTATCCACCGCTTGGGGAGTCTGCATCCTCTGGGCTTAAACATTGAATTTTCTCAATTCTGTTAACCCAGGCCGCCTCCTCCCCTTCCCACCTCTCCCTCAGCCCCCGGGCCCTGGCATTCCCTCTCTCTCTATCTCTCCCCCACCCAAGTTGCACTAGCTTCTCATTTTCACACTACAAACAGCTTACAATGTCCTGTTTCCTTTATCATCGATACTTTTTTGCATATCTTTCATTCATTGTTCTTTATCTCTCCACATCACCGTTTATATCTCTCGTTTCCCTGATCCCTAACCAGTCTGAAGAGGGTCTCGACCCGAAACGTCGCCTGTCTCCTTCGCTCCTTAGATGCTGCTGCACCCGCTGAGTTTCTCCAGCCTTTTGTGTCCCCTCGATTCTCCAGCATCTGCAGTTCCTTCTTAAACACCATCCATGTAGCTGTCTAACTGCTTCTTAAAAGCTATGATAGCCCCTGTCTCAACTACCTCTATCGGCAGCTCGTTCCATACACCCACCACCCTTTGTGTCAAAATCATAGCCCTTCAGATTCCTATTAAATCTTTTCCTCCTTAACTTAAACCAATGTCCTCTGGTCCTCGATTCCCCCTACTCTGGGCAAGAGACTCTGGGCGTCCACCCGATCTATTCCTCTGGTCCCCCTGGCGATGAGATTGTAAATGTGTAAAAATACGCCTCAGGAATTAATCCGTTATCCATTTGGTCCAGTCTCCGTTGATTGGCAAGGGAAGATTTATAAAACAGCCACAACTGAATCCGGTTAAAATACTCTCTTTGATGTTTGCATTCGCAGGGAGCAAAATCTAAAGAGTTTTCTCCCGAATTCGAAATAATGTTCGTTCAACAGACGCACCAGGTCTGTGATAATTACCCTACTGCAGCTGGTAGGTAAATTAGCCAAGAAACATGCCAGTCTTATGCTTCTGGAGATTAGAAGGCTTATGTTAAAACCTGCTGAATTTGCTGCCAGATCAAATGAAGGCACATTTATACATTCTCCTCCCATTCACAGGAAGGGAATCGAGAACCAAAGGTTTTTAGGATGGGGGGGGGGGGTGGGGGGAGATTGAATAGGAACGTATTCGGCTTGTACTCGCTGGAATTTAGAAGATTGAGGGGGGATCTTATAGAAACTTACAAAATTCTTAAGGGGTTGGACAAGCTAGATGCTGGAAGATTGTTCCCGATGTTGGGGGAGTCCAGAACAAGGGATCACAGTCTAAGGATAAGGGGGAATTCCTTTAGGACCGAGATGAGGAAAACATTCTTTACACAGAGAGTGGTGAGTCTCTGGAATTCTCTGCCACAGAAGGCAGTTGAGGCCAGTTCATTGGCTATATTTAAGAGGGTGTTAGATGTGGCCTTTGTGGCTAAAGGGATCAGGGGGTATGGAGAGAAGGCAGGTACAGGATACTGAGTTGGATGATCAGCCATGATCACATTGAATGGCGGTGCAGGCTCGAAGGGCCGAATGGCCTACTCCTGCACCTATTTTTCTATGTTTCTATGTTTCTATGAACCCGATGGGTAACTTTTTCACACAAAGGGTGATGGGTGTATGGAACGAGCTGCCTGGAGGAGGTAGTTGAGGCAGGGACGATCGCAACGTTGAAGGAACATTTAGACAGGCACATGGATAGGACAGGTTAAGAGGGATATCGGCCAAAGGCAGGCGGGTGGGACTGATGTAGATGGGACATGTTGGTTGGTGTGGGAAAGTTGGGCCGAGTGACCTGCTCCATATGGTTAATGGTGATCGATCGTCAGCATGGACGTGGCGGGCCGAAGGGCCTGTTTCCACGCTACTTCTCTAAACTACAGTAAACTACATGTGAACGGGTGATCGATGGTCAGCATGGACTCGGTGGGCCGAAGGGCCTGTGTCCATGCTGCTGTCTTTGAATCATTCCACCATCCAAATTAGTTTGCAACGTCTCTCCGTAGAATATAAGTGATCTAAGCTTAGGTGAAACCTGTCAAAGCTCCTCATACTCAGTGACCTGCGTGGGTTTCCCCTGGGGTTCTCTGTTCAAGTTCAAGTTCACATTTATTGCCACACGCACCAATTAAGGTGCAGTGGAATGTGACTTACCATGCACCCACATTCCATGCAGAATCTAACCTTTATCTCGGCTGTGTCAGAAGAAGACACCAGGGCTTGTACACTCTGGAGTTTAGAAGGATGAGAGGGGATCTCATTGAAACATATAAGATTGTTAAGGGTTTGGACACGCTGGAGGCAGGAAACTTGTTCCCGATATTGGGGGGGGGGGGGGAATCCAGAACCAGGGGCCACAGTTTAAGAATGAGGAGTAAGCCATTTAGAACGGAGATGAAGAAACACTTTTTCACAGAGAGTTGTGAGTCTGTGGAATTCTCTGCCTCGGAAGGCGGTGGAGGCCGGTTCTCTGGATGCTTTCATGAGAGAGTTAGCTGGATACCAATCATTGATCCCGTTCCGGCCTTCTCCCCATATCTCCTGACTCCGCTATCATTAAGAGCTCTATCTCTTCCTGGGATCATTCTTGTAAACCTCCTCCGGACCCTCACCAGAGCCAGCACATCCTTCCTCAGATATGGTGCGATGCTGTGGCCTATTGCACAGGACAAGGAAGAGCCTCAAAATAATTCACCTTTTCACCGGTTATTTAAGATACCTTTGTCGCCGTTCTTCTTGGTAAGTTCTCTCCTGATGAGATGCTTCTTGTTATTAGAACTATCCCTGATTCTAAGCCATTTAGAACGGAGATGAGGCAACACTTTTTCACACAGAGAGTTGTGAGTCTGTGGAATTCTCTGACGAAAGTCGTGTCCCCTCCAAAAGGAAGAGACTAAAACGTTTCTCCCACCCCTCCCACACACATACACTACATAATAACTCAAATTAACACGCTAAAACAGGACAAGAAAACAACAAAAAAAGAAAAAACAGACGGACTGCAGGGGCCACAGTTTGAGAATAAGGGGTAAGCCATTTACAATGGAGACGAGGAAACACTTTTTCACAGAATGTTGTGAGTCTGTGGAATTCTCTGCCTCAGAGGGCGGCGGAGGCCGGTTCTCTGGATACTTTCAAGAGGGAGCTAGATAGGGCTCTTAAAAATAGCAGAGTCAGGGGATATGGGGAGAAAGCAGGAACGGGGTACTGATTGTGGATGATCAGCCATGATCACATTGAATGGCGGTGCTGGCTCGAAGGGCCGAATGGCCTCCTCCTGCACCTATTGTCTATTGTCTATTAGTGCCGCCTTTAGCAATTTCAAGATAAATGGAAGTAAACTGGAGCTGCATCGCTCCATGCCGACCATGATCATCTGTCTGTTTCCATGGTGACAAGCTGGTCCCCAGGGAGAGATGAGTGGCTCTTGGGATTAAATAATGTATAAATGAGAATTCAATTTCAAGTCGCTCTATTCAAATTCACACGACTGTTATTTAACGATCCACGCTCTAGTTGAGTTTATTTTGGAGATACAGCGTGGGAAACAGGCCCTTCGGACCCACCGAGTCCGTGCCGACCAGCCACCCCCGCACACTAACACTACCCTACACACACTGGGGACAATTTACAATTTTACCCAAGCCAATTAACCTGCAAACCTGCACAGTCTTTGGAGCGTGGGAGAAAAAACCGGAGCCCCCCGGAGAAAACCCACCAATGCAGGTCACGGGGAGAACGTGCAAACTCCGTAGGGGCAGCACCCGTAGTCGGGATTGAACCGGGGTCTCTGGCGCTGAAATCGCTGTAAGGCAGCAACTCTGCCGCTGCGCCATCGGTTTCCTCCCACACTCCAAAGACGTGCAGGTTTGGAGGTTAATTGGCTTGGTGTAAATGTAAAACTGTCCCTAGTGCTTGCAGGGTAGTGTTAACGTGCGGGGATCGCTGGTCGACACGGATTTAGAGGGCCGAAGGGCCTGTTTCCGCGCTGAATCTCTAAAAGCACAACTAAAAACAAAGGTACATAGACAGGAAAGGTTCCGAGGAATATTGGCCAAACATAGACAAGTGAGACTAATGTAGATGGGACAACTTGGCCGGCATGGGCAAGTTGGGCCGAAGGGCCTGTGTCCATGCTGTATGACTCCATAACATTTTACGACATAAAAACATAGAAACATAGAATTTAGGTGCAGGAGTAGGCCATTCGGCCCTTCGAGCCTGCACCGCCATTCAATGTGATCATGGCTGATCATCCAACTCAGTATCCCGTACCTGCCTTCTCTCCATACCCTCTGATCCCTTTAGCCACAAGTGCCACATCTATCTCCCTCTTAAATATAGCCAATGAACTGGCCTCAACTACCTTCTGTGGCAGAGAATTCCACAGACTCACCACTCTCTGTGTGAAAAATGTTTTCCTCATCTCGGTCCTAAAGGAATTCCCCCTTATCCTTAGAATATTTGGAATGATACATGGATAGGAAAGGTGTTGGGGGATATGGGCGATACTCGGACAGGTAGCTCCGTCACAGAGGACTCTGTGATTTACGGACTGTTCCCAGGGACACATTCAGAGACTGACATCAAGTGCTGCTGGAGGGTCATCAACTCGGTGAAAGACGCTCTTTGGTCCGCCCGAGCGTTGTTCACCGCCCAGCGGAGCGAGATGTCCGTCGGGGAATGTTGCCGACTGGCCCGCTGCAGACTGCAGGAGTACGTGCTGAGGGACGCACTGAAGCTCGGTGCAGCCAACGCCAAGGCTCGGTGGGGGAGGGCCATAGTCTAGGGTCCTTCCGCTGCTGGACATGGGGGGCACGGTATGGTGGAGACGCCCCTCAAAATAAGGGAAGGTATCCCACGCCAGTGGGCCACATGAGTGGCATGGGTGGGGGTCACATTTGTGAAATTTGGGGAAAAGATATGTATAAACTGTATTGATCAATTTGTACAGCCTCCGAAAATGTCGGATGGATTTTCCGCAAGGTTCATGTTTTGTATATATATCATCTGAATAAAGTCTATTTTGAAGTATTAAAAAAAAAAATAAAAAGGTAGCACTAGTGCAGATGGGGCAGTTTGGTCTGCATGGGCAGGTTGGGCCAAAGGGCCTGTTTCCATATGATATTGGTACTCAATTATGCTCAATAATTGTTTTTCCACTCTGCTGTAAACCCCTTTGGGATCTGCATTCAAATTTAGACGGCACTTTCGCTTAGTGCCCAAAATGAAATGCATTTGGTACTTTAAGTAGTACCTGATAGATGGAAACAGGAAAAGGCAAACTCCTGGTGATGAAACCCAGCGGGCGGTCACGGTGGCGCAGCGGTGGAGTTGCTGCCTTACAGCGCTTGCAGCGCCAGAGACCCGGGTTCGATCCCGACTACGGGTGCCGTCTGTACGGAGTTTGCACGTTCTCCCCGTGACCTGCGTGGGTTTTCTCCGAGATCTTCGGTTTCCTCCCACACTCCAAAGACGTGCAGGTTTGTAGGTTAATTGGCTTGGTGTAAATGTAAAAATTGTCCCGAGTGGGTGTAGGATAGTGTTAGTGTTAGGATCGCTGTGCAACACTAAATACTCTGTGCATTCTCCGGTGGGCCGAAGGGCCTGTTTCCATGCTGTATCTCCAAACTATCTATTTTATTGACTCCATAGTCAATTTGGATGTCCTATATTACAACAAAAAAAAAGTCGCTGTGTAAAAACTATTAACCACAGGCACAGACTCTCTTGCCCAGAGTAGGGGAATTGAGAACAAAAGGACATAGGTTTAAGTTGAGGGGAGAAAGATTTAATAAGAATATCTAAGGGGTAACGTTTCCACGCAAAGGGTGGTCGGTGTATGGAACGAGTTGCCGGAGGAGGTAGTTGAGGCAGGGACCATCGCAACATTTGAGAAACATTTAGACAGGTACATGGATAGGACAGGTTTAGAGAGATATGGACCAAATGCAGGCAGGTGGGACTGGTGTAGATGGCGCATGTTGGTCGGTGTGGGCAAGTTGGGCTGAAGGGCCTGTTTCTGTACTCTATGACTATATGACTATGAGACTGGGCTTGTATACACTGGAATTTAGAAGGATGAGAGGGGATCTTATTGAAACATATCAGTGTGGGCAAGTTTTGACGGCTCTGATTCTGTGACAAATCCTTCTCTTGCCCCTCACTATTTTTAATGTACATTCACTTTGAACAGAGTACAGCGCAGGAACAGGCCCTTCGGCCCACACGGTCAGTGGCGTACATGATGCCAGGTTAAACTCATCTCCTCGGCCCGCAGGTGATCCATATCCCTCCATTCCCTGCATATCCGTGTGCCTATCCAAAAGCCCCTTACATGCCTCTGTTGTATCTGCCTCCACCACCACCCCTGGCAGGGCGTTCAAAGCACCCACCACCCTCTGTGTAAAACCTCTCATAGAAACATAGAAATTAGGTGCAGGAGTAGGCCATTCGGCCCTTTGAGCCTGCACCGCCATTCAATATGATCATGGCTGATCATCCAACTCAGTATCCTGTACCTGCCTTCTCTCCATACCCTCTTATCCCCTTAGCCACAAGGGCCACATCTAACTCCCTCTTAAATATAGCCAATGAACTGGCCTCAACTACCCTCTGTGGCAGAGAGTTCCAGAGACTCACCACTCTCTGTGTGAAAAACGTTTTCCTCATCTCGGTCTTAAAGGATTTCCCCCTTATCCTTAAGCTGTGACCCCTTGTCCTGGACTTCCCCAACATCGGGAACAATCTTCCTGCATCTAGCCTGTCCAACCCCTCACCCCATACATCTCCTTCCAGCCTCTGGTGAGGCTCTAGTTACTGCAGATGATGCTCCTCGTTTTAGTTTAGTTCGGAGATACAGCGCGGAAACATGCCCTTCGGCCCAGCGAGTCCGCGTCGACCAGCGATCCCTCTAGCACGATCCTACACACTGGGGAACGAAATTTACAAATTTACCAAAACCGATCAACCTGCAAACCTGGACATCTTTGGAGTGTGGGATGAAACCGGAGCACCAGGAGAAAGCCCACGCAGGTCACGGGATGAACGTTTTGTCAGCTATTTGGCTTAGTATAATTATAAATTGTCCATAGTGTGTGTCAGATAGAATTAATGTGCGGGGATCGCTGGTCGGCACGGACTCGTTGGGGTCAAAGGCCTGTTTCCGCGCTGTATGTCCAAACTAAACTAAACTAAACTAAACATTAACTCAATGTCTCTCTCCACAGATGCTGCCCGACCTGCTGAATATCACCGGCAAGTTCTCTTTTTATTTCGGATTTTCGGCTTCTGCAGGGTTTTGCTTCTGGACCTGATATCTATTATAAGGGCACCAGGAAGCATCAGGTACACTGGCTAACCTGTCAACAACAACAATAGCAACTTGTATTGAACCAAATGGAAACCTTATTATGTATCTCTGGGGATCTCGGTCATCATGTGTTGTTGCTTTATAGGGAACACAGCCTGTCCAATGTCGACATCAACAAGAACATTTAATTGTATTCCCCCCCCTCCCCCCCCACCACTCTCCCCATCCCTCCCCCACCCAAGTCGTACGCAGGAAACTTGTTCCCAAATTTGGGGGAACATTAGTTTTGGTCCCCTAACTCGAGGAAGGACATTCTTGCTATTGAGGGAGTGCAGCGTAGGTTTACAAGGTTAATTCCCGGGATGGCGGGACTGTCATATGCTGAGAGAATGGAGCAGCTGGGCTTGTACACGCTGGAGTTTAGATGGATGAGAGGATATCTCATTGAAACATACAAGATTATTAAGGCAGAGACAGGAAACATGTTCCCGATGTTTTGGGAGTCCAGAACCAGGGGCCACAGTTTAAGAATAAGGGGAGAGCCATTTAGAACGGAGACGAGGAAACACTTTTTCTCACAGAGAGTGGTGAGTCTGTGGAATTCTCTGCCACAGAGGGCGATGGAGGCCGATTCTCTGGATGCTTTCAAGAGAGAGCTAGATAGGGCTCTTGGAGATAGCAGAGTCAAGTATATGGGGAGAAGGCAGGAACGGGGTACTGATTGGGGATGATCAGCCATGATCACATCGAATGGCAGTGCTGGCGGTGCCTACTCCCGCAACCATTGTCTATTGTCTATTGTCCCCTACTCTGGGTAAAAGATATTGGATGTGGATGATGAAGTCCATTCTACACGTGTACAAGATCACAAGAGGAATAGAAACATAGAAAATAGGCGCAGGAGTAGGTCATTCGGCCCTTCAATATGATCTTGGCTGATCATCCAAAATCAGTACCCTGTTCGTACTTTTTTCCCCATATCCCTTGATTCCGTTACCCCTAAGAGCTAAATCTGACTCTCTCTTGAAAACATCCAGTGAATCGGCCTCCACTGCCCTCTGAGGCGGAGAATTCCATAGATTCACAACTCTCTGGGTGAAAATGTTTTTCCTCATCTCAGTCCCAAATGGCCTCCCCCTTATTCTTTAGTGTAGTTTAGTTGACAGATACAGCATGGTGACAGGCTATTCAGCCCATGTGGACCAGTGATCTCCCCGTACACTACCCCAATCCTACATACTAGGGACAACTTGCAATTTTTACCATCATGGCTGATCATCCACAATCAGTACCCCGTTCCTGCTTTTTCCCCCATATCCCTTGAATCCATCAGCCCTAAGAGCTAAATCCAACTCTCTCTTGAATCCGGTAAAGGCACAGAGCCTTTTACCGGGAGAAGGGGAATCGGAAACCAGAGGGCATAGGTTTAAGGCGAGGGGCGGCAAGTTTTAAGAGGAACCCGAGGAAGGTGTTTCACACAGAAGGTGGTGGGTGTATATGGAACGAGCTGCCAGAGGAGGGCGGCACAGAGCCGCGCCGGAGACCCGGGTTTCAACCTGGCTACGGGTGCTGTCTGTACAGGGTTTGTACGTTCTCCCACAGACCAGCGTGGGTTTTCTCCAGGTGCTCACATTCCAAGGAAGTACAGGTTTGTAGGTTAATTGGCTTTGGTAAAATAAAAATTAAATTTGTGTTGGACTGCACTAGTGTGCGGGGATCGCTGGTCGGCACGAAATCGGTGGGCCGGATGGCCTGTTTCCGCACTGTATCTCTAAACTAATCAGCTTTAAACTTTTCCTCTTTCATTTGAATGCTGTACCCTCTACTCGTTGTCATTTCCACATTGGGGAAACACTTTTGAATCTACCCTATGAGTTCATAAGTGATAGGAGCACAATTAGGCCATTCGGCCCATCGAGTCTATTCCGCCATTCAATCATGGCTGATCTGTCTCTCCCTCCTAACCCCATTCTCCCTGCCTTCTCCTCATAACCCCTGACACCCGCACTAATCAAGAATCTATCTATCTCGGCCTTAAGAATATCCATTGACTTGGCCTCCGCAGCCGCCTGTGGCAAAGAATTCCACAGATTCACCACCCTCTGACTAAAGGAATGATTGGGATGCATCATAGTCTGCTTTGGGAACAGCTCCATCCAAGACGACACAAAATTGCAGCGAATTGTGGACGCAGCCAAGACCATCACACAAACCAACCTCCCTTCCATTGACTCCATCTGCACTGTTAGCTTCTTCCCAGCCGTTATCAGGCAACTGAACCATCCTATGACCAACTAAAGAGTGGTCCTGACCAGCCATCTACCTCATTGGAGACCATCGGACTCTCTTTAATCAGACGTTACTGGATTTTATCTTGCACTAAACGGTATTCCCGTTATCCTGTATCCGTACACTGTGGACAATTTCCTTCTTATCTTATCTACCTTAGTTCAGAGGTACAGCGCGGAAACAGGCCCTTTCGGCCCACCAGGTCCATGCCGACCAGCGATCCCCGCACATTAACACTATCCTATACCCACCAGGGACAACGTTTACGTTTACCAAGCCAATTAACCTACACACCTGCACGTCTTTGGAACGTCTTGGGAGGAAATCGAAGATCTCGGAGAAAACCCACGCAGGTCACGGGGAGAACGTACAAACCCCGTACAGACAGCGCCCCTAGTCGGGATCGAACCCGGGTCTCTGGTGCTGCATTCGTTGTAAGGCAGCAACTCAACCGCTGCGCCACCGTGGCTGCCCGTGTAGGAAGGAGCTGCAGATGCTGGTTTAAACCGAAGATAGGCACAAAATGCTGGGGTAACTCAGCGGGACAGGCAGCATCTCCGGAGAGAAGGAATGGGCGACGTTTCGGCTCGAGAGCCTTCTTCAGCTTTTTACGTGAACTGGTTGGACAGCATAAAACTTGCCCTGAGCGTGGTTGCAGTTTATTTTTTGGAGTGCAGGAGGATGAGGGGGTGATCTTACAGAGGTGTTCAAAATCATGAGAGGAATAGATCGGGTAGACGCACAGAGTCTCTTGCCCAGAGTAGGGGAAATCAAGAACCAGAGGACATAGGTTTAATATTAGGTCGCAACAGTCCCTGCCTCAACTACCTCCTCCGGCAGCTCGTTCCATACACCCACCACCCTTTGTGTGGAAAGGTTACCTCTCAGGTTCATATAAGATCCACCTCCCCTCAGATTAAACCTACGTCCTCTGATCCTTGGTTCTCCTACTCTGGGCAAGAGACTCTGTGAGTCTACCCGATTCGCACTTTTTTTTACGCACCTCTATAAGATCACCCCTCATCCTCCTGCGCTCCAAGGGATAGAGTCCCAGCCTGCTCAACCTCTCCCTCTAGCTCAGGCCCTCGAGTCCTGGCAACATCCTAGTTGTACTCGCACATTACCGGCTTGTACTCACTGGAATTTAGAAGATTGAGGGGGGATCTTATAGAAACTTACAAAATTCTTAAGGGGAATGGACAGGCTAGATGCAGGAAGATTGTTCCCGATGTTGGGGAAGTCCAGAACAAGGGGTCACAGTTTAAGGATAAGGGGAAGTCTTTTAGGACCGAGATGAGAAAAACATTTTTCACACAGAGAGTGGTGAATCTGTGGAATTCTCTGCCACAGAAGGTAGTTGAGGCCAGTTCATTGGCTATATTTAAGAGGGAGTTAGATGTGGCCCTTGTGGCTAAAGGGATCAGGGGGTATGGAGAGAAGGCAGGTATGGGATACTGAGTTGGATGATCAGCCATGATCGTATTGAATGGCGGTGCAGGCTCGAAGGGCCGAATGGCCTACTCCTGCACCTATTTTCTATGTTTCTATTCTTGTAAATCTTCTCTGCACCCTTTCCAGCACGACAACATATTTCCTCTAACCTGGTGAACAAAACTGAACACAATACTCTAAACGCAGCCTCGCCAACGTCTTGTATAACTGCAACATGTTAACATGGGGATGATCAGCCATGATCACATTGAATGGCGGTGCTGGCTCGAAGGGCCAAATGGCCTACTCCTGCACCTATTGTCTATTGTCTATAACATGGCCCCCCAACTTCTGCACTCAGTACTCTGACTGTTGAAGGCCAATGCGCCGAAAGCCTTTTTGACCAGCGCGGAAACCGTTTTTTGATGAATTTGAGTTTTTGATGAGTTTGACTTTTTTTGATGAACCTCCTCCCCCCCTGAGTCTGCACTGCCCAGCGATTCCTGTACACGAGCTCTGTCCTACACACACTGGGGACAATTTACAATCTGCACCAAAGCCAATTAACCTACATATCTGCACGTCTTTGGAGTGTGGGAGGAAACCGGAGCACCTGGATAAAACCCACGCAGGTCACGGGGGAGAACGTACAAACTCCGTACAGACAGCGCCCGTGGTCAGGATCGAACCCGGGTCTCTGGCGCTGTGAGGCAGCAGCTCTACCGCTGCGCCACCGTGCCGCCATATCCGTGACCACACTTCCACGTAACTCTGGACCCGCTCGCATCTGGTGGCGCAGCGGTAGAGTTTCGGGTCGAGACCCTTCTTCAGACTGAGAATTAGGGGAGTGAGGAATGGAGAGGTTTGGACGATAAGGAACAAATGAATGAAAGATATGCAAAAAAAAAGTGTCAACGATCAAGGTCTTTGTTGCCTGTTCCTGTGCTGGTCTGAAGAAGGGCCTCGACCCGAAACGTCACCCATTCCTTCTCTCCAGAGATGCTGCCTGTCCCGCTGAGTTACCCCAGCATTTTGTGTCTATCTTCGAGTTAAACCAGCATCCGTACAGCTCCTTCCTTCACTGTGCTGCTCTGTTCTCATCCCGACCCAAAACGCCACCAATCCATGTCCCGTTCTCAAAGAAGCATTCTGTGTTTTTAAAGAAAATCGCACGTGCGTGCAAAATGTTCACCGTGGCCCTGAACGACCCTTCAGGGCGACTGGAATACTCACTGTTGTAGCGTCGCCTGTTAACCCTGCCTCTCCAAGGCCGGCGTCCGGTCCACTTCAGACGGTGAGGCACGTCCATGGTCCCGGGTGTGGCGTAGGATGGCGGAGAAATTACCCCACCGACATCCCGCGGCTGAGGAAAGGTGTCCGAGCTTCGATCACGTGCAGGCTTGTACCCGCCTGTGTTCTTTACAGCGGCCAGACTGAATATTCATCTCCCCCCCCCCCCCCCCCCCCCCCCCCGCCCCCGCCTCGTCCCTCATCTCCTGACCGCAATGTTTTATGCATGAGGCTGCCGGGATGTAATTTCTTCCGCCCGGCCGTCCCTCTCCGCTTCCATCCTTGCTGCCGTCGTCACAGAGAGAGAGACGGCCGCTTGTAGCCTGTAGGCTTGGCTCGTGCAGCGGGGAATGGAGAGGTAACGCGATCCGGCCTGCATGCGGTCCTTGGAAACTAACAGAATGCACACACAATGCACCCTTTCAGCCCTCGTCATTAGCTTCTGACTGCGCGCACTTGCTTGTCTGTGCGGAGTATAGTTTCGTTTAGAGACACGGCGTGGAAACAGGGTCCCGCGCTCGTCTCACCAGGTCCGCACCGCCTGCTCTGTCCCACACGCCAGTGGACACGTGCGTGGATAATTTTAAGGCAGAGATAGATCGATCGTTGATTAGTGCGGGTGTCAGAGGTTACGGGGAGAAGGCAGGAGAATGGGGTCTGGAGGGAGAGATCGATTCAAGTCGTCAAGTGAGTTTATTGTCATGTGTCCCAGATCGGACAATGACATTCTTGCTTTCCTTCAGCACAACAGAACATAGTAGGCACGTTGGGCATTCATAGTAGGCACAGAACGGCGGAGTAGACTTGATGGGCCGAATGGCCTAATTCCACTATTCCTTATGACCACTTGACCTTATGACACCAGTTCCAGGAGCAGAATTAGGCCATTCTGCCCATCAAGTCTACTCCGCCGTTCAATCATGGCTGATCTATCTCTCCCTCTCACCCCCATTCTTCTGCCTTCTCCCCATAACCCCCGACACCAGTACTGATACAGTATTTCTGCCTTAAAAATATCCACTGACTTGGCCTCCACATCCTTCTGTGGCAAAGAATTCCACAGATTCACCACCCTCTGGCCAAAGAAATTCCTCCTCATCTCCTTCCTAAAAGGTACGTCCTTTAATTCTGAGACAGCGGCCTCTGGTCCCAGACTCGCCCAGGGTGGTAACATCCTCTCCACGTCCACGCTCTCCAGGTCAATTATCCAGAACAGAAGCCAATTAACCTACAAAGCTGGAAACAAGGAACTGCAGAGGCTGGTTCACAGAGTGCTGGAGTAACTCAGTGGGTCAGGCAGCATCTGTGGAGAACATGGGCCTGTACTCGCTGGAGTTTAGAAGGATGGGGGGGGGGGGTGGTGGGGGCGACCTCATTGAAACTTACAGAATACATAAAGGAAGGACATTATTGCCATAGAGGGAGTGCAGAGAAGGTTCACCAGACTGATTCCTGGGATGTCAGGACTGTCTTATGAAGAAAGACTGGATAGACTCGGTTTATACTCTCCAGAATTTAGGAGGCTATGGAGGCCAAGTCAGTGGATATTTCTAAGGCTGAGATTGATTAGTACGGGTGTCAGAGGTTATGGGGAGAAGGCAGGAGAATGGGGCTAGGAGGGAGGGAGAGATAGATCAGCCATGATTGAATGGCGGAGTAGACTTGAGTAGAATTAGGCCATTCGGCCCATCATCTACTCCGCCATTCGATCATGGCTGATCTATCTTTCCCTCTCAACCCCACTCACCTGCCTTCTCCCCATAACCTCTGACACCCGTACTGATCAAGAATCTATCTATCTCTGCTTTAAAACTATCCACTGACCACTGGGTGGCGCCAGCATCTTTGGACCTAATAGGCCATTTAATTCCTGCCTATGATCGAGAGGACGTGGAGAGGATGTTTCCACTAGTGGGAGAGTCCAGGACCAGAGGGCACAGCCTCAGAATTAAAGGACGTTCTTTTAGGAAGGAGATGAGGAGGAATTTTTTTAGTCAGAGGGTGGTGAATCTGTGGAATTCTTTGCCACAGAAGTATGTGGAGGGCCAAGTCAAGGTTTCAAAGGGTACACAAAAGGCTGGAGAAACTCAGCGGGTGCAGCGGCATCTAAGGAGCGAAGGAGATAGGCGACGTTTCGGGTCGAGACCCTTCTTCAGACCAGTCTCGACCCGAAACGTCGCCTATCTCCTTCGCTCCTCAGATGCTGCTGCACCCGCTGAGTTTCTCCAGCCTTTTGTGTAACCCTCGATTCTCCAGCATCTGCAGTTCCTTCTTTGTATGGTCTGAGTGCAGGTGGATGGGACTAGGGGAAAATAAATGGTCGGCATGGACTGGAAGGGCCGAGAAGGCCTGTTTCCGTGCTGTAATTGCTATATGTTATATATGTTATATGTTATATATGTTATATATGTTTAACGTAAGGTTATTACCTGCTCCTGCAGGTGGTACGTAGTTAAGTAGTTAATACTCGCTGCTAGCTGCAGCTAAAGTGGTTGTCCTTTCTGGGATGGCTTTGCAAACTTGGACCTGTCTAATTGCTTCTGAAATGTTGTGACTTCTATAAGATCCGTGTCACGTGTACCAATTAAGGTACAGTGAAATTCGAATAACCATACAGCCACACTAAACACAAAGCAACAAGACGCACAACTACACAAAAGTTAACAAAATAAACATCCACCACAGCTGGTTCCCCACATTCCTCACCGTGATGGAAGGCAATAAAGTCTAAACTTCCTCCCGCGGTCGAACCATCCTCAGTCGAGACGATCGAAGCTCCGGCAGCTGGCGATCGAACCCCAAGCGTTGGGGCGATCGAAACCCCCGCGTCGGGGCGCTCGAAACTCCGGCGGCTTGGCATCCCCGACGTCGGTCTCTAACCAGAGACCGCGGGCTCTGCGATGCTAAAGTCATGCAGGCTCCCACGGTCGGCGCCCCAGAGACGACCCCCGACCGGGTTCGCTGGCTCCGTGATGTTAAAGTCACGCACGCTCCCGCGCTGGAGATCCCGGTCGGTCTCCAGCAGAGCCCGCCAACTCCGCGAAATACGGAAAAAAACGGCTTCGCCGTCAAGGTAAGAGATTAGAAAAAGGTTTCCCCCAACTCCCGCCCCCATCCCCTACTCCTGCACCTATTGTCTATTGTCTATTAACACTATCCTACACCCACTAGGGACAATTGTTTTCATTTACCAAACCTGCACGTCTTTGGAGTGTGGGAGGAATCCGAAGATCTGGGAGGAAACCCACGCAGGTCACGGGGAGAACGTACAAACTCCGTGCAGACAGCACCCGTAGTCGGGATTGGACCCGGGTCTCCGGCGCTGCATTCGCTGTAAGGCAGCAACTCTACCCCTGCGCCACAGTGACCTCCCGATCTTATAGAGGTGTGTAAATTCACGAGGTGGCAACATAGGGTGAATGTGTTTTACTGGAGTAGGACAATCAGGAATTAGAGGACATAAGTTTAAGGAGTGAGACATAGAGTCACACAGCGTGGAAACAGGCCCTTCGGCCCAACTTGCCCACACACCGGCCAACATGTCCCATCTCCACTAGCCCCACCTGCCTGCGTTTGGCCCATATTCCTCTAAATCTGTTCCATCATGCGCCATGTACTTGAATTTGAAGAAGGGTCATGACCCGAAACGTCACCCATTCCTTCTCTCCAGAGATGCTGCCTGTCCCGCTGAGTCACTCCAGCTTTTTGTGTCTTATCTTCGGTTTAAACCAGCATCTGCAGTTCCTTCTTACACACTATCCTTGTACCTGTCTAATTGCTTCTGAAATGCTGTGATATGAGTAGCTGCCTCGACTCATACTGAGGAACTGGTCTCACTTCTATGGCCTCAAGCACATCTGAAATGCAAAAATGTGCAAAGAGCTTACAATACAAAAGTGAGTTGAACAAACGAAGTCCTCGAGGAATTGTTTAAAATGCTCAGCTTCTTTCCGATTTAATAAATCTATGACGTTCCTCAGATAGACGCAAATGCTGGAGTATCCTGTGGAGGCCAAGTCAGTGGATATTTTTAAGGCAGAGATAGATTCTTGATTAGTGCGGGTGTCAGAGGTTATGGGGAGGAGGCAGGAGAATGGGGTCAGGAGGGAGAGATAGATCAGCCATGATTAAATGGCAATAGACCATAGGTGCAGGAGGAGGCCATTCGGCCCTTCGAGCCAGCACTGCCATTCAATGTGATCATGGCTGATCATCCACTATCAATGGCAGAGAAAACTCGATGGGCCGAATGGCCTAATTGTGCTCCTATCACATGTCACCTTGTGAGTAGCTCAGCGGGACAGGCAGCATCTCTGGAGAGAAGGAATGGGTGGCGTTCCGGGTCAGAGTGAGAGTCGGGGGAAAGGGATACGAGAGATATAAACGGTGATGTGGGGAGATATGGGACAAATGGATGTAAGGTGTGCAAAAAAGTAACGATGATAAAGGAAACAGGCCATTGTTAGCTGTGTGCTAGATGAGAACGAGTTGCAGACAATGAGACTCATCAGGACAGTGGAACTAGTACGATAGTGGGACAATAGGTGCAGGAGTAGGCCATTCGGCCCTTCGAGCCAGCACCAAGAGAGGGGATGCAATGGTTCCCCAAATGGTCGCAAACAACTAAGAATGAGAGGTCGGCCATTTTTGAGGCAAAATGGCCGACCTCTCATTCTTAGTGAGGAAAGACCCTTTTCACCCAGAGAGTTGTGTATCTGTGGAATTCTCTGCCACAGAGGGCAGTGGAGGCCGATTCACGGGATGTATTCAAGAGAGAGTTATGGGCCTGTCCCACTTGGGCGACTTTTTAGGCGAGTGCAGGAGACACTGCGCTCGCCACATGTTTGTCGGTGGTCTCTGGTGAGTCTCCTTCATGGTCGCGAGGAGTCCCCGCATTCTGGGAACTAGTCGCGGCCTCAGTATGGTCGACGCAAAACTTTCAACACGTTGAAACATTTTCTGCGACCAAAAATTGGTCGCCATGGAGAAAATCGCTAATCCTGTAGTGGTAGGTGTAGTTGTAGTGGGGTCGCCATGTAGTTATGGGTCGTCGAGGTGGTCGTAGATAGTTTTAGTTCTTCGCCTTTGCTGACCGGGCATTTTCATTGGCTCATTGGGGGGAAAAAAACGTAAGCACGGGTTTTCAGAACCAAGGATAACGGATTGGTAATGTTAAATGTCCGCCGAACTTCACAGCTGTGTATCTCTGGCTTATTCAAAGTTGTCTGGCTTCTATCAAGTGTCTCCACTCCTTCTCCCGCCTCTCCCCTCCCCCCTCCTTTAAAGGACTTACCGTACACTAGCCGTCTTAACCTTCATGTTCATCGCGGTGTGTGTCTGTATCACCTTGGCTTTGCACCGTGTGAATTTCAGACAGCGCTCCCCCCGCTTGCCCTGGCCCCCGCCTCTGCGATGTGTTTGCGTGCAGCAGTCCGCGGAAAAATCACCAAAGTAAGGCAGGCCCATTAGATTTAGCTCTTAGGGCTAACGGAATCAAGGGATATGGGGAGAAAGCAGGAACGGGGTACTGATTGTGGATGATCGGCCATGATCATATTGAATGGCGGTGCTGGCTCGAAGGGCCGAATGGCCTTCTCTTGCACCTAATTCTGATGTTTCTATGTTGCACAGAAGCATGTCGGTGCAGTCCATTGTCCCCTGGGCTTTCTTTCTCACTGCAAGGTTTTTGACAGTCCAAGACCATCCAAAGACAAATAAAGTAACCACAGGTAGACACAAAGTGCTGGAGTAACTCAGCAGGTCAGGCAGCATCTCTGGAGAGAGAGGATGGGTAATGTTTCGGGTTAGACAATAGACAATAGGTGCAGGAGTAGGCCATTCGGCCCTTCATGCCAGCACCGCCATTCAATGTGATCATGGCTGATCATCTCCAATCAGTAGCCCGTTCCTGCCGTCTCCCCATATCCCCTGACTCTGCTATTTTTAAGAGCCCTATCTAGCTCTCTCTTGAAAGCATTCAGAGAACCGGCCTCCACCGCCCTCTGAGGCAGAGAATTCCACAGACTCACAACATTGTGTGAAAAAGTGTTTCCTCGTCTCCGTTGTAAATGGCTTACTCTTTATTCTTAAACTGTGGCCCCAGGTTCTGGACCTTTAACCTGGACCTTGGAGTGGCGGCGTTGCCTTGGCAGCTGCGGTTCACTGCAGTCCGTCTGTTTTTTCTTGTTTTGTTGTTTTCTTGTCTTGTTTTAACGTTAATTTGAGTTATTATATAGTGTATGTGTGTGGGAGGGGTGGGAGAAACGTTTTAGTCCCTTCCTTCTGGGGGGGACGCGGCTTTTCTGTCGTATCCCCCGTCTCCGTCTCCGCTGAGGCCTAATGGCGGAGCTGGCGGCCTCCAACTGCGACCGACCTCGAGGCTCCGGAGGCAGAGCCAGCCAGGACTTACCAGCGCGGGCTGGCCGACATCGAAGGGGTTGCGGCGGGTCCAGACATTCTGGCGTTCCGGCGGCCCGACTCGGAGCTGTGGCGGCTTTCCGGTGGTGGTGGCGGTGGCAGCAACTTCGGAGGCCCGGCCGTGGGCCCAGGGGACGACATCGTCGGGAGCTCGCAGGTCACAGGTTGGTGACCTGTTTTTCCGGAGCTCCCACGGCAACAGCTACGACCGCTGGACTGGAGGGCGGCAGCTTCGGCAGCTTCGACCGCCCCGGGCCACGGAGTTGAACCGGCCCGTTCGTGGAGCGCGGTTCAGCCGCGGGACTTATTTACATCACCCGGTGCGGTCACAACATCGGAGGCCTGGGTCGCCTCAGCGCAGAGGAAGAAGGAAGAACAAGAAGGGAAGAGACAAAGACTTAAGACTTTGCCTTCCATCACAGTGAGGAGGTGTCTGGTGAACTCACTGTGGTGGATGTTAAATTTGTGTTTATTGTGGGTTTTATATGTATGACTCCAGGCAACAAAATTTTGTTCAGACCGAAAGGTCTGAATGACAATAAAGTTTCCATGATACCATGATTTAAACCTACGATACGCTAGAACATTATTTATCTGCCAAGTCATAAAACACAAAATACATCAAATTAAAGAGACGAGTGGGAAGGATTAGAGATGTGCAAAGATTGTGGAGAGGATGGGGGGGTGGGGGGGGAAGGGGACACGACAGAAGGGGGGGGGAGTTGTACAGTTTGATAGCCACAGGGAAGAAGGATCTCCTGTGGCGTTCTGTGCTGCATCTCGGTGGGACCAGACTGTTGCTGAAGGTGCTCCTCAGGTTGACCAGTGTGTCATGGAGGGGGTGAGGTGTATTGTCCATGATGCTCCGCAGTTTGAGGAGCATCCTCCTCTCCGAGACTATCTCCAGTGAATCCAACTCTGCCCGCATGACACAGCCAGCCTTCCTGATGAGTTTGTCGATCCTGTTGGCGTTCGCGGCCTTCGCTCTGCTGCCCCAGCGCACAACGGCGAACCTGCACGTCTTTGGAGTGTGGGAGGAAACCAGAGCACCCGGAGAAAACCCACGCAGGTCACAATACAATACAATTTATTTGTTGTCATTTGAACCTCATTGAGGTTCAAACCAAATTTGGTTTCTGCAGTCATACAAACAAGAAAGAGAACCAAGACACAACACAATTTACACAAAGGTTACACAAAAGGCTGGAGAAACTCAGCGGGTGCAGCAGCATCTAAGGAGCGAAGGAGATAGGCGGCGTTTCGGGTCGAGACCCTTCTTCAGACTGGTCAGGGATCAGGGAAACGAGAGATATAGACGGTGATGTGGAGAGATAAGGAACAATGAATGAAAGATATGCAAAAAAGTATTGACGATAAAGGAAACAGGCCATTGTAAGCTGTTTGTAGTGTGAAAATGAGAAGCTAGTGCGACTTGGGTGGGGGAGAGATAGAGAGAGGAGGAATGCCAGGGCCCGAGGGCTGAGGGAGAGGTGGGAAGGGGAGGAGGCAGCCAGGGTTAACAGAATTGAGAATCAATTTACACAAACATCCATCACAGTGAATCTCCTCCTCACTGTGATGGAAGGCAAAGTCTTATGTCACCTCTACACTCATCATTCTCCTCCCGATGTCAAAGTCAAAGCCCCCGGCAGGCGATAATAAGTCCCGGGCGATGCAAGGCCGCGCTTCGGGTCTTGATGTTGGAGCCCCCAGCAGGCCCGAGCAAGTCCCGCGGCCATTAAAGCCACGCCGGGTGATGTCAGGCCCCGCTCCGGGTCATTTTCAACCCCGCAACTCGGGCGGGAAAAGTTGCCGTTGCGGGAGCTCCGAAAACCGGTCTCCCACCAGGGACCCGTGAGCTCGCGGTGTTTCCGTCCACCGGGCCGGCGGCTGGAGCCTCCGAATCTCCGGGGTCGGGCAGCAGCAACGCTCCACCACAGCTCCGTTCCGAAGCCGGCCAGCCCCACGATGGTGAGTCCGCAGGCTCCGTGACTGGAGCCCCCAGGTTGGTCCGGTTGGAGGCTGCTTCACATTGCTAGGCCCCAACGACAATGGAGACCCGACAGGGAAAAGGTCGGGTCTCCCGTACAGGGAAAAGATTTTAAAAGTTTTCCCCACCCCCCCCCCCCCCCCACATACCCAGTTAAAAAAACACTATAACTACACTCAAACGAGTCAAAAAAATTTTAAAACACAGACGGACAGCACAGACGGCACCCATGGTCAGGATCGAACCCGGGTCTCTGGCGCTGTAATGGCAACAACTTTACCGCTGCGCCACCGTGCCCCACTGGTAAGGACCCACACTGGAAGCGAAGGGGAGATTTAACTAAAGAGTTGAAAATGATGATGAGTGTGAACTGGAAGGTCTGTTTCCAAAGCAGGTCCGCCTCTTCAGACCAGGGCATTTGCATCATATATGGGAGGTCATGTTGCAGTTGTACAGTAATAAGACATTAGTGAGGCCGCATTTAGAGTATTGTGCGCAGTTCTGGGCACCGTGTAAGAGCAAAGATGTTGTCAAGCTGCTAAGGGGAGCTTCGACCGCCGGCCCTGCGGTCTGCGGTGCTTCTTGCTGCGGCGCGGCGGGGACTTTAAATCTCCGACCGCCAGCCTGCGGCCTACACCAACCTGAAGCCGCGGTCCCCGGTGGGGAGGCACCGATTCAGGACCTACCTGGACTTTACCTTGTCTGAATATCTGGACGCCCGCAGGGTTGAGGTCCCGACCACGGGGGAAAATGGAGGAGGACTGGCCAAATTTTGTGCCTTTCTTCCACCACAGTGATGAATGAATGGTGGATGGGGGGTTACACAAAAAGCTGGAGAAACTCAGCGGGTGCAGCAGCATCTAAGGAGCGAAGGAGATAGGCGACGTTTCGGGTCGAGACCCTTCTATGCAGACCCTTTGTGTAACCCTCGATTCTCCAGCATCTGCAGTTCCTTCTTTAACAATGAATGGTGGATGTTGGTGTTACATTTTTATTGTGTTTTTGTGTGTTCTTTTTTTATGACGAATAAAACTTCGAGATGAGGAAAACATTCTTTACACAGAGAGTGGTGAGTCTCTGGAATTCTCTGCCACAGAAGGTAGTTGAGGCCAGTTCATTGGCTATATTTAAGAGGGAGTTAGATGTGGCCCTTGTGGCTAAAGGGATCAGGGGGTATGGAGAGAAGGCAGGTACAGGATACTGAGTTGGATGATCAGCCATGATCACATTGAATGGCGGTGCAGGCTCGAAGGGCCGAATGGCCTACTCCTGCACCTATTTTTCTATGTTTCTAAACTTGACTTGACTTAAGGGTGCAGAGAAGATTTACGAGGATGGTGCCGGGACTAGAGGGTGTGAGTTAGAGGGAGAGGTTGAGCAGGCTGGGTCTTTATTCCCTGAAGCGCAGGAGGATGAGGGGTGTGATCTTAGAAACATAGAAATTAGGTGCAGGAGTAGGCCATTCGGCCCTTCAAGCCTGCACCGCCATTCAATATGATCATGGCTGATCATCCAACTCAGTATCCCGTACCTGCCTTCTCTCCATACCCTCTGATCCCTTTAGCCACAAGGGCCACTTCTAACTCCCTCTTAAATATAGCCAACGAACCGGCCTCAACTACGCTCTGTGGCAGAGAGTTCCAGAGACCCACCACTCTCTGTGTGAAAAAAGTCTTTCTCATCTCGGTCCTAAAGGATTTCTCCCTTATCCTTAAGCTGTGACCCCTTGTCCTGGACTTTCCCAACATTGGGAACAATCTTCCTGCATCTAGCCTGTCCAACCCCTTAAGAATCTTATAGAGGTATACAAAATCGTGAGAGAAATAGATCGGATAAAGGCATAGAGTCTCTTGCCCAGAGTTGGGGAATCGAGGACCAGAGGACATGGGGTCAAGGTGAAGGGGAAAATATTTAATACGAACCTTTGGGGGTAACTTTTTCACACAGAGGGTGGTGGGTGTATGGAACAAGCTGCCGGAGGAGGTAGTCGAGGCAGGGACAATGGCAACGTTTAAGGAATAACTGCGAAAAAACAAATTCTGCAAAAAGCCAACAGTTCCCACAGATGTGGATTAGACATGTCCGAGACTCTACATTTAGAAAACATCAGGCTTGTTTTGGCTGAAAAAGCAGACCAGTTCTCCAAAACATGGTCTCCTTTCACTGAATTTCTGCAACAACAGAATGGTTGAACACAAATTTAAAACTGATGCTCGGGATGGGTGAGCGGGGGGGGGGGGGGGGACGACGACATGTCCCCATCTCCGTTCTCTATTATCTTCTCGCACTTCTTTGATAGTTCAGGGGTCTTTTCTACTCTCCCTTTTGCATCTTTCTTTTTTCTTCATTCTTTCCTTCTTTATCTTTTTATTTTGATTTATGCATTAATGTTAAAAATGTAGCTGTACGAAAATTGTGTAACTTTCCTGTCGACTGCTTTATTCTTGTACAATTCTTGTAAATTCAAAAAAAATAAATAAATAAAATGATTAGACAAGCACATGGGTAGGACAGGTTTATTAGCGGGATACGGGCCAAACGCAGGCAGGTGAGACTAGTGTAGGTGGGACATGTTGGTCGGTGTGGGCAAGTTGGGCGGAAGGGCCTGTTTCCCCGCTGTGTATGGCTCTATGCCTCTATATGGGTTGATAATCTCATGGTACATCAATAAGTGCCACACGGAAGCTATTAGTATCCCATCATGCTCTCACAGTCAATGGGACTGAGCTACAAAATAGTCTCTTTAGTCTCTTTAGAGATACAGCGCTGAAACAGGCCCTTCTCTCCACCAAGTCCAGTCGCCCAGCGATCCCCCCCGTACACTGGCACTCTCCTACACACACTTGGGCACAATTCGCAATGATACCAAAGCCAACTAACATACAACTCTGTCTGGCTTTGGAGTGTGGGAGGAAACCGGAGATCCCGGAGAAAACCCACGCGGGTCACGGGGAGGACGTACCAACTCCGTGCAGACAGCGGCCGTAGTCGGGATCGAACCCGGGCTTCCGGCTCCGTGCTGGCCCACTGTTTACAAAACTGCGTCAACTCATAGGGTGAAGTGCGACAGGGGATGACAACAGACAACAGTTGCAGGAGTAGGCCATTCGGCCCTTCGAGCCAGCACCGCCATTCAATGTGATCATGGCTGATCATCCACAATCAGTACCCCGTTCCTGCCTTCTCCCCATATCCCCTGACTCCGCTATCTTTAAGAGCCCTCTCTAGCTCTCTCTTGAAAGCATCCAGAGAACCTGCCTCCACCGCCCTCTGAGGCAGAGAATTCCACAGACTCACAACTCTCTGTGTGAAAAAGTGTTTCCTCGTCTCTGTTTTAAATGGCTTACCCCTTATTCTTAAACTGTGGCCCCTGGTTGAGGATGGTCTTATGGCAAACGGCTGGTCAAAACAGCACGGAAACAGGCCCTTCGGCCCAACCTGCCCATGCAGACCAAGATGCCCCATCTACACTAGTCCCACCTGATGGGCCATTCCCCCTAAACCTGTCCTACCCATGTACCTGTCCAAATTGTCTAGTTCACCTTATCCTGACCCAAAGGCAGAAACTGTAGAAACGACAGAAATGTATTCATTCAAATGCCCTTTGAACGCTGTGATAGAGTCATAAAGCATGGAAACAGGCCCCTTATGGTGTTATAGTGCAAGGCTAATAAAGCTGAATTATTCGGAAAACATCAAAGCGTGTGTGTGGGGGGGGGGGAAATGGAATTTAATCTGAAAAAGTACAGCAGTTTTCCCCCCCCATTAAAAGCCGGGATATAGCAACAAAATGGTAGTCAGAGAAAGATCGCTCGATACAAATTTAAACTGAGTCAGTAACAGAGGACGATTAGCTGTGGAATTCACCAAACATTCTCACCGCATAACCAAAAAGAATAAAAAGGCCATAAAAGTTCCAAATCTTCATTAATTCCAGTGAACATTTGTCTACGTTTGCAAATGGCAGAATTTTATTTTTAAGCATTTAATTTTACTGACAAATTTCAACCTTCAGAAACGTTCTTTATTTTTCGCTTACAGTTTTTCCTTCTACTGACAAGTTCTAGCAGTTCAATTAGGCCATTCGTCCCCCCCCTCGATTCTACTCCGCCATTCAATCATGGCTGATCTACTCCTTCAGGTAGTACAACAGCACAGAAACAGGCCCTTCGGCCCAACTTGGCCATGCCGACCAAGCTGCCCCTTCTGGACCGGTCCCACCTGGCCGTGTCTGAGGGACATGGACTGTCGCGGCGCGGATTTGCGGGAGGGGCATCAACGGCCGTGCTAGGCCGGGCCCATCCTGCAACGTCGCCAGGACAACGGGCCTTGACGGCCATTTTAAAAAACACATTCACAACAGCCTTAAATCATGAAGAACGATGACTAAACACGGCAACAACACTCTTGCATACTGTCTCAGTGCACTGTTCCTACACACATATAATTAACTAAGATTGTGCTGGCGTGTAGTCATACTTTTACTGAAGTGCGTGCAACTAAAGGAACTTCACTGCACCTCGGTACATGTGACAATAAAGTGCCATTGAACTGTTGTGCACAGGGGGGAACTGCAGGTGCTGGTTTACACCGAAGAAAAACACAAAATGCTGGAGTAACTCAGCGGGACAGGCAGCATCTCTGGAGAGAAGGAATGGGTGACATTTCGGGTCGAGACCATACAACCATATAACAATTACAGCACGGAAACAGGCCCTCTCGGCCCTTCCAGTCCGTGCCGACCATTTATTTTCCCCTAGTCCCATCTACCTGCACTCAGACCATACTCCTCCATTCCCTTCCCGTCCATATACCTATCCACTTTACTTTTAAATGTTAAAATCAATCCTGCCTCCACCACTTCTGCTGGAAGATCATTCCACACAGCCACCACTCTCCTAGTCCCAGACTGAAGAAGGGTCTCTCCAGAGATGCTGCCTGTCCTGCTGAGCTACTCCAGTATTTTGTGTCTAACTCTCTTTTTAGTATAGTTCAGAGATACAGCACGGAAACAAGCCCTTCTGCCCACCGAGTCCGCGTCGACCAGCGATCCCCGCACATTAACACTACCCTACACACACTAAGCAGTTTACAATTATACCAAGCCAATTAACCTACAAACCTGTACATATTTGGCATGTGGGAGAAAACCGGAGCACCCGGAGAAAACCCACGCAGGTCACGGGGAGCACGTACAAACTCGGTACACGTAGTCAGGATCGAACCCGGGTCTCAGGTGCTGTGAGGCAGCAACTCTACCGCTGTGCCACCGGGCCGTACATTAATTACTTTTTAAGAAACACTATCCCCCTCCCTCTGTTAATGGAATGCATTAAAACTCACTGGCCACATAATTTTCACACACATTTGATTCACTGGACCTTGCCCTGTTTCCATTATCAAGAGTCCTGACTGGAATTTTCTGCAATTGCAGAATTAGCTGTTTGTAGCACAGAGCATGAAATCAAGAAGGAATTCAAGGGAATGCTGTGGGTGCGATGTAACGTCACGGGGGTGGAAGATTGCAACCTTCACGTGGTCCGCCCTGTCTCGACTAATGCAATCAACTCGACGTGCACAAACAGAAGATCAAATAGAACAAGTTTTCCTACAACTTTAGGCTGTGCACGCCACACGAAAGAAGATGTAACGTCACCATCTTTTGTCAGGTCACTCCAAATGGAATCTAACCCATGAAAACTTCTCGTGTGTTAAACACTAGTGGAGTTTGACTCTACATATATTTTTTCAAGAATGATTTTTTTATATATATATTTTTTTATATATATATATATATATTTTTTTTTTAATATATATAACATTTTTATAAATAAAGGTTTTTTATATATATACATATATATTTCTAAAACACATGAATTTTTCCAAATGTTAGATTCAATCAATTTGGAAAAAGACATTTAAAAAAAATAATTCTTAAAAAATATATATATATATAAAAAAACCTTTATTTATAAAAATGTTATATATATATAACATTTATATATATATAACATTTTTATAAATAAAGGTTTTTTTATATATATTTTAATAAAAAAATAATTCTTAAAAAAAATATATATATATAAAAAAACCTTTATTTATATATATATATATATATATATATATATATATATATATATATATATAACATTTTTGTAAATAAAGATTTTTTTATATATATATTTTTTTTTAAGAATGATTTTTTTTTTAAATGTCTTTTTCCAAATTGATTGAATCTAACATTTGGAAAAATTCATGTGTTTTAACTAAGAGGAGTTTTATTATTTAAGTTCAGAGGAACAGCACGAAAACAGGACCTTCGGCTCACCGAGTCCGCACCGACCAGCGACCCCGCTCGCTAACACTGTCCTACACACACTCGGGACAATTTATAATTGCACTAAGCCAATCAACTTTCATAGAAACATAGAAATTAGGTGCAGGAGTAGGCCATTCGGCCCTTCGAGCCTGCACCGCCATTCAATATGACCATGGCTGATCATCCAACTCAGTATCCCGTACCTGCCTTCTCTCCATACCCTCTGATCCCCTTTAGCCACAAGGGCCACATCTAACTCCCTCTTAAATATAGCCAATGAACTGGCCTCAACTACCCTCTGTGGCAGAGAGTTCCAGAGACCCACCACTCTGTGTGTGAAAAAAGTCCTTCTCATCTCGGTCCTAAACGATTTCCCCCTTATCCTTAAGCTGTGACCCCTTGTCCTGGACCTCCCCAACATCGGGAACAATCTTCCTGTATCTAGCCTGTCCAACCCCTTAAGAATTTTGTAACTTTCTATAAGATCCCCTCTCAGTCTCCTAAATTCTAGAGAGTATAAACCGAGTCTATGCAGTCTTTGTTCATAAGACAGTCCTGACATCCCAGGAATCAGTCTGGTGAACCTTCTCTGCACTCCCTCTATGGCAATAATGTCCTTCCTCAGATTTGGAGACCAGAACTGTACGCAACACTCCAGGTGTGGTCTCACCAAACCTTTCAAACCTGCACGTCTTTGGAGTGTGGGGGCAAACCACCTCGGAGAAAACCCACGCAGGTCACGGGGAGAAAATACAAACTCCGTACAGACGGCACCCGTAGTCGGGATCGAACCCGGGTCTCCAGGGCTGTAAGGCAGCAACTCAACCGCTGCGCCACCCATATATATATGTATATATATATATATTAAATAACAAAAAAGATTTTTTAAAAGTTTTTTTTTCCGTATTGTTGAAGTCTAACGCTGGGAAAATGCATGTGTTTTAAACACTTCCTGTCAAAGACTTCCCACAATGCAGCACCGAACAAGATTAGGCCGTAAAATCAACCTGCGCGGGGCAGGGCAAAGCCACACAGTCGCCAGCATTGACAGGCTGTATGCAAAACCTATGTGGGCGTGAGGGTGCCACACACACACATATATATATATATTTTTTTTTAAACAAAGATTACAAAAAAATCTTTTTCCTTATTGATTGAATCTAACACAGGGAAAATTCACGTGTATTAAACTTATATTAAGCAGTATATATAAACATAGATTTATAAAAAGTCCATTTCCCTATTGAGTGAATCTAACGTTGGGGAAATTCACGTTTTAAACAAGAGAAAAGTCTGCCTCTTCATGTATGTGTGTGTGTATATATTGTTAAAAAAAGATGGGGGGAAAAAATGTTAATATTTGCCATAGGGTCCCTTAGATGGCACAACAGTGGCACTATAATGGTACGCTCTCAAAGCTGGAGGAGTTCTATGTTAAATGACAAAGTGTTAGATTTAGCTCTTAGGGCTAACGGAATCAAGGGATATGGGGAGAAGGCAGGAACGGGGTACCGATTCTGGATGAGTCAGCCATGATCACATTGAATGGCGGTGCTGGGTTGAAGGGCCGAATGGCCTACTCCTGCACCTGCTGTCTATTGTCTGTATGAGCTCATGTTTAAGTTGGTAGAGTTGATTTGAGTTTAATTTGACTAGGTGAAACAAAGAGCTGTTTAACCTGTTCAGTATACTGTGGTCGTGGCCAGCTGTGAAAAAAATCACCTTGGCATGCGAACAGGTTAAATGCCGTAAGAAGGGTTTAATCCCGAGAGTCCTGACAGCAGGCCGTGTTGCGGACCTGGGAATATTCTACAATTCCGTCCATTGGGAATGCCGGTGGCTCGAAGGATGGACGCACATTGTCCGTCTAAATCTGGGAACTTGCACTTCCAAGGCTTGCATTAAAGATGCACACATCTTTGGAGTGCTGGAGTTACTCAGCAGGTCAGGCAGCATCCCTGGAGAACACGGAAAGGCGATGTTTCAGTCTGAACCTATTCTCCAGAGGTACACCATGACCCAACGAGTTACTCCAGCACTCCGTGTCCTATATCAATCAGCCTAAACAAGGTACTTTGGTTCCACATTCTAATTCTACATGGTAACTCAAATGTCACTGTACCTTAATTGGTTAAGTGACAATAACCACAAACTTGATTCTTGCAATATGTTCATAAGTGATAGGAGCACAATTGGACCATTCGGCCCATCAAGTCCGCTCCGCCGTTCAATCATGGCTGATCTATCTTTCCCTCTCAACCCCATTCTTCTGCCTTCTCCCCCATAACCCCTGACACCTGTACTAATCAAGAATCTATCTATCTCTGTCTTAAAAATATCCACTGACTTGGACTCCACAGCCGTCTGTGGCAAAGAATTCCACAGATTCACCACCCTCTGACGAAAGAAATTCCTCCTCATCTCCTTCCTAAAGGAACGTCCTTTTACTCTGATGCTGCGCCCTCTGGTCCTAGACTCTCCCACTGGTGGAAACATCCTCTCCACATCCACTCTATCCAATCCTTTCACTATATGGGACATTTTAATGAGCCCCCCCTCCAATCCTTCTAAACTCCACCGAGTACAGACAGGCCCAGTCAAACACTCGTCATAGGTTAACCCACGGGACAATTTATCTTTAGAGTTTAGAGTTTGGAGAAACTGCACGAAAACAGGCCCTTCCGCCAACCGAGTCAGCGCCGACCAGCGATCCCTACCACTAGCACTACCCTACACACACAGGAGGCGATGTACCATTATACCAAACCGATTAACGTACAAACCTGTACGTCTTTGCTGTGTACAAACCAAGTGCACAAAAGCACCCGCAGTCAGGATCGTACCCGGGTCCCTGGCGCCGTGAGGCAGCAATTCTACCCCTGTGTCACCGTGCCGCCCTTGATATGCTAAAGACTTTGTCAGTTCTGTTTCACTTTTGGGTCTAATTCCTGGAGGCAGGAATTCCTTCAGCACAGGCAGTACGGTGGCCTAGTGGTTAGAGCTACTGCCTTACAGCGCTAGAAACCCAGGTTCGATCCGGACTACGGGCGCCGCCTGTACGGAGTTTGTACGTTCTCCCCGTGGGTTTTCTCCGAGATCTTTGGTTTCCTCCCACACTCCAAAGACGTGCAAGTTTGTAGGTTAATTGGCTTGGTGTCAATGCAAATTTTCCCGGGTGTGTGTCGGATAGAGTTAAGGGCCTGTCCTACAAGCATGCAACTCTATGCGATGAACGCGATCAAACTAGAAGCGGGGACCGCGCGGAGGTCGGGTGATCCCCTGTACAGGGCCGTTCCCACCAGCATGCGCCTGCATGTGGCAAGCGCGACCAAACTGGCAGCGGGGGCCGCGCGGAGGTCGGGTGATCCCTGTACAGGGCCGTTCCCACCAGCAAGCGCCTGCATGCGGCAAGAGCGATCAAACCGGCAGCGAGGGCCGCGCGGAGGTCGGGTGAGTGGCGCAACGCGGCGCAAAGTGAGGCGAACCTGGAGCGAAGTCTAAGGTAAGTTCGCCAGGACAGAGAGGGGCACACAGAGAGGGGCACAGAGGCACACACACACACAGGGCCACGGAGCCACACACAGAGAGGGTCACGGAGGCACCTACAGATAGGTTCACGGAGGCACGATGTCGGGGCGGTGTGTAACGCGTCGAGGCGACTGCGAGCCGACAAGCCGTTGCCACGCGGAATTTTTGAACACGGTCAGTTTTTCGGAGCCCCGCGTGGTGTCGGGACGAACTCCGCACAATTCCGCACGGCTCCGGCGATCGAAGTGGGCTCGGCCCCGCGACGCCGGATGGCTCAAGCGACCACGTTAGGTCGCGCTCATCGCATAGAGTTGCATGCTGGTAGGACAGGCCCTTTAGTGTGCGAGGATCGCTGGTCAGGGTGGACCCGGTGGGCCGAAGGGCCTGTTTCCGCCCTGTATCTCGACACTAAACTAAGCTAAACAGTACCGTGGGAGAATGTTAACTAGGATTACAGCGTTTCAGAGAGAACTTATCACCAACTGCCCCCGCATCAGTCTGAAGAAGGGTCTCAACCCGAAACGTCACTTTTTCTATCGCTCCATAGATGGCTGCCTCACCCGCTGAGTTTCTCCAGCATTTTCGTCTACCAACTGCTCAATGGTAGTCAAGGCTTTGGGCAATAAACACACACACACACACAAACAATGCAAAAATTATTTGAAAAAACACGTGCAGGAAACGATCTGTGACATAAATCACGATGACTCAACACAAGATAACCAAACTTAACTGACACACTTCATCAAGGTGGCCATCGAGAAACGAACGGTTTGACACATGACGGTGGGTCTATAGATTTTCCTCGAATAAAAAGAGGTTGAAAAAAGTTGCAATTTTTAATTAAAACTGTTTTACTACAACAGAGAACAAAGTGGGACTTGGCAATGGGACGGGGGTGGCCGAGAAGAAAGAGGGACTATCGGGGACTCTGATGAACCCTTTGAAACTGGGTCAGCGCCCTTTACGTGGCCACCCTTTGCATACCTTGCGTACGGCAATGCAAAGCACCTCGATCGTGCCACCTGTGATAATAAAGTACCAATCGGTCCGATTTTTGGAAATAAAATGGAGTCTCCAGCATTTCGATTGTCAAGAGGGCAGGGTTCAAAGTTTCAACAGCGTGAGAGAGAGGAATCTGTGCGTGCGGACTCCACAGCCCTGGGACAGTTCTTTGGTTGATTCTGGTTACACCGCTTTGTCTTCGATTTCCTTATCTGTCAGACAGCACAGCGCCAACTTCTGTGTGTACAAGGAGACGATGCCTGGTGGGAAAAGGCCAAAGAAACGGCGGTTACGCTCGCATTTCAACGCAATCCTCGGGAAGTATGCAGTCCCGATTAAATAGTACTCATTCTGGTCACACCGCAGGACAGTCGGTTGATTGGTTTAGTTTAGAGACACAGCGCGGAAAAACAGGCCCTTCGGCCCACTCAGTCCACGCCGACCAGCGATCCCCGCACATTAACACTCGGGACAATTTACATTTATACTGAAGTCTATTAACCTACAAACCTGTACGCCTTTGGAGTGCGGGGGGAAACCGAAGATCGCGGAGAAAACCCACGCGGTCACCGGGAGAACGTACAGACTCCACACAGACAGCACCCGCAGTCTGAATCAAACACGGGTCCCTGGCGCTGTAAGGGAGTACAGCGTAGGTTCACAAGGTTAATTCTCGGATAATGGTGGGGCTGTCATATGTTGATAGAATGAAGCGGCTGGGCTTGTACACACTGGAGTTTAGAAGGATGAGAGGGGATCTCATTGAAACATATAAGATTATTAAGGATTGGACATGATAGAGGCCAGAAACATGTTCCCGATGTTTGGGGGAGTCCAGAACCAGGGGCCACAGTTTAAGAATAAGTGGTAAACCATTTAAAATGGGGATGAGGAAAAACGTTTTCACCCACAGAGTTGTGAATCTGTGGAATTCTCTGCCTCAGAAGGCTGTAGAGGCCAATTCTCTGGATACTTTCAAGCAAGAGTTAGATAGAGCTCTTAAAGATAGTGGTCAGGGGATATGGTGAGAACGCTGGAACGGGGTACTGAGTGTGGCTGATCAGCCATGATCACATTAAATGGCGGTGCTGGCTCGAAGGGCCGAATGGCCTACTCCTTCATCTATTGTCTATTGTCTATTTAGTAGGAACCCTTCCCTGGAGCCCCGTAGCTTAAATTTCCCAAAGGGTCTCGACCCGAAACATCACTTTTTCACACAGAGAGTTGTGTGTCTGGAATTCTCTGCCTCAGAGGGCGGTGGAGACCGGTTCCCTGGATAGAAACATAGAAATT
Source organism: Raja brachyura (assembly GCA_963514005.1). The sequence continues at coordinate 147,438,050 of OY740782.1, read as the reverse complement.
AGGTGCAGGAATAGGCCATTCGGCCCTTCGAGCCTGCACCGCCATTCAATATGATCATGGCTGATCATCCAACTCAGTATCCCGTACCTGCCTTCTCTCCATACCCTTTAATCCCCTTAGCCACAAGGGCCACATCCAACTCCCTCTTAAATATATCCAATGAACTGGCCGCAACTACCCTCTGTGGCTGAGAGTTCCAGAGACCCACCACTCTCTGTGTGAAAAAATTCTTTCTCATCTCGGTCCTAAAGGATTTCCCCCTTATCCTTAAGCTGTGACCCCTTGTCCTGGACCTCCCCAACATCGGGAACAATCTTCCTGCATCTAGCCTGTCCAACCCCTTAAGAATCTTGTAAGTTTCACACAGCTTTCAAGAGAGAGCTAGATAGGGCTCTTAAAGATAGCAGAGCCAGGGGATATGGGGAGAAGGCAGGAACGGGGTTCAGGTTGGAGGAACAGCACCTCATATTCTGCTTGGGGAGTCTGCGCCCTCTGGGCTTAAACATTGAATTTTCTCAATTCTGTTAACCCTGGCTGCCTCCTCCCCTTCCCACCTCTCCCTCAGCCCTGGCATTCCCTCTCTCTCTATCTCTCCCCCACCCAAGTCGCACCAGCTTCTCATTTTCACACAACAAACAGCTTACAATGGCCTGTTTCCTTTATCATCGATACTTTTTTGCATACCTTTCATTCAGTGTTCTTTATCTCTCCACATCACAGTCTATATCTCCTGATTGAAACTTACTGAATAGGCTTGGATAGAGTGGATGTGGAGAGGATGATTCCACTAGTGGGAGAGTCTAGGACTAGAGGTCATAGCCTCAGAATTAAAGGATGTTTCTTTTGTGAGGAGATGAGGAGGATCTCCACCGTTCATCAGATCAGACGGTAGTGAATCTGTGGAATTCTTTGCCACAGACGGCTGTGGAGGGCAAGTCAGTGGATATTTTTAAAGCAGAGAGATAGATTCTTGATTAGTGCGGGTGTCAGGGGTTGTGGGGAGAAGGCAGGAGAATGCTGTTAGGAGGGAGAGATTGATCAGCCATGATTGAATGGTGGAGTAGACTTGATGGGCCGAATGACCTAATTAGAAACATAGAAAATAGGTGCAGGAGGAGGCCATTCGGCCCTCTGAGCCAGCACCACCATTCATCGTGATCATGGCTGATCGTCCCCAATCAATAACCCGTGCCTGCCTTCTCCCCATATCCCTTGATTCCACTAGCCCCTAGAGCTCTATCTAACTCTCTCTTAAATCCATCCAGTGACTTGGCCTCCACTGCCCTCTGTGGCAGGGAATTCCACAAATTCACAACTCTCTGGGTGAAAAAGATTTTTCTCACCTCAATTTTAAATGACCTCCCCTTTATTCTCAGACTGTGGCCCCTGCTTCTGTACGCGCCCAACATTGGGAACGTTTTTCCTGCATCTAGCTTGTCCAGTCCTTTTATAATTTTATATGTTTCTGTAAGAAACCCCCCCCTCATCCTTCTAAACTCCAGTTAACACAAGCCTAGTCTTTTCAATCTTTCCTCATATGACAGTCCCGCCGTCCCAAGGATCAATCTCGTGAACCTACGATGCACTGCGTTAGTGTCTTTTTATTATTCACTGTGTGTTATCTGCTTTGACATCTGGAGAATTTCACCACACTGTCTGCTTGCTTGATCCATTCTGCTCGTATCACTAATAAACATAGAAACATAGAAATTAGGTGCAGGAGTAGGCCATTCGGCCCTTCGAGCCTGCACCGCCATTCAAACTCATGCTCATCAAACATGAGGTTATCAGGCAGTGGCTCTGCAGCTCGGGTCTCTGAACAGCCGAGCGTTGTGTTTTCCTTACGTAAAAGCTTCTCAAGGCACTTGGGCTGCTTCTCAGGCGGGATGTAGACGCAGAGGAAGTAGACGGGAGCTCCGGAGAGTGCGACCGCAATCCCGACGAGAGAGTTGATGGGGTCGCTGTAGAGAGGAGTCACCACCAGGAACAAACTGCACATGCAGTAGATGATAGGAAAGATCAAACTCAGCTGCAAAACAAAATGACACATTTTAGAAGTATATATGAATGCATGAACAAATGAATAGTTTATTTCGGTCATACATTAAAAAGACCAAAACTTTACAATCTGTGTGAATATGAACCAACACTGTATCCATTTCACACAACGATCACATTATCAACGAACGAACAAGGAATAGGCTGAAGCCACAAAGCTTATTTTTGCCCATCCTATACATAGAAACATAGAAAAATAAGTGCAGGAGTAGGCCATTCGGCCCTTCGAGCCTGCACCGCCATTCAATGTGATCATGCCTGATCATCCAACTCAGTATCCTGTACCTGCCTTCTCTCCATACCCCCTGATCCCTTTAGCCACAAGGGCCACATCTAACGCCCTCTTAAAATATAGCCAATGAACTGGCCTCAACTACCTTCTGTGGCAGAGAATTCCAGAGACTCACCACTCTCTGTGTAAAGAATGTTTTCCTCATCTCGGTCCTAAAGGAATTCCCCCTTATCCTTAGACTGTGACCCCTTGTTCTGGACTCCCCCAACATTGGGAACAATCTTCCAGCATCTAGCTTGTCCAACCCCTTAAGAATTTTGTAAGTTTCTATAAGATCCCCCCTCAATCTTCTAAATTCCAGCGAGTACAAGCTGAGTCTATCCAGTCTTTCCTCATATTATAATCCTGAACTATTTTACATTTTAAAGCTTTTTTGAAACTCAGAGAGCTACAAAACTTCAACTCATCACTAAGCCCGTTCCATAATTTGACTCCCAAAACTGAGACATATCTATATTTCACATTGGTTCTCACTTTACATGTTTCAAAAATACACAACCCTCTTCAATTATAATGCCCTTCTCTTAATTTTTTTTTTTTTTAAATACTAACAGGAAGGCTTTTATTCCTAACTCGGAAAAGTATTTCTAATGTCTTTACATGAACAATATCCAAAAATGTTACGGTACCGGACTTTATGAATAATGGATTTGTAGTTTCACGGTTAAGAAGCTTTATGTATTATTCTAGTAGCTCTTTTCTGGAGTTTAATTATAGGGTCTATAATTGTTTTATATACATTTCCCCAAACTTCAACACAATATGACATATATGGCATTAATAGGGAGCAATACAATATATACAAACAAGCAGACTATTATCTGAATGGTGGCCGATTAGGAAAAAGGGAGATGCAACGAGACCTGAGTGTCATGGTACACCAGTCATTGAAAGTAGGAAGAGTACACAAAAGGCTGGAGAAACTCAGCGGGTGCAGCAACATCTAAGGAGCGAGGGAGATAGGCGATGTTTCGGGTCGAGACTCTTCTTCAGACATGAAAGTAGGCATGCAGGCGCAGCAGGCAGCGAAGAAAGCGAATGGTATGTTGGCATTCATAGCAAAAGGATTTGAGTACAGGAGCAGGGAGGTTCTACTGCAGTTGTACAGGGTCTTGGTGAGGCCACACCTGGAGTATTGCGTACAGTTTTGGGCTCCTAATCTGAGGAAAGACATTCTTGCCACAGAGGGAGTACAGAGAAGATTCACCAGACTGATTCCTGGGATGTCAGGACTTTCATATGAGGAAAGATTGGATAGACTCGGCTTGTACTCGCTGGAATTTAGAAGATTGAGGGGGGATCTTATAGAAACTTACAAAATTCCTAAGGGGTTGGACAGGCTAGATGCAGGAAGATTGTTCCCAATGTTGGGGAAGTCCAGAACAAGGGGTCACAGTTTAAGGATAAGGGGGAAATCTTTTATGACCGAGATGAGAAAAACATTTTTCACACAGAGAGTGGTGAGTCTCTGGAATTCTCTGCCACAGAAGGTAGTTGAGGCCAGTCCATTGGCTATATTTAAGAGGGAGTTAGATGTGGCCTGGTGGCTAAAGGGATCAGGGGGTATAGAGAGAAGGCAGGAACGGGATACTGAGTTGGATGATCAGCCATGATCACATTTAATGGCGCTGCAGGCTCGAAGGGCCGAATGGCCTACTCCAGCACCTATTTTCTATGTTTCTGTGATTGGGGATGATCAACCATGATCACATTGAATGGCGGTGCTCACTCAAAGGGCCGAATGGCCTACTCCTGCACCTATTGTCTATCGTCCACTCGTTGTAGGAGTAGAATTACGCCATTCGGCCCATCGAGTCTACTGCACCATTCAATCATGGCTGATCTCTGCCTCCTATCGCCGTTCTCCTGCCTTCGCCCCAAAACCCTTGACACCCATTCCAATCACGAATTTGTCTATCTCTGCCTCAAAAACATCCACTTGGGGCGCCTTCACGCCCACGTTGGTTTTGCATACAGCCCGCCACCGCTGGCAACTCGCCCGCAGCCTCACGAGAAGGTCCAGCCACAAGAGCTCAATAACAACTCCAAGGTCCAACTCCTATCTGCACACGGGTCATGACTGGTGAGAATGTACAGTGCCCTCCATAATGTTTGGGACAAAGACCCATCATTTATTTATTTGCCTCTGTACTCCACAATTTGAGATTTATAATAGAAAAAAAATCACATGTGGTTAAAGTGCACATGATCAGATTTTTATAAAGGCCATTTTTACACATTTTGGTTTCACCATGTAGAAATTACAGCAGTGTTTATACATAGTCCACCCATTTCAGGGCACCATAATGTTTGGGACACAGCAATGTCATGTAAATGAAAGTAGTCATGTTTAGTATTTTGTTGCATATCCTTTGCATGCAATGACTGCTTGAAATCTGCGATTCATGGACATCACCAGTTGCTGGGTGTCTTCTCTGGTGATGCTCTGCCAGGCCTGTATTGCAGCCATCGTTAGCTTATGCTTGTTTTGGGGGCTAGTCCCCTTCAGTTTTCTCTTCAGCATATAAAAGGCAGGCTCAATTGGGTTCAGATGGGGTGATTGACTTGGCCACTCAAGGATTGACCAATTTTTAGCTTTGAAAAACTCCTTTGTTGCGTTAGCAGTATGTTTTGGATTATTGTCTTGCTGTAGAATGAACCGCCGACCAATGAGTTTTGAGGCATTTGTTTGAACTGGAGCAGATAGGATGTGTCTATACACTTCAGATATTCAAAATGCTACTACCATCAGCAGTTGTATCATCAATGAAGATAAGGGAGCCAGTACCTTCAGCAGCCATACATGCCCAGGCCGTGTTTCACAGATGAGGTGGTATGCTTTGGATCTTGGGCAGTTCCTTCTCTCCTCCATACTTTGCTCTTGCCATCACTCTGATATGTTAATCTTCTTCTCATCTGTCCATAAGACTTTTTTCCAGAACTCTTTTAAGTACTTCTTGGCAAACTGTAACCTGGCCTAGCGTAACAGGATGCACTATGAGCCTCGGCCAAGGGCGTTACACTTGGCGGCATAACCAAGTTCTCAGACAGCTGGCATCAATCCTTGAACAGAGGCGAACGATCACAAATGCTTCTCCACCAACATCGGCAGGAAATGTCCACCATTAGTACCTATTGTCTATTGACGTGCTCCTTAATCGTGAAGAAATGCAGCCATACGACGTGCTTAAATCCGCTATCTGGACAATAGACATTAAGTGTAGGAGTAGGCCATTTGGCCCTTCGAGCCAGCACCGCCATTCAATGTGATCATGGCTGATCATCCACAATCAGTACCCCGTTCCTGCCTTCTCCCCATATCCCCTGACTCCGCTATCTTTAAGAGCCCTATCCAGCTCTCTCTTGAAAGTATCCAGAGAACCGGCCTCCACTGCCCTCTGAGGCAGAGAATTCCACAGACTCACCACTCTCGGTGTGAAAACCTTTTTCCACGTCTCCGTTCTAAATGACTTCCCCCTTATTCCTAAACTGTGGCCCCTGGTTGTGGACTCCCCCAACATCGGGAACGTGTTTCCTGCCTCTAGCGTAGGGGTCGGCAACCTACGGCCCCCGGGCCGAATGCGGCCCGTAACCCGGACTAAATCATCCTGCCTGTAGACGTTTTTTTTTTCCGTAATCATCTGGCCCTTAGACTTCCGTCATCTCCGGTACCTCCCGGGCCTGAGGCTGCGGTGCCCAGGCGCGGTGACGCACGGAGGCCTGCGCTGGAGGCCGCAATGGCGCAGCGGCGAGCTCTGGCCTTACCGCATCCTGCGCAAAGCCGCCGGCACGGCCGCGCACCTTCTGTGTCTGGGCTTCACTGTCAGGGTCGGGGTAGTCAATAGGCCGGGGGCGGGTGAGCGAGAGTATTTGAGCCACCGTCTTCAGGACAGAGCCAAGACAATGGTCCGTAGGTGCGCCATGTTGGTGAGCAGCCGTAACTAGGGTCCAGTGCTTCTCGAAGGGGCGGGAACCATATGTACACGTCATAGATGTGGCCCGCCATCCGCTCACACACATGTGTCCCGGCCCCTATGCAGAACAAGGTTGCCCAACCCTGCTCTAGTGTGTCCAAACCCCATCACATCTACCAAGATAGTGATATTAGGCTCATAGAGTATGGAAACAAGCTCTTCGGCCTGCGTTTGGCCCATTTCCCTCTAAACCTGTCCTATCCATGTCCATGTCTAAATGCTTCCTAAAGGTTGCCATAGTCCTTGCCTCAACTACCTCCTCCAACTCCCTAGCTCGTTCCATACACCCACCACCCTTCAGCCCCCACGGATTCCTATTAAAACTGTCCCCCCCCCCTCGCCTTAACCCTGCGTCCTCTGGTTGCAATGACATGTACAACTGCAATATGACCTCCCATCTCGTGTGGGAGGAAACTGGAGCACCTGGAGAAAACCCACGTGGTCACGGGGAGAACAGCTCTGGAGGGAAGGAATGGGTGACATTTTGGCTCTGAAGAAGGGTCCCCGACCCAAAACGTCACCGACTCCTTCTCTCCAGATAAAGAGACCCTTCAGCCCACTGAGTCCGCATCGACCAGCGATCCCCGCACACTAACTATCCAGGCAGCACCCGCAGTCAGGATCGAACCTGTGTCTCTGGCGCTGTGAGGCAGCAACTCTACCGCTGCGCCACGTGCCGGCGTCACTGTACCTTATCTACGTGTTGCTGGCAGCCTAATGACGAGGGGAGGGGGATAAAGGCTTACACATGCACCAAGATTTGGCACAAAATCGTCACGGTGGCGCAGCGGTAGAGTTGCTGCCTCACAGCGCCGGAGACCCGGGTTCGATCCTGACTACGGGTGCTGTCCGTACGGAGTTCGCACGCTCTCCCCGTGACCTGCGCGGGTTTTCTCCGGGTGCTCCGGCTTCCTCTCACTATCCAAGGACGTGCAGGTTTGTCGGTTAATTGGCTTCGGTAAAAATTGTGAAGAGTCACCAGTGTGTGTAGGATAGTGTTAAAGAAGGAACTGCTGATGCTGGAGAATCGAGGGTTACACAAAAAGCTGGAGAAACCCAGCGGGTGCAGCAGCATCTAAGGAGCGAAGGAGATAGGCGACGTTTTTTCGGGTCGAGACCCTTCTTGTGTAGGATAGTGTTAGTGCGCGGGGATCGCTGGTCGGCGTGGACTCGGTTGCCTGTTTCCATGCTGTATCTCTACACTAAACTAAACTAACACAGCGGGATGGGCAGCATCTCTGGAGAGAAGGAGCGTTTTGGGTCGGGGCCCTTCTTCAGAGCCAAAACGTCACCCATTCCTTCTCCCCAGAGACGCTGCCCATCCCGCTGAGTTACCCCAGCATTTTGTGTCTATCTTCGGTGAAAACCATCATCGGCAGTTCGCTCCCACACATAAAGGTTTGTTGGCCGGCGTGGATCTCTGCTGGCGTTGGATGTCAGTGCTCCACCAGCAGGAGGTGAGCACGAGACTACAGACAGAGGCACCGCACCCTCCTTGAACGGACGTGATTGTCTGCAGAACACTGCACACAAGACCTCACATTCTGGTAGAGTTGCTGCCTCACAGCGCCCGAGGCCCGGGATCGATCCTGACCGCGGCTGCTGCCTGTGTGGAGTTTGCACGTTCTGCCTGCGACCGCGCGGGTTTTCTCCGGGTGCTCCGGTTTCCTCCCAAGGACGTGCAGGTTTGTAGGCTAATTGGCTGAGGGTGGAAATGGGTGGCATTTCGGGTCTGAAGAAGGGTCCCAAGCCGAAACGTCACTCGCCCTTTTTCTCCCGAGACGCTGCCTGACCTGCTGAAGTACTCAAGCACTTTGTGTCCCGGTCGGTTGTTTAATTGGCTTCTGTGAATTGTCGCAAGGGTGCAAGATGGAACTGGTGCATGGGGTGATAACTGGTCACCGGCTCCCTGCAGACCATCGGTGGACCGAAGGGCCTGTTTCTGTACCGTATCCCCAAACAAGGATGCAATGCTGAGGCCCTATAAGGGGCTGGTCAGGCCGCATTTAGAATATTGTGAGCACATATGGGCCCCATATCTGAGGAAGGATGTGCTGGCTCTGGAGAGGGTCCAGAGGAGGTTTACAAGAATGATCCCAGGAATGAGTGGGCTAACATATGATGAGCATTTGACAGCACTGGGCATGTACTCGCTGGAGTTTATTAGAATGAGGGGGGGACCTCATTGAAACTTACATAATACAGAAAGGAAGGACATCATTGCCATAGAGGGAGTGCAGCGAAGGTTCACCAGACTGGTTCCTGGGATGTCAGGACTGTCTTATGAAGAAAGACTGGATAGACTCGGTTTATACTCTCTAGAATTTAGGAGATTGAGAGGGGATCTTATAGAAACTTACAAAATTCTTAAGGGGTTGGACAGGCTAGATGCAGGAAGATTGTTCCCGATGTTGGGGAGGTCCAGGACAAGGGGTCACGGCTTAAGGATAAGGGGGAAATCCTTTAAGACCGAGATGAGAAGGACTTTTTTCACACAGAGAATGGTGGGTCTCTGGAACTCTCTGCCACAGAGGGTAGTTGAGGCCAGTTCATTGGCTATATTTAAGAGGGAGTTAGTTGTGGCCCTTGTGGCTAAGGGGATCAGAGGGTATGGAGAGAAGGCAGGTACGGGATACTGAGTTGGAGGATCAGCCATGATCATATTGAATGGCGGTGCAAGCTCGAAGGGCCGAATGGCCTACTCCTGCACCTAATTTCTATGTTTCTATGTAATAGTGAAAGGAATAGTGGAGAGGATGTTTCCACTGGAGGGAGAGTCTAGGACCAGAGGTCACAACCTCAGAATTAAAGGGCGCTCTTTTAGAAAAGAGGGGAGGAGGAACTTCTTTAGTCAGAGGGCAGTTAATCTGTGGAATTCTTTGCCACAGAAGGCTGTGGAGGCCAAGTCAGTGGATGTTTTTAAGGCTGAGATAGACACAATCTTGATTAGAACGGGTGACGAGGGTTACGGGGAGAAGGCAGGAAAATGGGATTTGGAGGCAGAGATCAGCCATGCTTGAATGGCGGGGTAGACTCGATGGGCCGAATGGCCTAATTCTACACCTATAACCTGTGAACTTGTAGAGTTGCTGCCTCACAGCGCCGGAGACCCGGGTTCGATCCTGACTAGGGATGCTGTCTGTACGGAATTTGTACGTTCTCCCCGTGACCTGCGTGGGTTTTCGCCGAGATCTCCGGTTTCCTAACAGGTTTGTAGATTAATTAGCTTGGTATAAGTGTGAAATTGTCGTAGAGTGCGTAGGACAGTGTTAGTGTGCGGGGATCGCTGGTCCGTGCGGACCCGGTGGGCCGAAGGCCCTGTTTCTGCGCTGTATCACTAAACTAAACATCCTGCAGTTACAAAGTATCATTGCGAGTGGCCCCAACACAGACTGTCTGCTCGATTACAAGTAATCAGAGAGTTACATGTGCAGTCTAAGGGAACAGTGTTATACTGTATCATCTGCAGCTCCTGGGAACAGACTTTAGCTACTTTCCCAGACTGATATCTTCGTTAATTAAAAAATAGCATTAAAAATAAATTAAAAATACATTGGAGTTTAGTTTAGTTTTAGTTTAAGGTACAGTGCGGAAACAGGCCCTTCAGCCCATCGAGTCCGCACCCATCCAGGAACACCAAACACTATCCTGCACAAAATAGACACTAGACAATAGGTGCAGGAGTAGGCCATTTGGCCCTTCGAGCCTGCATCACCATTCAATGTGATTCGACAATCAGTACCCCGTTCCTGCCTTCTCCCCATATCCCCTGACTCCGCTATTTTTAAGAGCTCTATCTAGCTCTCTGTTGAAAGTATCCAGACAACCGGCCTCCACCGCCCTCTGAGGCAGAGAATTCCACAGACTCACAACTCTCTGTGTGAAAAAGTGTTTCCTCATCTCTGTCCTAAATGGCTTACCCCTTATTCTTAAACTGTGGCCCCTGGTTCTGGACTCCCCCAACATCGGGAACATGTTTCCTGCCTCTAGCGTGTCCAAACCCTTAATAACGATATATGTTTCAATAAGATGCCCGCTCATTCTTCTAAACGCCAGAGTGTACAAGCCCAGCCGCTCCATTCTCTCAGCATATGACAGTCCCGCCATCCCGGGAATTAACCTTGTAAACCTACGCTGCACTCCCTCAATAGCAAGAATGTCCTTCCTCAGATTTGGAGACCAAAACTGCACACAATACTGCAGGTGTGGTCTCACTAGCGCCCTGTACAACTGCATGAGGACCTCTTTGCTCCTATACTCAATACTTATACTTTATAACTCTTGTTATAAAGGCCAGCATGCCATTCGCTTTCTTCACTGCCTGCTGTACCTGAATGCTTATTTTCATTGACTGATGAACAAGGACCCCCTGATCCCGTTGTACTTCCCCTTTTCCCAACTGGGGACAATTTTCAGCTTAACCAAAGACAATTGATTTACAAACCTGCACGTCTTTGGAGTGTGGGAGGAAACCGAAGATCTCAGAGAAAACCCACGCAGGTCACGGGGAGAACGTACAAACTCCACACAGACAGCGCCCGTAGTCGGGATCGAACCTGGGTCTCTGGCGCTGTGAGGCAGCAACTCTATCCGCTGCGCCACCCTTCCTGACCTCCCATCTACCTCATTGAAGACCTTCAAACTAACTTTATCGGACTTTATTTTGCATTAAACCTTTTACCCTTTAACCTGTATCTGTACACTGTGGACGGCTCGATTGTAATCATGTATTGTCTTTCCGCTGGCTGGATAGCGCGCAACAAAAATGTTTTTCACTGACCCTCGGTACAGGTGACAAGAATGAAGTAAACTACTATTAATCAAGATATCCCAAGCAAAAATAGGGTGCAGGAGTACCTCGGGCCTTGGTAGGGGGGGGGGGATGAAAAACTATCGAGTTGGTGGATTCCTTTTGCATGATATATATAACATAGCAACTGGCTTTTTTTTTTCCTTTTCTTTTTTTAGGGTCTATCTCTGAACCCCCTTTCTCTAATTCTTTGACATAGAAACATAGAAATTAGGTGCATGAGTAGGCCATTCAACCCTTCGAGCCTGCACCGCCATTCAATATGACCATGGCTGATCATCCAACTCAGTATCCCGTACCTGCCTTCTCTCCATACCCTCTGATCCCCTTAGCCACAAGGGCCACATCTAACTCCCTCTTAAATATAGCCAATGAAATGGCCTCAATTACCCTCTGTGGCAGAGAGTTCCAGAGACCCACTACTCCCTGTGCGAAAAAAGTCCTTCTCATCTCGCTACCAAAGGATTTCCCCCTTATCGTTAAGCTGTAACCCCTTGTCCTGGACCTCCCCAACATCGGGAACAATCTTCCTGCATCTAGCCTATCCAACCCCTTAAGAATTTTGTAAGTTTCTATAAGATCCCCTCTCAATCTCCTAAATTCTAGAGAGTATAAACCGAGTCTATGCAGTCTTTCTTCATAAGACAGTCCTGACATCCCAGGAATCAGTCTGGTGAACCTTCTCTGGACTCCCTCTATGGCAATAATGTCCTTCCTCAGATTTGGAGACCTAAGATTTCTTCTCCCCCTTGGCACGCTCTTTCACTATCACAACTCTTTTCACCTATTTCACTCTGTTTCTTTCTATTCTTTTTCTTTAAAAGCCATAAAATTATGGGGTACAATGATTGTAACAATATATTATGATGTATTCACCTCTAATGGGATGTCAGGACTTTCATACGTGGAAAGAATGGATAGACTCGGCTTGTACTCGCTGGAAGGGGTTGGACAAGCTAGGTGCTGGAAGATTGTTCCCGATGTTGGGGGAGTCCAGAACAAGGGGTCACAGTCTAAGGATAAGGGGGAATTCCTTTAGGACCGAGATGAGGAAAACATTCTTTACACAAAGAGTGGTGGGTCTCTGGAACCCTCTGCCACAGAAGGTAGTTGAGCCCAGTTCATTGGCTATATTTCAGAGGGCGTTAGATGTGGCCCTTGTGGCTAAAGGGATCAGGGGGTATGGAGAGAAGGCAGGTACGGGATACTGAGTTGGATGATCAGCCATGATCACATTGAATGGCGGTGCAGGCTCAAAGGGCCGAATGGCCTACTCCTGCACCTATTTTTCTAGGTTTCTAATAAATAAAATAAATACATAGATTTAAAAAAAGAAAAAAAAAGATATCCCAAGCACTAGTCAATTATTTGAATACTTTAAGAGCACTGGTTATGGTAATATCGGCCCACTGAGTCCACACAGAGTAGCGATCACCCCGTACACTAGCACTATCCTACACACACTAGGGACAACTTTACAATTTTACCAAAGCCAATTAACCTACAAACCTGCACATTATTTTCTATATTAGCACGGGTTATTGATTGGGGATGATCAGCCATGGTCACAATGAATGGCGGTGCTCGCTCGAAGGGCCAAATGGCCTCCTCCTGCACCTATTGTCTATGTTTCTAAGAAGGAACTGCAGATGCTGGAAAATCGAAGGTAGACAAAAGTGCTGGAGGAACTCAGCAGGTGCAGCAGCATCTATGGAGCGAAGGAAATAGGCAACGTTTCAGGCCGAAAGCCTTCTTCAGACTCTTTGTGACTATCTTTGGCTTAAACCAACATAGAGTTTAGTTTTGGTTATGCTCGCGGGAAAAAAAGCTGTTTTTATGTCTGGCTAAGACATAAAACTTCACAGTAAAGTTTGTTTGACTTTGGCTGTGACGGCTTTGACAGTCCGGATTAATCAAGTGTTGTCTTTCCGCTGACTGGGTTAGCACACAAAAAAAAAAGCTTTTCACTGTATAAGGGGTCTCAGTCTAAGGATAAGGGGGAATTCCTTTAGGACCGAGATGAGGAAAACATTCTTTACACAGAGAGTGGTGAGTCTCTGGAATTCTCTGCCACAGAAGGTAGTTGAGGCCAGTTCATTGGTTATATTTAAGAGGGCGTTAGATGTGGCACTTGTGGCTAAAGGGATCAGCGGGTATGGAGGGAAGGCAGGTACAGGATACTGAGTTGGATGATGAGCCATGATCACATTGAATGGCGGTGCAGGCTCGAAGGGTCGAATGGCCTACTCCTGCACCTATTTTTCTATGTTTCTATGTACCTCTTTGTACGCCTAACAATAAACTAATCTGTATTTTGGTTTAAACCAAAGATAGTCACAAAGAGTCTGAAGAAGGGTTTCGGCCCGAAACGTCGCCTATCTCCTTCGCTCCATAGATGCTGCTGCACCCGCTGAGTTTCTCCAGCACTTTTGCCCACCTTCTATGTTTCTTTGGGGTGTGGGAGGAAACCGGAGCACCCGGAGAAAGCCCACGCGGGTCACGGGGAGAACGTACAAACGCCGTAAACAGACGGCACCCGTAGTCGGGATCGAACCGCGGTCTCTGGCGCATGCAACCCTGCCGCTGCGCCGCCCACTAAAACAATACACGAGATTTGCTCACGTGTATTTCACGAGATTTTTTTTTTTAAAGCAACATTACCTTCACAGGTCTTGGTAGATCCGGAAACTTCCATCTCAGATAAATCTGACTGGCGACAGACAGGCCGATGAATAGCCAGTAGTTAAAGCTGAAGTAGTTGATGAGAGTGTAAATATCTTCAATGCAGAGATAGATTAAGGCCATCGCTCCCTAAGAAACAAGGAGAAACAACAAGGGTGGTAAAGAAAGCTTTTGGTGTGCTGGCCTTTATAAATCAGAGCATTGAATATAGGAGTAGGGATGTAACGTTAAAATTGTACAAGGCATTGGTGAGACCAATTCTGGAGTATGGTGTACAATTTTGGTCGCCTAATTATAGGAAGGATGTCAACAAAATAGAGAGAGTACAGTGGAGATTTACTAGAATGTTGCCTGGGTTCCAGCAACTAAGTTACAGGGAAAGGTTGAACAAGTTAGGTCTTTATTCTTTGGAGCGCAGAAGGTTAAGGGGGGGGCTTGATTGAGGTCTTTAAAATGATAAATGGGATAGACAGAGTTGACGTGGATAAGCTTTTCCCATTGAAGATTCAAACAAGAGGGCATGACATGAGAATTAAGGGACAGAAGTTTAGGGGTAACATGAGGGGGAACTTCTTTACTCAGAGAGTGGTGGCTGTGTGGAATGATCTTCCAGCAGAAGTGGTGGAGGCAGGATCGATTTTAACATTTAAAAGTAAAGTGGATAGGTATATGGACGGGAAGGGAATGGAGGGGTATGGTCTGAGTGCAGGTAGATGGGACTAGGGGAAAATAAATGGTCGGCACGGCCGAGAAGGCCTGTTTCCGTGCTGTAATTGTTATATGGTTATATGGTTATTAAGCCACACAGTCAATAGGAAAGGAGAGGTCATATTAAGTCTTCCTGTTAAATTACATTTTAGTCATAGAGTGATACAGTGTGGAAACAGGCCCTTCGGCCCAACTTGTTCACACCTACCAATCTACACCAGTCCCACCTGCCTTGGTTTGGTCCATATCCCTCTAAACTTGTCCTATCCATGCACCTGTCTGCATATTTCTTAAGTGTTATTTCACTTCTGGTGTCCCACTTCTGACACCATGTAAGTAGCAAGCTGTACAGTCTGGAGTTCAAAGTGATCTTTAATCTTTATACATAGTACAGCGGTTCAGCAGGTTGTTAGTTCATCGTTACCGCTTCCAAGACTGACCAGTGTAGGAAGCGGGTGTTGGTATGGATCATACAGTAAGGTGGGATTAGTGATGCTATTTCTACTATGATTGGTCCACATGCAATAACCAATCTACAGTGTTAAAGAAGGAACTGCAGATGCTGGAGAATCGAGGGTTACACAAAAAGCTGGAGAAACTCAGCGGGTGCAGCAGCATCTAAGGAGCGAAGGAGATAGGCGACGTTTCGGGTCGAGACCCTTCTTCAGACTGGTCTGGGATCAGGGAAACGAGAGATATAGACGGTGATGTGGAGAGATAAAGAACAATGAATGAAAGATATGCAAAAAAGTATCGATGATAAAGGAAACAGGACATTGTAAGCTGTTTGTAGAGTGAAAATGAGAAGCTAGTGTGACTTGGGTGGGGGAAGAGATAGAGGGAGAGGGAATGCCAGGGCCCGAGGGCTGAGGGAGAGGTGTGAAGGGGAAGAGGCAGCAAGGGTTAACAGAATTGAGAAAATTGAATGTTTAAGCCCAGAGGATGCAGACTCCCCAAGCGGAGTATGAGGTGCTGTTCCTCCAACTTGCGGTGTTGCTCACTCTGGCCGTGGAGGAGGCGCAGGACCGAGAGGTCGGATACGGAATGGGAGGGGGAGTTGAAGTGCTGAGCCACCGGGAGGTCGGGTTAGTTATTGCGGACCGAGCGGAGGTGTTCGGCGAAGCAATCGCCAAGCCTCTGCTTGGTCTCACCGATATAGATCAGCTGGCATCTGGAGCAACGGATGCAGTAGATGAGGTTGGTGGAGGTGCAGGTGAACCTCTGTCGGACCTGGAAGGACTGCTTGGGTCCCTGAAAGGAGTGAAGGGGGGAGGTGAAGGGACAAGTGTAGCATCTCTTGCGGTTGGAAGGGAAAGTGCCCGGGGAAGGGGTGGAGCGGGAGGGAAGGGAAGAATTGACAAGGGAAACCAATCTACAGTACCAGCCTCAACTACCTCCTCTGGCACCTTGGTCTATACACCCACCACCCTTTGTGTGGGAAAAGTCACCCCTCAGATTCCTATCAATAAACTTAAATCTTTTCCCCTTCACCTTAAACCTATGTCCCCTCGTCCTCGATTCACCTACTCCGGGCAAGAGACTCTGTGCATCTACCCAATCTATTTCCCTCATGATTTTATGCACCTCAATTTTCAAGTGTACATTTTAGAAACATAGAAACATAGAAATTAAGTGCAGGAGTAGGCCATTCGGCCCTTCGAGCCTGCACCGCCATTCAATATGATCATGGCTGATCATCCAGCTCAGTATCCTGTACCTGCCTTCTCTCCATATCCTCTGATCCCCTTAGCCACAAGGGCCACATCTAACTCCCTCTTAAATATAGCCAATGAACTGGCCTCAACTACCCTCTGTGGCAGAGAGTTCCAGAGACCCACCACTCTCTGTGTGACAAAAATCCTTCTCATCTCGGTCCTAAAGGATTTCCCCCTTATCCTTAAGCTGTGACCCCTCGTCCTGGACCTCCCCAACATCGGGAACAATCTTCCTGCATCTAGCCTGTCCAACCCCTTATGAATTTTGTAAGTTTCTATAAGATCCCCTCTCAATCTCCAAAATTCTAGAGAGTATAAACCGAGTCTATGCAGTCTTTGTTCATAAGACAGTCCTGACATCCCAGGAATCAGTCTGGTGAACCTTCTCTGCACTCCCTCTATGGCAATAATGTCCTTCCTCAGATTTGGAGACCAGAACTGTACGCAATACTCCAGGTGTGGTCTCACCAAGACCCTATACAACTGAAGTAGAACCTCCCTGCTCCTATACTCAAATCCTTTTGCTGTGAAAGCTAACATACCATTCGCTTTCTTCACTGCCTGCTGCACCTGCATGCCTAATTTCCAATGGTATCCCATCATAAGCATCTCAGATTGCAGAGAATTCTCTATTTTTGCCCAGCGTCGATGCGTGGCAGTTGGGGCATGTTGGCTGGTGTGTGTGAGTTGGGCCGAAGGGCTCGTCTCCACCCTGTAGGACTCTATAACATGACGCAATATGTTTATTAATAATCCTTAGCTAATGAATAACAGAACCGAACCTTCGAAGCTCACTGGAGGTGGCAGCACAAGTAGTTCAGTTTAGTTTAGACTTTGGAGACCTGCACGGGAAGGTAGACGCTCCCGCTCCCACGAGTCTCGGGCAGATGGGGCTCGTCAGCCTGGGGAAGGCCGTCCATCTAGGAGATGGAAAACTCCGATTTAAAAATTCCACTGCCTTGTGGCCATATCCGGTCATGGAAAAGGCTGCAGGAGTAAACCTCAAGAAAATCTGTAGTCGGAGCCCCTGTCCCACTTAGGAAACCTGAACGGAAACCCCTGGAGACTTTGCGCTCCACCCAAGGTTTCCGTGCGGTTCCCGGAGGTTTTTGTCGGTCTCCCTAATGGTCGAAAGTGGTTTCCGTTTTAAAAATCGGTAATTTTTTAGTCGAAGCCGGTTGCGATGCTAGTTGAAGGTGGTTGTCGGAGGACAAAAACCTCCGGGAACCGCACGGAAACCTTGGGTGGGTCGCAAAGTCTCCAGAGGATTCCGTTCGGGTCTCCTAAGTGGGACAGGGGCAGTTCGTCGTTGTCTACAACTTCGCTCTGGCGGCTCCTGCGGCGGCGCTGGTGCCAAACTGTAACGTCCCTGCTGTTCCTTTGGATCGATCAGCGATGTGGAGAGGGGGGACGCGCTGCATGGGCAACAGCCTGTCCTCCATATGACATCGCCCGGGCTTGCATCCGAAAAGAATAAATCAGGGAAGGTAGTACATCCATGGATAACAAGGGAAATCAGGGATAGTATCAAAGCAAAGGATGATGCGTACAAAGTAGCATACCAGAGCACTGGGAGAAATTCAGAGACCAGCAGAGGAGGACAAAGGGCTTAATTAGGAAAGGAAAAATAGATTATGAAAGAAAACTGGCAGGGAAAAGTTTTTATAGATATGTGAAGAGAAAGAGATTAGTTAAAACAAATGTAGGTCCCTTGCAGTCAGAAACAGGTGAGTTGATCATGGGGAACAAGGATATGGCGGACCAATTGAATAACTACTTTGGTTCTGTCTTCACTAAGGAAGACATAAATAATCTGCCGGAAATAGCAGGGGACCGCGGGTCAAAGGAGGAATTGAGTGAAATCCAGGTTAGTCGGGAAGTGGTGTTGGGTAAATTGAATGGATTAAAGGCCGATAAATCCCCAGGGCCAGATAGGCTGCATCCCAGAGTACTTAAGGAAGTAGCTCCGGAAACAGTGGATGCATTAGTGATAATCTTTCAAAACTCTTTAGATTCTGGAGTAGTTCCTGAGGATTGGCGGGTAGCAAACGTAACCCCTCTTTTTAAGAAGGGAGGGAGAGAGAAAACGGGGAATTACAGACCAGTTAGTCTAACATCGGTAGTGGGGAAAGTGCTAGAGTCAGTTATTAAAGATGGGATAGCAGCACATTTGGAAAGTGGTGAAATCATTGGACAACGTCAGCATGGATTTACGAAAGGTAAATCATGTCTGACGAATCATGTGGAATTTTTCGAGGATGTAACTAGTAGCGTGGATAGGGGAGAACCAGTGGATGTGGTGTATCTGGACTTCCAGAAGGCTTTCGACAAGGTCCCACATAAGAGATTAGTATATAAACTTAAAGCATACGGCATTGGGGGTTCAGTATTGATGTGGATAGAGAACTGGCTGGCAAAGAGTAGGAGTAAACGGGTCCTTTTCACAATGGCAGGCAGTGACTAGTGGGGTACCGCAAGGCTCAGTGCTGGGACCCCAGCTATTTACAATATACATTAATGATCTGGATGAGGGAATTGAAGGCAATATCTCCAAGTTTGCGGATGACACTAAGCTGGGGGGCAGTGTTAGCTGTGAGGAGGATGCTAGGAGACTGCAAGGTGACTTGGATAGGCTGGGTGAGTGGGCAAATGTTTGGCAGATGCAGTATAATGTGGATAAATGTGAGGTTATCCACTTTGGTGGCAAAAACAGGAGAGCAGACTATTATCTAAATGGTGGCCGATTAGGAAAAGGGGAGATGCAGCGCGACCTGGGTGTCATGGTACACCAGTCATTGAAAGTAGGCATGCAGGTGCAGCAGGCAGTGAAGAAAGCGAATGTTAGCTTTCATAGCAAAAGGAGTTGAGTATAGGAGCAGGGAGGTTCTACTTCAGTTGTGTAGGGTCTTGGTGAGACCACACCTGGAGTATTGCGTACAGTTCTGGTCTCCAAATCTGAGGAAGGACATTATTGCCATAGAGGGAGTGCAGAGAAGGTTCACCAGACTGATTCCTGGGATGTCAGGACTGTCTCATGAAGAAAGACTGCGTAGACTCGGTTTATACTCTCTAGAATTTAGGAGATTGAGAGGGGATCTTATAGAAACTTACAAAATTCTTAAAGGGTTGGACAGACTAGATGCAGGAAGATTGTTCCCGATGTTGGGGAGGTCCAGGACAAGGGGTCACAGCTTAAGGATAAGGGGGAATTCCTTTAGGACCGACATGAGAAAGGATTTTTTCACACAGAGAGTGGTGGGTCTCTGGAACTCTCTGCCACAGAGGGTAGTTGAGGCCAGTTGATTGGTTATGTTTAAGAGGGAGTTAGATGTGGCCCTTGTGGCTAAGGGGATCAGAGGGTATGGAGAGAAGGCAGGTACGGGATACTGCGTGGATGACTGCCGGCGGTCCAGGGAGACCGTCCTCCCTTCGCCGGACGGGAGCGGGAACGACTGACTCTGAACCCAGTCCTGGCAGCGGCCAGGGAGGGAGGGGGAAGGTGGAGGGGGGAGGGGGAAGGAGGAGGGGGCGAGAGGGAGGGAGCCAGCAGTTTAGTTTAAGGCTAATTAGAGGCTGTACGGTAACTGACATTTTACTGAACCTTAATTGGCGCATGTGACAAATAAATAATCTGATTGGTTGTTGTATTGAGCTCTTTGTCACACTGTGTTCCAGGCACACACACAATATGCATATCAGGCAGGCTTGGCTACATCCTATATGTGCACGGTGCATAATGCCTTGCATAACATTGTTCCAATGGGTAACAGAAGCAGGCAGATACAGTGTAGTTCCATCGATCCGTTTTGCTTTGATCTTCTTTCTGTTGTGAACATGTGCCCTCGAAAGAAAAACACCAACAAATAGCACGCGGGAAGCATTTTTGAAAATTTCAGGCAATACCATCAAATTCCAGGAAACTTGGGATTCTATTTTAGGAATGTTTTTTTTTTGAGGTGTGGAAGCACTGAGAGATCAGCCATGATTGAATGGTGGAGTAGACTTGATGGGCCGAATGGCCTAATTCTGTTCCTAAAAGGCGGTCATGGTGGCGCAGCGGTAGAGTTGCTGCCTTGCAGCGAATGCAGCGCCGGAGACCCGGGTTCGATCCCGACTACGGGCGCTGTCTGTACGGAGTTTGTACAGAGTTCTCCCCGTGACCTGCGTGAATTTTTCTCCGAGATCTTTCGCTTTCCTCCCACACTCCAAAGACGTGCAGGTTTGTAGGTTAATTGGCTTGGTGTAAAAGTCACAACTGTCCCTGGTGGGTGTAGGATAGTGTTAATGTGCGGGGAACGCTGGTCGGCGCGGACCCGGTTGGCCTGAAGGGTCTGTTTCCCTGCTGTATCTCCAAACTAAAACATGGCCATTCTTCTAAATCACAGCGAGCACAGGCCCAGTGCGGTCAAACCCTCATCATACTTTGACGTTATCAATATTCTCTGGCTAGTATCTTTGGTTACATCAGGGTTGCCCAAGCGACCAAATGGACAGCGGGCCGATGCCAGAGTGTCTCCATGGCTCTTATCTCTGCTTCTCCCCGATGGCAAGGGCAAGGTGTACACGAGACACAAAGGCAGCAGAGCACACACTCACAATTTGTTAGTGTTAAGTGTTAGTGTTAGCGATAGTGTTAGTGTGCGGGGATCAACAAAATCGTGTTCAACAAAATAGAGCGAGTACAGAGGAGATTTACTAGAACGTTGCCTGGGTTCCAGCAACTAAGATACAGAGAAAGGTTGAACAAGTTAGGTCTTTATTCTTTGGAGCGCAGAAGGTTAAGGGGGGGACTTGATTGAGGTCTTTAAAATGATGAAAGGGATAGACAGAGTTGACATGGATAAGCTTTTCCCATTGAGGATAGGGAAGATTCAAACAAGAGGGCATGACATGAGAATTAAGGGACAGAAGTTCAGGGGTAACATGAGGGGGAACTTCTTTACTCAGAGAGTGGTGGCTGTGTGGAATGATCTTCCAGCAGAAGTGGTGGAGGGAGGATCGATTTCAACATTTAAAAGTAAAGTGGATAGGTATATGGACGGGAAGGGAATGGAGGGGTATGGTCTGAGTGCAGGTAGATGGGACTAGGGGAAAATAAATGGTCAGCACGGACTGGAAGGGCCGAGAAGGCCTGTTTCCGTGCTGTAATTGTTATATGGTTATATGGATCGCTGGTCGGCACGGACCCGGTGGGCCGAAGGGCCTGTTTCCGCGTTGTATCTCTAAACTAAAAAAAATAAACGAAACTGTGGGAGTGGAGATCACAAGTGATAGGAGCAGAATTAGGCCATTCGGCCCATCAAGTCTGCTCCGCCATTCAATCATGGCTGATCTATCTCTCCCTCTTGAACCGTTTGTACGTTCTCCCGTGACCTGCGTGGGTTTTTACCGACATCTTCAGTTTCCTCCCACACTCCGGAGATGTACAGGTTTGGAGGCTAATTGGCTTGGTAAATGTAAAAAGTGTGTGTAGGATAGCGTTAATTTGTGAGGATCGGCAGTCGGTGCGGACCCAGTGGGCCGAAGGGCCTGTTTCCGCGCTGTATCTCTAAACTAGACTCCATTCTCCTGCCTTCTCCCCATAACCTCTGACACCCGTACTAATCAAGAATCTTATCTATCTCTGCCTTAAAAATATCCACGGACGTGGCCTCCACACCTTCTGTGGGAAAGAATTGGACGCGGAATAAATGAAGAGACCAAAGCTGCACGAGACATGGAGTCACACAGCCTGGAAAACGGGCCCTTCAGCCCAACTTGCCCACACTGACCAACATGTCAAATCTACACTAGTCCCACCTGCCTGCGTTTGGCCCATATCCCTCTAATCCTGTCAAAATGTTTTTTAAACATCGCGATAGTACCTGCCTCAACTACCTCCTCCAGCAGGTCGTTCCACACACCCACCACCCCTTGCGTGCCAAAATGACCCCTCAGGTTCCTATTAAACCTTTCCCCATTCACACTGCCCAGTCCATCACCGGCTCTGACCTCCCCACCATCGAGGGGATCTATCGCAGTCGCTGCCTCAAAAAGGCTGCCAACATCATCAAGGACCCACACCATCCTGGCCACACACTCATCTCCCTGCTAGCATCGGGTAGAAGGTACAGGAGCCTGAAGACTGCAACGACCAGGTTCAGGAATAGCTCCTTCCCCACAGCCATCAGGCTATTAAACTCGCCTACAAACAGACGCTGAACTGTAACAGCCTATTGCACTTTATCTGCTTATTTTTGTGTATATTGAACTGAACTGTTCTGTATTTTTGCATACAATACTCTGTGGTGCTGGAGCAAGTAAGAATGTCAGAGTCCTATCTGGGACACATGACAATGAACTCTCTTGACTTGACATTAAACCTATGCGCTCTGGTCCTCGATTCCCCTACTCTGAGTAAAAGACACTGTGCACTGAAGAAGTTTGTACTGGGAGTTTTGGAAGTGACATTAATAGTGACAGAATCACAATAGCCCTGCCCCATGGTACGAGTTCATTCCAAGAATTCTCCCTGAGTTTGCCCTGATTCGAACTCGGAGATTTACGGTAATGGCCGCTCGTCGGTACTCAGGGCTCTCGTGGACATTCTTCAACGTGTTGAAAAATCTTCACGAGTCTTCCCGTGCTTACCTGCCGTTAGCGAGTCTTCCCAAGTATCTGCCGTTAGCGTTACGAGCCGCTAAGAGACGTCCCCGAGCTCCGACGTACCCGCTACGTTCATTCTCCGTGTTTACCACGAGTTTGATTTTTT
Organism: Raja brachyura; assembly: GCA_963514005.1. The sequence goes on along the minus strand of OY740782.1, from coordinate 147,415,060 downwards.
TTAAAACTTGAGAGAGCTCTTGGAATGAACTCGTACAGTGGGACAGGGCTTTAAGTTCACGAAGCAGAAGTAGGCCACTCGGCCCATCATGTCTACTTTAGACCATATCCATCCAAACCGTGCCAAATCATGGACCTGTCCAAGTGTCTATTAAAAAGGTGTGAGCTACAGGTGGGAGAGGTTGAGGAGGCTGGGTCTCTATTCCATGGAGTGTAGGAGGATCTTATAGAGGTGTACAAAATCATAAGAGGAATAGATAGGGAATTGAAGAATACAATTGAACAGAGGGATCTGGGAATAACCGTGCATAGTTCCTTGAAGGTGGAATCTCACATAGATAGGGTGGTAAAGAAAGCTTTTGGTATGCTAGCCTTTATAAATCAGAGCATTGAGTATAGAAGCTGGGATGTAATGTTAAAATTGTACAAGGCGTTGGTGAGACCAAATCTGGAGTATGGTGTACAGTTTTGGTCTCCCAATTATAGGAAGGATGTCAACAAAATAGAGAGGGTACAGAGGAGATTTATTAGAATGTTGCCTGGGCTTCAACAGCTAAGTTACAGAGATAGGTTGAATAAGTTAGGTCTTTATTCTCTGGAGCGCAGAAGGTTAAGGGGTGACTTGATAGAGGTCTTTAAAATGATGAGAGGGATAGACAGAGTTAATGTGGACAAGCTTTTCCCTTTGAGAATAGGGAGGATTCAAACACGAGGACATGACTTTAGAATTAAGGGACAGAGGTTTAGGGGTAACATGAGGGGGAACTTCTTTACTCAGAGAGTGGTAGCGGTGTGGAATGAGCTTCCAGTGGAAGTGGTGGCGGCAGGTTTGTTGGTATCATTTAAAAATAAATTGGATAGGCATATGGATGAGAAGGGTATGGAGGGTTATGGTATGAGTGCAGGCAGGTGGGACTAAGGGATAAAAGTTGTTCGGCACGGACTTGAAGGGCCGAGATGGCCTGTTTCCGTGCTGTAATTGTTATATGGCCCACAGTGTCCGCACCGACCAGCGATCCCCGCACACTAACACTATCCTACACAGACTAGGGATAATTTATACTTAAACCAAGCCAATTAACCTGCAAACCTGCACGTCTTTGGAGTGTGGGAGGAAACCAAAAATCTCGGAGAAAACCCACATGGCCAGGGGGAGAACGTACAAACTCCGTGCAGACGGCGCCCGTAGTCGGGATCGAACCTGGGTCTCTGGGGCTGAGAGGGCTGTAAGGCAGCGACTCTACCTCTGAGCCACCGTGCCGCCCTATTTTGTGTCAAGGAGTTTGGCCACCAGATTCTCAAGGAGTCACACAGCGTGGAAACAGGCCACACGGCCCTTCTTGCCCTCGCCGCCCCTCACGCCGTCCCATTTACATCCGTCCCACCTCCCTTCGTTTGGCCCGTATCCCTCCGAAACCGTTTCCTATCCACGGACCCGTCCAAGTGTGTCTTGCAAATGGCTGACAATGACTGGGAGCCTCCAGAACTGGTTCCGCTGGTGCTCTTAGCACAGAATGAGTAAAATCATTTCACAAATGGTACTTACATTGAAACACAAGGCCGGGATCGGAGTGCATCGAAATACATGGACCATGCAGAGGAAACTGGGCAAATGTCCTTCTCTCGAAGCAACAAAGTAAAGCCTGGAATAGAACGATAGAAAATTGTGAGCATCGTTACATCCACCGTTCAACAGACAACAGACAATAGGTGCAGGAGGAAGCCATTCGGTCCTTCGAGCCAGCACCGCCACTCAATGTGATCATGGCTGATCATCCACAATCAGTACCCCGTTCCTGCCTTCTCCCCATATCCCCTATATTTAAGGGCTCTATCTAACTCTCTGTTGAAAGCATCCAGTGAATTGGCCTCCACTGCCTTCTGTGGCTGAGAGTTGCACAGATTCACAACTCTCTGGGTGAAAAAGTTTTTCCTCATCCCATCTCACAATTCGAGGACCTAACGCGCAGCAAAGAAATCACACACACCACACCCGCACACACACCACACACCTGCGCACACACACACACACACACCACACACACACCTACACACACACCACACCCACACGCACCACACACCTGCGCACACACACACACACACACCTATACACACACACACCACACACACCCCACACACACACACACACACACACCACACACACACACCTGCGCACACACACACCACACCCACACACACCTGCACACACCCACACACACCTGCGCACACACACACACACACCACACCCACACGCACACACACACACACCACACACCTGGTCACACACACACCACACCCGCACACACACCACACCCACACACACCTGCACACACACACACACCACACCCACGCGCACACACACTCACACCACACACACACACACCACACCCACACACACACACACACAGCCCAAACGTATCTTAGAGAGGTGTCTAAAATCATCATGAGAGGAATAGATCAGGTAGACGCACAGAGTAGGGGGAATCGAGGACCAGAGGATATCTTTTTTTTTATATTTCCCCACTTCCGGAGGACATAGGTTTAAGGTGAAGTGGGGAAATATTTAATAGGAATTTTTCACACAGAGGGTGGTGGGTGTATTGAACAAGCTGATGGAGGAGGTAGTTGAGGCTGGGACTATCCCAACATTTAAGAAACAGTTAGACAGGTACGTGGTACGTACAACAGTTAGACAAGTACGTACGACAATTGGGTCACTGTTTAAGGATAAGGGGGAAGTCTTTTAGGACGGAGATGAGAAAATCATTTTTCACACAGAGAGTGGTGAATCTGTGGAATTCTCTGCCACAGAAGGTAGTTGAGGCCAGTTTGTTGGCTATATTTAAGAGGGCGTTAGATGTGGCCCTTGTGGCTAAAGGGATCAGGCGGTATGGAGAGAAGGCAGGTACGGGATACTGAGTTGGATGATCAGCCATGATCATATTGAATGGTGGTGCAGGCTCGAAGGGCCGAATGGCCTACTCCTGCACCTATTTTCTATGTTTCTATGGATAGGACAGGTTTCGAGGGATATGGACCAAACGTGAGCAGGTGGGACTAGTGTAGATGGGACATGTTGGCCGGTGTGGGCAAGTTGGGCTGAAGGGCCTGTTTCCACACTGTATCACTCTGAGCAACGAGGTGTCAGAGGTTATGGGGCGAAGGCAGGAGAATGGGGCTAGGGGGAAGAGAGATAGATCAGCCATGATTGAATGGCAGAGTAGACTCGATGGGCCTAATTCTGCTCCTATCACAGCTCAGCTCCTATGAACAGTTTATTTGTAGTGCCTATTGAAATAAAGATTAAAATCTATTCTTTCCCGGGGGGGAAATTATTATAAATGTGCATTGACAAAGGATGTCATCTCCAAGCGCTTCGATGCAGTCTAGCTCAATACCATTGTCGAAATATTGAAATTGGGAGACAAGTTACACATAAAGGTCGGAGCAATGTGGTGCCTAAGGAGGTGTTAGCTAGGGAGAAGTCTGCGATGAGTTTCTCACCCAGAGTTGTGAATCTGTGCAATTCTCTGCCACAGAAGGCAGTGGAGGCCAATTCACTGGATGTTTTCAGGAGAGAGTAAGCAATGGGCCTGTCCCACTTGGGCGATTTTTTGGGCAACTACAGGCGATTGCCGCAAAATTTTCAACAGGTTGAACATTTCTCGGTGACAGTGGCGACACTTTTTGCTGTCGGAGGTTGACGTAGGTGCTACCATAGTTTGTCGCCAGGTGCATCGGGAATTCCATTAAAACTAGTCCCTCTCCGAAGTGGGACAGGCCCATTAGAATTAGTTCTTAGGGATAAAGGAATCAAGGGATATGGGGAGAAGGCAGGAACGGGGTACTGATTGGGGATGATCAGCCACGATCACATGGAACGGCGGTGCTGGATCGAAGGGTCGAATGGCCTATTCCTGCACCCATTTTCTATGTCGTCAGCTTTTGTCAAATACGGTTTCACATCCCCCCCCCAAGGGCCATTCCCCATCTCATCTGTAACAAAGCAACACAGCAGGGTGGTGCGGCGGTAGAGTTGCTGCCTCACAGCGCCAGAGACCCGGGTTCGATCCCGACCACAGGTACTGTCTGTACAGAGTTTGTACGTTCTCCCCGTGACCGTGACGTGCGTGGGTTTTCTCCTCCAAGATCTCCAGCTTCCTCTCACACGCCAGGGATGCACAGGTTTGTAGGCTAATTGGCCTGGTATGAATTGGTATGTGTTGGGTAGTGCTAGTGTGCGGGGATCGCTGGTCGGTGCCGACTCGGTGGGCCGAAGGGCCTGTTTGAGAGATAGATTGGCCAGGATTAAATGGCAGGGTAGACCTGATGGGCTGAATACTCCCATCACTTATGACCTTATCGTTTCGGATTGCTGGCTTCCGCAGCCAGTATAGTTGGTAACATTTGTGCCGTCGCTGTAACATCGGGTGATGAGTCAGCATTCCACGGAGATGGAATATTCTCCATTCTATCGCAGCTATTATAGAGTGACCCCAGCTATTTACAATATACATTAATGATTTGGACGAGGGAATTGAATGCAACATCTCCAAATTTGCAGATGACACCAAGCTGGGGGGTATAGTTAGGTGTGAGGAGGATGCTAGGAGGCTGCAAGGTGACTTGGATAGGCTGAGTGGATGGGCAGATGCATGGCAGATGCAGTATAATGTGGATAAATGTGAGGTTATCCACTTTGGTGGCAAAAACATGAGGGTAGACTACTATCTGAACGGTGGCAGATTAGGAAAAGGGGAGATGCAACGAGACCTGGGTGTCATGGTACACCAGTCATTGAAAGTAGGCATGCAGGTGCAGCAGGCAGTGAAGAAAGCAAATGGTATGTTAGCATTCATAGCGAAAGGATTTGAGTATAGGAGCAGGGAGGTTCTACTGTAGTTGTACAGGGTTTTGGTGAGGCCACACCTGGAGTATTGCGTACAGTTTTGGTCTCCAAATCTGAGAAAAGACATTCTTGCCATAGAGGGGGTACAGAGAAGATTCACCAGACTGATTCCTGGGATGTCAGGACTTTCATATGAGGAAAGATTGGATAGACTCGGCTTGTACTCACTGGAATTTAGAAGATTGAGGGGGGAATCTTATAGAAACTTACAAAATTCTTAAGGGGTTGGACAAGCTAAATGCAGGAAGATTGTTCCCGATGTTGGGGGAGTCCAGAACAAGGGGTCACAGTCTAAGGATAAGGGGGAATTCCTTTAGGACCGAGATGAGGAAAACATTCTTTACATAGAGAGTGGCGAGTCTCTGGAATTCTCTGCCACAGAAGGTAGTTGAGGCCAGTTCATTGGCTATATTTAAGAGGGAGTTAGATGTGGCCCTTGTGGCTAAAGGGATCAGGGGGTATGGAGAGAAGGCAGGTACGGGATACTGAGTTGGATGATCAGCTATGATCATATTGAATGGCGGTGCAGGCTCGAAGGGCCGAATGGCCTACTCCTGCACCTATTATTCTATGGTTCTACGTTTCCATACTCAACGAATGTTACATTGAACATCGAACAGCACAGCACAAGAACAGGCCCTTTGGCCCCCAATGTCTGTGCCGAACATGACCAATGTTAAATGGATGTCAAGGGTACGGATGTGGAAGGAAGGCAGAGCCGAACGCTGCACGATTATAGAGTCATAGAGTGATACAGCGTGGAAACAGGCCCTTCAGCCCAACTGGGCCACACCGGCCAACAATGTCCATCTACAAGGTAGACACAAAATGCTGGAATAACTCAGCAGGCGAGGCAGCATCTCTGGAGAGAAGAAATGGGCGACGTTTCGGGTCCCATCTACACCAGTCCCACCTGCCGGCATGTGGCCCATGTCTCTCCAAACCTATCAGCGGCTGGGCTTGTACACTCTAGAATTTAGAAGGATGAGAGGCAGATCTTATTGAAACATATAAGATTATTAAGCGTTTGGACCCGCTAGAGGCAGGAAACATGTTCCCGATGTTGGGGGAGTCCAGAACCAGGGGCCAAAGTTTAAGAATAAGGGGTAAGCCATTGAGGACGGAGATGAGGAAACACTTTTTCACACAGAGAGTGGTGAGTCTGTGGAATTCTCTGCCTCACAGGGCGGTGGAGGCCGGTACTCTGGATACTTTCAAGTGAGAGCTAGATAGGGCTCTTAAAGATCGCAGAGTCAGGGGATATGGGGAGAAGGCAGGAACGGGGTACTGATTGTGGATGATCAGCCATGATCACATTGAATGGCGGTGCTGGCTCGAAGGGCCGAATGCATCTATTATCTAATACACCCACCACCCTTTGCGTGAAAACGTTACCCCTCAGACTCCTATTAAATATTTCCCCCCTCACCTTACACCTGTGTCCTCTGGTCCTCGATTTCCCCTACTCTGGGCAAGTGTGCGTCTACCCGATCTATTCCTCTCATGATTTTGTACACTGCTATGAAATCACTTCTCAATTGTTATGTTTACATAGCCGTTGTGCTGCTGCAAGTAAGAATTGCATGTTTGCCATTTTGGGTCATATGATGCGAGAGGAATCCCGAGCACCCTTCCAAAGCCCAAACGTGTTTAGTAATGAAGTCCACTAGCAGAGAGTAGTTTAGTTCAGTTCTGAGATACAGCGCAAAGAAACAGGCCACCCCCTTCGGCCCACCGAGCCCGTGCTGACCCGCGATCCCCGTACACTAACACTATCCTCCACACACACACACACACACACACACCTCGGGACAATTGTTAAACTGTCTCCACATCTTGAAGCTGTACAATAACTGTGTTATGTCATATGCCGCTGCTTATATTATTGTACGCAACTTCTAATGAAACATTTTTTAAAAATAAATAAATAAATGTTTAATTGAAACACCAAGCCAATTAACCTGCAAACCATATAACAATTACAGCACGGAAACAGGCCATCTCGGCCCTTCAAGTCCGTGCCGAACAATCTGTACGTCTTTGGAGTGTGGGAGGAGACCGAAGATCTCGGAGAAAAACCCACTCAGTCGCGGGGAGAACGTGCAAACTCCGCCGTATCAGCAGCATCCAGAGTCGGGGCCGAACCCGGGCCTACCGCTGCGCCACCGTGCCGCACAAGTTGACAGATTCCTGATTAGTACGGGGGTCAGGGGTGACGAGGGGAATGCAGGAGAACGGGGTTGAGAGGGAGAGATAGATCAGACACGACTGAATAGCAGACTGATTCCTGGGATGTCAGGACTGTCTTATGAAGAAAAACTGGATAGACTCGGCTTGTACTCTCTAGAATTTAGAAGATTGAGGGGGGATCTTATAGAAACACACAAAATTCTTAAGGGTTTGGACAGGCTAGATGCAGGAAGATTGTTCCCAATGTTGGGGAAGTCCACAACAAGGGGTCACTGTTTAAGTATAAGGGGGAATTCCTTTAGGACGGAGATGAGAAAATCATTTTTCACACAGAGAGTGGTGAATCTGTGGAATTCTCTGCCACAGAAGGTAGTTGAGGCCAGTTCGTTGGCTATATTTAAGAGGGAGTTAGATGTGGCCCTTGTGGCTAAGGGGATCAGAGGGTATGGAGAGAAGGCAGGTACAGGATACTGAGTTGGATGATCAGCCATGATCATATTGAATGACGGTGCAGGCTTGGAGGGCTGAATGGTCTACTCCTGCACCTAATTTATATGTTTCTATGTTTAACCATATAACCATATAACAATTACAGCACGGAAACAGGCCTTCTCGGCCCTTCCAGTCCTTGCCGACCATTTATTTTCCCCTAGTCCCATCTACCTGCACTCAGACCATACCCCTCCATTCCCTTCCCGTTTCTATGAATGGTGGTGCAGACTTGACCGTGCACTGTGCAAAGGGCCTGCCCCACTTGGCGAGACTTTTTTTTAGACTGCCGACATCATTGACGTATGACGGATCAGGGTCGCCAAAAGATTTTGAACATTTCAAACTCCAGCGACGACAAGAAAAACGTTGCGTCCCTTGAGGAACCACCGCGCGTCACGCCGTGTCGCCGCCGCATCACGGCGCAACTTTTTCGGTGCCCAGGGACGCCAGTTGATGATGCCGACAGTCGCCAAACGGGACAGGCCCTCGAGGCAGCAACTCTACCGCTGCGCCACCGGGCCGCCTACAGGAGTTGCCCAGATGTGTTTGAAGTGTGAATTTCCTGTTCCTCGCAAACGGACGTCCAACTAATTTGATTATTGGATGGAGCAGATGGAGCAGATGGAGAGGAACCGCTGCCCTGATTCCAGCTCATTAAAACCACCTCTAGCTTGTTCACGGAAACACATTGTGACCTTAAACACTGCACGATGCATTTGGGAACAGACGTGACAATGAAGCTGACAGTTACAATGCAGCCCTGGAAGCTGTTGCCAAGATACAATCGCCCTGTATCTCTAAACCCGATTAACAGGATCGTAAATGTTTCCAGACAGGAAGATGCGTAGATCAAAGTGTGCTTAATTTAGCTCAGCTGAGTCGGATTAGTTTTCACGCTGCTGATCGCCCACAATCAGTACCCCGTTCCTGCCTTCTCCCCGTATCCCCTGACTCCGCTATCTTTAAGAAACATAGACAATAGGTGCAGGAGTAGGCCATTCGGCCCTTCGAGCCTGCACCGCCGTTCAATATGATGATGGCTGATCATCCAACTCCCCCAACTCACACCCTCGAGTCCTGGCAACATCCTCGTAAATCTTCTCCGAACCCTTTCAAGCTTGACAATATCTGTCCTGTAACATGGCACCCAGAACTGAACACAATATTCTAAATGCGGCCTCTCCAACGTCGTATACAGAGAACATAGAAACATAGAAAAATAGGTGCAGGAGTAGGCCATTTGGCCCTTCGAGCCTGCACCGCCATTTAATATGATCATGGCTGATCATCCAACTCAGTATCCTGTACCTGCCTTCTCTCCATACCCCCTGATCCCTTTAGTCACAAGGGCCACATCTAGCTCCCTCTTAAATATAGCCAATGAACTGGCCTCAACTACCCTCTGTGGCAGAGAGTTCCACAGACTCACCACTCTCTGTGTGATAAAAGATCTTCTCATCTCGGTCCCAAAAGACGTCCCCCTTATCCTTAAACTGTGACCCCTTGTTCTGGAGTTCCCCAACATCGGGAACAATCTTCCTGCATCTAGCCTGTCCAACCCCTTAAGAATTTTGTAAGCAAAGAGCCCTGTCTAGCTCTCACCTTGAACGTATCCAGAGAACCCGCCTCCACCGCCCTCTGAGGCAGAGAATTCCACAGACTCACCACTCTCTGTGTGAAAAAGTGTTTCCTCGTCTCCGTTCTAAATGGCTTACTCCTTATTCTTAAACTGTGGCCCCTGGTTCTGGACTTCCCCAACATCGGGAACATGTTTCCTGCCTCTTGCGTGTCCAAACCCTTAATAATCTTATGTTTCAATGAGATCCCCTCTCATCCTTCTAAACTCCAGAGTGTACAAGTCCAGCTGCTCCATTCTCTCAGCATATGACAGTCCTGCCATCCCGGGAATTAACCTTGTAAACCTACGCTGCACTCTCTCAATAGCAAGAATGTTCTTCCACAAATTAGGGACCAAAACTGCGCACAATACTCCAGGTGTGGTCTCACTCGGGCCTTGTACAACTGCAGAAGACCAGATTACTGGTCTTAATGACAACTGGCACTGACCTTTGTAGTCATGAAAACCCTTGAAAGGCGTGTGCTCGCCAAGCTGAAAAACCCTCTGCAGTTTGCTTATCGGGCCAATAGATCTGTGGATGATGCAGTCAACCTGGGCCTGCACGTCATCCTACACCACCTAGACCGCCAGGAGACCTATGCGAGGATCCTGTTTGTTGATTTTAGCTCTGCATTCAACACCATTGTGCCAGAGCTACTACACTCCAAACTTTCCGAGTTGACTGTGCCTGAACCCCTCTGTCGGTGGATCACCAACTTCCTGACAGACAGGAAGCAGCATGTGAGGCTGGGAAAGCACATCTCGGACCCGCAAACGCTCAGCATAGGAGCGCCGCAAGGCAGCGTACTCTCCCCTCTCCTCTACTCTCTCTACACCAACGACTGCACCTCCACAGACACCTCTGTCAAGCTTCTCAAGTTTGCGGACGACACAACCCTGATTGGACTGGTCCAGGATGGGGAGGAATCTGCCTACAGACAGGAAGTGTCACAGGTGGCGTCCTGGTGCCATCGCAACAACCTGGAGCCCAATGCTCTTAAGACAGTGGAATTGATTGTAGACTTTAGGAGAGTTCCCCCTCCCCTCACCCAACTCACCATTAACAACACCACAGTCACATCTGTGGGATCTTTTAAGTTCCTGGGAACCATCATCTCCAAGGGCCTTAAGTGGGGGGCTACCATCGACTCCACAGTCAAAAAGGCACAACAGAGGATGTACTTCCTGCGGCAGCTGAGGAAGCACAATCTGCCACAGGCAATGATGGTCCAATTCTACACGGCCATCGTAGAGTCTGTCTTCACCTTCTCCATCATGGTCTTGTTTGGCTCAATACTTGGCCAATACACTTTTTCATTCATTCATTCTGAAGGTCCTCTTTGCTCCTATACTCAACTCCTCTTGTTATGAAGGCCAACATGCCATTCGCTTTCTTCACTGCCTGCTGTACCTGCATGCGTAAGCATTCCTTGCTAATGTCACTGTACCTCCCCGCACATCTCATTTTAACTATGCCTCAACGCGAATTTGATTTTTCCATCCTGGGAAAGAGGTTCCGACTGTCTGGCCTATCTACGCCTCTCATAGTTTTAAACATACCTCAATACCTCAGGTCTCCCCTCAACCTCTGCCGCTGTGAGGTAGGCCTCAGCGAGGCCAGCAGCATAATCAAGGACGAGTCTCACCCCGGCTACTCCCTCCTCGCCCCTCTCCCATCGGGCAAAAGGTACAGGAGTGTGAAAATGCACACCTCCAGATTCAGGGACAGTTTCTTCCCAGCTGTTATCAGGCAACTGAACTGTCCTACCACAACCAGAGAGCGGGCCTACCTCTCTGGTGACTATCCTTGATCGGACTTTGCTGGCTTTACCTTGCACTAAAGGTTTGTCCTGTATCTGTACACTGTGGATGGCTCGATTGTAATCAGGTGTTGTCTTTCCGCTGACTGGTTAGCACGCAACAAAAGCTTTTCACTGTTCCTTGGTACACGTGACAATAAACTAAACTAGACTGAACTGAACTGAATTCTACTGCTGCGCCACTGTGCTGGCCAGTCTCCTCAGAATGTTAGGTGCCGCAGTTTGCAATCCTCCACCCACAGCACACTTCAGACTGAAGAAGGGTCTCGACCCGAAACGTCGCCTATCTCCTTTGCTCCTTAGATGCTGCTGCACCCGCTGAGTTTCTCCAGCCTTTTGTGTAACCCTCGATTCTCCAGCATCTGCAGTTCCTTCTTTAACACACTTCAGACTTACCTGGAGGCTGCAATGATCGACGAGTTAAGGCCACCGTAGCAGGATATCGCTACCGACAGTGGTATGAGCCACTTCACGTAACCCAGGACACTATCTGCAAAAGTCTAAAAGAAAAACATAGTTTTGCGTGTCTGACTTTCAACATAGACATAGAAACAGAGCCTTAAGGGCCTGTCCTACCAGCATCCGACTCCGTGCGATGAACGCGATCAAACTAGAAGCGGGGGCCGCGCGGAGGTCGGGTGATCCCTGTACAGGGCCATTCCCACCAGCATGCGCCTGCATGCGGCAAGCGCGACCAAACCGGCAGCGAGGGCCGCGCGGAGGTCGGGTGAGTGGCGCAACGCGGCGCAAAGTGAGGCGAACTTGGAGCGAAGTCTTAAAGGTAAGTTCGCCAGGACAGAGAGGGACACACAGAGAGGGGCACAGAGGCACACCCAGAGAGGGCCACGGAGCCACACACATAGAGGGTCACGGAGGCACCTACAGATAGGTTCACGGAGGCGATGACGGGACGAACTCCGCACAATTCCGCACGGCTCCGGTGATCGAAGTGGGACCGGCCCCGCGACGCCGGATGGCTCAAGCGACCACGTTAGGTCGCGCTCATCGCATAGAGTTGTATTCTGGTGGGACAGGCCCTTTAGTCATGGACAATAGACAATAGGTGCAGGAGTAGGTCATTCAGCCCTTCGAGCCAGCACCGCCATTCAATGTGATCATGGCTGATCATCCCCAATCAGTACCCCGTTCCTGCCTTCTCCCCATATCCCCTGACTCCGCTGTCTTTAACAGTTCTATCTAACTCTCTCTTGAAAGCATCCAGCGAACCGGCCTCCACCGCCATCTGAGGCAGATAATTCCACAGACTCACAACTCTCTGTGTGAAAAGGTTTTTCCTCGTCTCTGATCTAAATAGCTTACTCCTTATTCTTAAACTGTGGCCCCTGGTTCTGGACTCCCCCCAACATCGGGAACATGTTTCCTGCCTCTAGCGAGTCCAAACCTTTAATAATCTAATATGTTTCAATAAGATCCCCTCTCATCCTGCTAAATTCCAGAGTGTACGAGCCCAGCCGCTCCATTCTACCAACATATTGTGGCGGGGACTGGCAGGAGTCCAACCAAAAACTAGTTGGACACTAGTTGTGTGCTCTAGATGTGTTTAATCTTCTGCATACAGCTCCCTACTCACCAGCTGACGCCTTAAACAACAACCCGGATAACAATCCCTTGACTCGCGCCTCCCCCACCAAGACTCCACCCTCCAGAGCCGATGGTTCGTCGTGACCTTGTGTTGCTATCAGGTGCTGCCACATGACCTCCCCCCCCCCCGACCCCCAGCCCTCGGACTCTGCGGTCGGCGGCGTTTTGGAACAGTCCGTTAACGGCCATTGGCGGCCTCTCGCCTTCTTTAGCCGGCACCTGAAGGTGGCGGAGCAGCGCTACAGCGCTTTCGACCGGGAGTTGCTCGCCTTGCGCCTCGCAGTGCGGCACTTCCCATACTTCCTCGAGGGCCGTTCCTTCGTAGCCTTCACGGACCACAAGCCCCTCACATGTGCGTTTTTTAAATTTAAGGCCGGGTAACGCCGTAATATGACAGTAACGCCATCCCAAAACTGCTCCCAATACTCTAGGCGTGGTCTCACTAGGGGGCCTGTACAACTGCAGAAGGACCTCTTCGCATCTATCCTCATTGAGTCATAGTCGTGGAGTCATAGAGTAATCCAGTGTGGAAACAGGTCCTTCTGCCCCAACTTGCCCACACCAGCCAACATGCCCCATTTGCCATAGAGGGAGTGCAGAGAAGGTTCACCAGACTGATTCCTGGGATGTCAGGACTGTCTTATGAACAAAGACTGCATAGACTCGGTTTATACTCTCTAGAATTTAGGAGATTGAGAGGGGATCTTATAAAAACTTACAAAATTCTTAAGGGGTTGGACAGGCTAGATGCAGGAAAATTGTTCCCGATGTTGGGGAGGTCCAGGACAAGGGGTCACAGCTTAAGGATAAGGGGGAAATCCTCTAGGACAGAGATGAGAAGGACTTTTTTCACACAGAGAGTGGTGGGTCTCTGGAACTCTCTGCCACAGAGGGTAGTTGAGGCCAGTTCATTGGCTATATTTAAGAGGGAGTTAGATGTGGCCCTTGTGGCTAAGGGGATCAGAGGGTATGGAGAGAAGGCAGGTACGGGATACTGAGTTGGATGATCAGCCATGATCATATTGAATGGCGGTGCAGGCTCGAAGGGCCGAATGGCCTACTCCTGCACCTAATTTCTACATTTCTATGTTTCTATACTGGTCCCACCTGCCCATATCTCTCCAAGCCTGTCCTATCCTATATGTGGATATAAAACATCTGGTTACTAAAGTTGAATACTCTGATATAGACAAGAAAGCAAGGGTGGCATGGTGGCGCAGCTGGTAGAGTCACTGCCTCACAGCGCCAGAGACCCGGGTTCGATCCTGACCTCGGGTGCTGTCTGTGTGGAGTTTGCCCGTTCTCCAACAATCCAGCAGTATGAATGCCAATTTTCTCTCATTTCAAGTCACCCTTGCATTCCCTCGCTGCCCGCTCCCCCCCCCCCGCCCCAGTTGTCCGACTAGTTCCACTGCTCGCATCCCTGTATCTCTTCGTCTGAAGGAGGGTCTCAACCCAAAATGTCACCCATTTCTTTTCTCCAGAGATGCTGCCTGACCTGCTGAGTTATAGAGTCATAGAGTGATACAGCCCAACTTGCCCACACCGGCCAACAATGTCCCAGCTACACTAGTCCCACCTGCCTGTGCTTGGTCCATATCCCTCCAAATCTGTCCATGTACTGTGCCTGTTTGATTAAACGTTGGGATAGTCCCAGCCTCAACTACCTCCTCTGGCAGCTCATTCCATACACCCACCACCCTTTGTGAGAAAATGTTACCCCTCAGATTCCTATTAAACCATTTCCCCTTCACCTTGAACCCATGTCCTCTGGTCCTCGATTCCCCTACTCTGGGCAAGAGACTCTGTGCATCTACCATCTACGGGAGTTACTCTAGCATTTTTAGGTCTCCCTTCGTAATCACCTCTCCCGCAGCCCACAATGGGCCATTCACTGATGCCTGATTTCCCACAGGCTGAAGCCATTCCACACTAGAGTAGAATTAGGCCATTCGGCCCATCGCCATTCAGTCATGGCTGATCTCTGCCTCCTAATGCCATTTTCCTGCCTTCTCCCCATAACCCTTGGCACCCGTTCTAATCCAGAATGTGTCTTTCTCTGCCTCCACAGACTTGGCCTCCACAGCCCTCTGTGGCAATGAGCTCCACAGATTAACTGCCCTAATCTGACTAAAGAAGTTCCTCCTCACCTCCTTTCTAAAAGAGCGCCCTTTAATTCTGAAGCTGCGACCTCTGGTCCTAGACTCCCCCACCAGTGGAAACATCCTCTCAACATCCTCTCTATCCGGGCCTTTTATTATTCTGTAAGTTCCAATGAGGTCCCCCCCTCAACCTTCTAAACTCCAGCGAGCACAGGCCCATTGCTGTCACACGCTCATCACATGTTAACCATATAACCATAAAACAATTACAGCACGGAAACAGGCCTTCTCGGCACTTCCAGTCCGTGCCGACCATTCATTTTCCCCTAGTCCCATCTACCTGCACTCAGATATGTCAGCCCACTCATTTCTGGGATCATTCTCGTAAACCTCCTCTGGACCCTCTCCAGAGCCGGCACGCCCTTCCTCAGATATGGGGCCCAAAATTGCTCACAATATTCCAAATGCGGCCTGACCAGCGCCTTAGAGAGCCTCAGCATCACATCCCTGTTTTTGTAGACGAGCCCTCTTGATATAAACGCTAGCATTGCGTTTGCTTTCATTACTACTGATTTGACTTGCAGATTATCTTTTTGGGAATCCTGCACCAAGATTCCCAAGTCCTTTGCACCTCCGATTTCTGGATTCTCTCCCCGTTTAGAAAATAGTCTTCACCTTTATCCCTACGACCAAAATGCACGACTCCACACTTTGCTACGCTGTATTCCATCTGCCACTTCTCTGCCTGCTCTCCCAACCTGCCCATGCCACGGCGGCACGGTGGCGCACCGGAGGAGCTGCTGCCTCACAGCGCCGGAGACCCCGGGTTCGATCCTGATCACGGGTGCTGCCTGTACGGAGTCTGCACGTTCTCCCCGTGACCTGCGTGGGTTTTCTCCAAGATCTTCGGTCTCCTCCCGCACTCCAAAGACATGCAGGTTTGTAGGTTAAGTGGCTGGATAAATGTAAAAAATGTGTGCAGGATGGTGTTTGTGAGCGGGGATCGCTGGTCGGCACGGACCCGGTGGGCCGAATGGCCCGTTTCCACGCTGAATCACTAAAATAAAGTCCTTCTGCAGAGTCCCTGCTTTCTCAGTCTGAAGAAGGGTCTCGGCCCGGAACGTTGCCTATCTCCTTCGCTCCATAGATGCTGCTGCACCCGCTGAGTTTCTCCAGCATTTTGTGTACCCTCCCTGCTCTCTCTACACAACCTGCCCTTCCACCCATTTTTGTATCAGTGCCATGTATTCACATCCCTGTTATGTGATCCTATGCTGGGTGGGCTGATGCCAATGCAACCAGTGCAGGTCGCCTTGACACCGCCAACACTCTCTGCTGCTGGCCTCGTGCTTGGCGTCCACAGGGAGGTTGACGGAATATAGTCGCCTGTTAAATCTCTTGAGCAGATACTTTAGACTTTAAAGATACAGGGTGCAAACAGGCCCTTGGGCCCACCGGGTCCGCTCCGCCCTGCGATCACTCCGTACGCTAGCACTATCCGACACGCGAGGGTTAAGTCCGCGCTGACCCGCGAATACCCCGTACACTAGCACTATCCCACACACACTGATACCAAAGACAATTAAACTACAACCATATAAACCATATAACAATTACAGCACGGAAACAGGCCTTCTCGGCCCTTCCAGTCCGTGCCGACCATTTATTTTCCCCATGTCCCATCTACCTGCACTCAGATATGTTAACCCACTCATTCCTGGGATCATTCTCGTAAACCTCCTCTGGACCCTCTCCAGAGCCAGCACATCCTTCCTCAGATATGGGGCCCAAATTTGCTCAGAAGACTTCAAATGCGGCCTGATTAGCGCCTTAGAGAGCCTCAGCATTACATCCCTGTTTTTGTAGACGAGCCCTCTTGAAATAAACGCTAGCATTGCGTTTGCTTTCATTCCTACTGATTCGACTTGCAGATTATCTTTTTGGGAATCCTGCACCAGCATTCCCAATTCCCTTTGCACCTCCGATTTCTGGATTCTCTCCCCGTTTAGAAAATAGTCTTCACCTTTATCCCTACGACCAAAATGCACGACTCTACACTTTGCTACACTGTATTCCATCTGCCACTTCTCTGCCTGCTCTCCCAACCTGCCCATGCCACGGCGGCACGGTGGCGCACCGGAGGAGCTGCTGCCTCACAGCGCCGGAGACCCCGGGTTCGATCCCGACCACGGTTGCTGCCTGTACGGAGTCTGCACGTTCTCCCCGTGACCTGCGTGGGTTTTCTCCGAGATCTTCGGTCTCCTCCCACACTCCAAAGACGTGCAGGTTTGTAGGTTAAGTGGCTGGGTAAATGTAAAAAATGTGTGCAGGATGGTGTTTGTGAGCGGGGATCGCTGGTCGGCGCGGACCCGGTGGGCCGAATGGCCCGTTTCCACGCTGAATCACTAAAATAAAGTCCTTCTGCAGAGTCCCTGCTTTCTCAGTCTGAAGAAGGGTTTCGGCCCGGAACGTCGCCTATCTCCTTCGCTCCATAGATGCTGCTGCACCCGCTGAGTTTCTGCAGCATTTTGTGTACCCTCCCTGCTCTCTCTACTCAACCTACCCTTCCACCCATTTTTGTATCAGTGCCCTGTTATGTGATCCTATGCTGGGTGGGCTGATGCCAATGCAACCAGTGCAGGTCGCCTTGACACCGCCAACGCTCTCTGCTGCTGGCCTCGTGCTTGGCGTCCACAGGGAGGTTGACGGAATACAGTCACCTGTTAAATCCCTTGAGCAGTCACCTTAGACTTTAATGATACAGGGTGCAAACAGGCCCTTGGGCCCACCGGGTCCACTCCGCCCTGCGATCACTCCGTACACCAGCACTATCTGACACACGAGGGTTAAGTCCGCGCTGACCCGCGAATACCCCGTTCACAAGCACTGATACCAAAGACAATTAAACTACAACCATATAAACCATATAACAATTACAGCACGGAAACATAGAAACATAGAAAATAGGTGCAGGAGTAGGCCATTCGGCCCTTCGAGCCTGCACCGCCATTCAATGTGATCATGGCTGATCATCCAACTCAGTATCCCGTACCTGCCTTCTCTCCATACCCCCTGATTCCTTTAGCCACAAGTGCCACATCTAACGCCCTCTTAAATATAGCCAATGAACTGGCCTCAACTACCTTCTGTGGCAGAGAATTCCAGAGACTCACCACTCTCTGTGTAAAGAATGTTTTCCTCATTTCGGTCCTAAAGGAATTCCCCCTTATCCTTAGACTGTGACCCCTTGTTCTGGAAACAGGCCTTCTCGGCCCTTCCAGTCCGTGCCGACCATTTATTTTCCCCTAGTCCCATCTACCTGCACTCAGACCATACCCCTCCATTCCCTTCCCGTCCATATACCTATCCACTTTACTTTTAAATGGTACAATCGATCCTGCCTCCACCACTTCTGCTGGAAGATCATTCCACACAGCCACCACTCTCTGAGTAAAGAAGTTCCCCCTCATGTTACCCCTAAACGTCTGTCCCTTAATTCTCATGTCATGCCCTCTTGTTTGAATCTTCCCTACCCTCAATGGGAAAAGCTTATCCACGTCAACTCTGTCTATCCCTTTCATCATTTTAAAGACCTCAATCAAGTCCCCCCTTAACCTTCTGCGCTCCAAAGAATAAAGACCTAACTTGTTCAACCTTTCTCTGTAACTTAGTTGCTGGAACCCAGGCAACATTCTAGTAAATCTCCTCTGTACTCTCTCTAGTAAATCTCCTCTGTACAACCCTGAACGTCTTAAGATTCTTGGTTGGTTCTTGGTTACTTGGTCCTCCAAAATATTCCAACTGTAATTTAAACTGGATGTGGTGAAGGGAGGGGTTTAGCCAGAGAGGGTTATTGGGAAGAAAGTGCCACTTTAAATTTAGTTGCATCTGGCTGGGCAACCGTGGTTTGGTGGAGATTATTCCATGCTTTAATAGTGTGTGGAAAGATTGTTAAGGGCTTGGACACGCTAGAGGCAGGAAACATGTTCCTGATGATGGGGGAGTCCAGATCCAGGGGCCACAGTTTGAGAATAAGGAGTAAGCCATTTAGAACGGAGACGATGAAACACTTTTTCTCACAGAGAGTGGTGAGTCTGTGGAATTCTCTGCCTCAGAGGGCAGTGGAGGCCGGTTCTCTAGATGCTTTCAAGAGAGAGCTAGATAGGGCTCTTAAAGATAGCGGAGTCAGGGGATATGGGGTGAAGGCAGGAACGGGGTACTGATTGGTGATGATCAGCCATGATCACATTGAATGGCGGTGCTGGCTCGAAGGGCTGAGTGGCCTACTCCTGCACCTATTGTCAATTGTCTTTGGAGTGTGGGAGGAAACCAAAGCACCCGCAGAAATTCCTCACGGAATGGAATTTAGAGTATTGTGTTCAGTTCTGGGCGCCATGTTATAGACAAGATGGTGCCATGTTGGACAGGGTACAGAGAAGATTTACGAGGATGTTGCCAGGACTAGAGGGCCTGAGCTACAAGGAGAGGTTGTGTCGGCTGGGACTTGATTCCTTGGAGCGCAGGAGGATGAGGGGTGATCTTATAGAGGCGTATAAAATCATGAGAGGAATAGATCGGGTAGATGCACAGAGTCTCTTGCCCAGAGTAGGGGAGTCGAGGACCAGAGGACATAGGTTTAAGGTGAAGGGGAAAAGATTTAATAGATTTTAGATTTAAGATCTGAGGGGTAACTTTTTCACACAAAGGGTGTTGGGTGTATGGAACAAGCTGCCAGAGGAGGTAGTTGAGTCTGGGACTATCGCAACGTTTAAGAAACAGTTAGGTACATGGATAGGATAGGCTTGGCGCGATATGGACCAAACGCGGGCAGGTGGGACTAGTCTAGATGGGACATGTTGGACCGAAGGGCCTGTTTCCACGCTGTATCACTCCATGACTCTGTAGATCTGCTCCGACCAGATCCTATCACTCACCGGTTAAATCGTACAAGAAAAAAATAAACTGCTCCTGTAAGCCCATAGAAACATAGAAATTAGGTGCAGGAGTCGGCCATTCGGCCCTTCGAGCCTGCACCGCCATTCAATATGATCATGGCTGATCGTCCAACTCAGTATCCCGTACCTGCCTTCTCTCCATTCCCTCTGATCCCCTTAGCCACAAGGGCCACATCTAACTCCCTCTTAAATATAGCCAATGAACTGGCCTCAACTACCCTCTGTGGCAGAGAGTTCCAGAGACCCACCACTCTCTGTGAGAAAAAAGTCCTTCTCATCTCGGTCCTAAAGGATTTCCCCCTTATCCTTAAGCTGTGACCCCTTGTCCTGGACCTCCCCAACATCGGGAACAATCTTCCTGCATCTAGCCTGTCCAACCCCTTAAGAATGTTGTAAGTTTCTATAAGATCCCCTCTCAATCTCCTAAATTCTAGAGAGTATAAACTGAGTCTATGCAGTCTTTGTTCATAAGACAGTCCTGACATCCCAGGCATCAGTCTGGTGAATCTTCTCTGCACTCCCTCTATGGCAATAATGTCCTTCCTCAGATTTGGTGACCAGAACTGGAGCCCGAATGCAACAGACCAAAAAGATCACAATCCCATTGTGTTGAGAGCTCGTCAGCAAAGACTTACCACAGCCACGGCATCACTGTAGAGGATGGTGGGGATGTCCAGGACTGTGTAGTAGGCCACGTTTGTCAGGAGGTAGATGATCGTCACCAGGGGCATGGAGATAGCAATCGCCAAGGGCAGGTTCCTGTCACCAAGGGAGGGGGAAGGGGGGGGGGAAAAAGGAAGATCGGTCGTCAATTATCGCAACAGCATGTCGAAAGGCAAGTGAGCGCACGATTGTCACGGGCAAACCGGAACCCACGCTGGATAACGCACACGCTCCTCAGTCACGGCAGACCAATGACGCACTTGCCGATTTTTTTTCGGCGACATTGTCTGACGTATCAGGGTCGCCGAAAGATTTTGAACATTTCAAAATCCAGCGACGGCGAAAAAAAATGTTGCGACTCTCGAGGAAACGCCACGAGTCAATACGTCTATAAAGGCCAGCACACCAAAAGCTTTCTTTACCACCCTATCTACATGCGATTCCACCTTCAGGGAACTATGCACAGTTATTCCTAGATCCCTCTGTTCCACTGCATTCCTCAATTCCATACCATTTACCAAGTACGTCCTATTTTGATTTGTCCTGCCAAGATGTAGCACCTCACACTTATCAGCATTAAACTCCATCTGCCATCTTCCAAATGGCCCAAATGTCTCTGTAGACTTTGAAAATCTACTTCATTATCCACAACACCACCTATCTTAGTATCATCTGCATACTTACTTATCCAATTTTCCACTCCATCATCTAGATCATTGATGTACATGACAAACAACAGTGGACCCAACACAGATCCCTGAGGCACCCCACTGGTCACCGGCTTCCAACCTGACAAACAGCCATCCACCATTACTCTCTGGCATCTCCCATTCAGCCACTGTTGAATCCACCTTGCTACTCCGCCATTAACACCCAAAGATTGAACCTTCTTAACCAACCTTCCATGGGGAACCTTGTCAAAGGCCTTACTGAAATCCATATAGACAACATCCACTGCTTTACCCTCATCAATTTCCCTAGTAACCTCTTCAAAAAATTCAAGAAGGTTTGTCAAACATGACCTTCCAGGCACAAATCCATGTTGACTGTTCTTGATTAGACCCTGTTAATCCAGATGCTTATATATATTATCTCTAAGTATCCTTTCCATTAATTTGCCCACCACTGACATCAAACTAACAGGTCTATAATTGCTAGGTTTATTCTTTGAACCGTTTTTAAACAATGGAACAACATGCGCAGTACACCAATCCTCAGGCACTATTCCCGTTTCTAATGACATTTGAAATATTTCTGTCATAACCCCTGCTATTTCTACACTAACTTCCCTCAATGTCCTAGGGAATATCCTGTCAGGACCTGGAGACTTTTCCACTTTTATATTTTTCAAAAGTGTCAGTACTTCCTCCTCTTTGAATCTCATAGTTTCCATAGCTACTCTACTTTTTTCCCTTACCTCACAGAGTTCAATATCCTTCTCCTTGGTGAATACCGAAGAAAAAAATGTTCAATATTTCCCCCATCTCTTTTGGCTCTGCAGATAGCTGTCCATTCTGGCTCTCTAATGGTCCAATTTTATCCCTTGTTATCCTTTTGCTATTAATATAGCTGTAGAAACCCTTTGGATTTACTTTCACCTTTCTTGGCAAAGCAACCTCATATCTTCTTTTAGCTTTTCTTATTTCTTTCTTAAGATTCTTTTTACATTCTTTATACTCATCTAGCACCTCATTTACTCCATGCCTCCTATAATTATTGTAGATATCTCTCTTTTTTCGAACCGTGTCCAATTTCCCTTGAAAACCATGGCTCTTTCCGATGTTTACTATTTCCTTTCATTAGATTAGTTTAGTTTGAGGATACAGCGGTGCTGGCTCGAAGGGCCGAATGGTCTACTCCTGCACCTATTGTCTATTAATTGGCTTAGTAAAAACAGGGGTTGATAAAAAATGTCCCTAGTGACCATCCCCCACTGCACGGAAACAGAGCATGGATCAAGTCCCCAGTTTCAGGTTCCTGGGCACCCACATCTCAGAAGATCTCAGTTGGTCAACCAACGTAAACTCTTTGGTTAAGATGGCACAACAATGGCTTCACTTCCTAAGATCACTCAGGGAAGTCAACTTGCCACAACAGCTGCGAGTGTCCTTCTAACTGTTGCTCCATAGAGAGAGTCCTGACACACAGCATCATGGTGTGGTATCATGGCCACAGTTCTGCGGTTGACAAGAAGGCTCTGAAGAGTGACAGCCCAGAAGATCACCAACCCACACACGCCTGCCTGCCTGCCTGCCTGCCCTGGAAGAGATCTATCGCTCCCGTTGCCTGCGGAAGGCATCATGCATCCTAAAGGACATCTCATCCTTTATAACTCATGGCTTTTATAACAAGATAAATCGAATCTAGGAGCAAATAGGTCCTTCTGCAGTTGTACAGAGCCCGAGTGAGACCACACCTGGAGTATTGTGTGCAGTTTTGGTCCCCTAATTTGAGGAAGGACATTCTTGCTATTGAGGGAGTGCAGCGTAGGTTTCATTGAAGGTACTGGCTCACTTATCTTCATTGATGATACAACTGCTGATGGTAGTAGCATAATGAATTCTGAAGTGTATAGACACATCCTATCTACTCAAATTCAAACAAATGCCTCAAAACTCATTGGCCGGCGGTTCATTCTACAGCAAGACAATGATCCCAAACACACTGCTAAAGCAACAAAGCTGAAAAATGCTGAAAAAGGGTAAATTCTTGAGTGGCCAAGTCAATCACCCGATCTGAACCCAATTGAGCCTGACTTTTATATGCTGAAGAGAAAAGTGAAGGGGACTAGCCCGAAAACAAGCATAAGCTAAAGATGGCTGCAATACAGGCCTGGCAGAGCATCACCCAGAGAAGACACCCAGCAACTGGTGATGTCCATGAATCGCAGACTTCAAGCAGTCATTGCATGCAAAGGATATGCAACAAAATACTAAACATGACTACTTTCATTTACATGACATTGCTGTGTCCCAAACATTATGGTTCCCCGAAATGGGGGGACTATGTATAAACACAGCTGTAATTTCTACATGGTGGAACCAAAATGTGTAAAAATGGCCTTTATTCAAATCTGACAATGTGCACTTTAACCACATGTGATTTTTTTCTATTACAAATCTCAAATTGTGGAGTACAGAGGCAAATACATAAATGATGGGTCTTTGTCCCAAACATTATGGAGGGCACTGTAAATGTACGCTGTGAATGGCGCGATTGTAATCGTGTGTTGTCTTTCCGCTGACTGGTTAGCGTGCGACAAAAGCTTTTCACTGTACCTCGGTGCACATGACAATAAACTCAACTGAACTGTACAATCTACATTAATGGCATTACATTAACTTGCCCTTGGTCCCGTCGAGTCCGGGCCGACCAGCGGCCATCCCGTACACCAGAGGCAACTATCCTCCACGTTTAAGGATTAGTTTACGGAAGCTAATTGACCTACAAGCCTGCCTGTCTTTGCAATGTGGGAGGAAACCGGAGCACCCTCGTGGTCACGGGGAGAACGTGCAAACTCCATGCAGTTAGCATCCGGGGTCAGGATCGAACAGAGGAAAATAAAGAAATGGTGGGTCTTCGTCCCAAACATTATGGAGGGCACTGTATCAGATAGTGTTAACGTGCGGGGATCAATGGGCCGAAGGGCCTGTATCTGCGCTGTGTCTCCAAACTAAATTACAGGCCCGGTGCCGTGAAACGCACGTATGTTAACCCACTCATTCCTGGGATCATTCTCAGAGCCAAAGTTTCAAAGAGGACTCCCTTCATCCTTCTCACTCTCATCCCTCTCATTGCTTGGATAGAGTGGATGTGGAGAGGATGTTTCCACTAATGGCCGAGTCTAGGGCTAGAGGGCTCAGCCTCAGTATTAAAGGATGTTCCTTTAGGATGGAGATAAGGAGAAATTGTGTTTCATCAGAGGGTGGTGAATCTGTGGAATTATTTGCCATAGAGGGGGTTCAGAGAAGGTTCACCAGATTGATTCCTGGGATGTCGGGACTTTCCTATGAAGAAAGACTGGATAGACTCGGCTTGTACTCACTGGAATTTAGAAGATTGAGGGGGGATCTTATAGAAACTTACAAAATTCTAAAGGGGTTGGACAAGCTAGATGCAGGAAGATTGTTCCCGAAGTTGGGGGAGTCCAGAACAAGGGGTCACAGTCTAAGGATGAGGGGGAATTCCTTTAGGACCGAGATGAGGAAAACATTCTTTACACAGAGAGTGGTGAGTCTCTGGAATTCTCTGCCACAGAAGGTCGTTGAGGCCAGTTCATTGGCTATATTCAAGAGGGAGTTGGATGTGGCTCTTGTGGCTAAAGGGGTCAGGGGGTATGGAGGGAAGGCAGGTACAGGATACTGAGTTGGATGATCAGCCATGATCATATTGAATGGCGGTGCAGGCTCGAAGGGCCGAATGGCCTATTCCTGCACCTATTTTTCTATGTTTCCATGTAAGGCTGTGGAGGCCAAGTCACTGGATATATTTAAGGCGGAGATAGAGAGATAGTTGATTAGGACGGTTAGAGAAGGGTATTGGCTGCAACCTTCCCTCCATTGATGAACTGTACACTGCAAGGGCCAGGAAGCGAGCGGGCAAGATCATCTCTGACCCCTCTCACCCTGGCCACAAACTCTTTGAATCACTTCCCTCTGGAAGGCGTCTCCGGACTGTCAAAGCTGCCACAGCCGGACATAAAAACAGTTTTTATCCACGAGTAGTTGCTCTACTCAACAGCCAAAAATCTGTAGCCTCCCTTTGATCTGGTATTTTGGTGGTTCACATGCTTGATCAATGGTGTTTTATCATTAATGTTTTATTATTATTAATGTTTAGTGTTTTCTGAGTCATTCGTAACTGTCACTGTATGTCATGTTGCTACTTGTGGGCGGAGCACCAAGGCAAATTCCTTGTATGTCAATACTTGGCCAATAAACTTACTTACTTACTTATGGGGGGAAGGCAGGAGAATGGTGTTAGGAGGGGGCGATAGATCAGCCATGATTGAATGGCGGGATAGACCTGATGGGCCGAATGGCCTAATTCTGCACCTATCAGTTAAATGGATTTGTTAATAAAAGTGGGCTTGAAATTATTACCCAGAACTTCCACAGAAAACCTGACATTTCCTTGTGGAAGTGTTTGACGAGACCTCCGATTTTGATCAGAATGATGCAGAGGTGTAGATTTAATGACAATGTCTTCTTGATTGCTTTAAAAAATATTATCACAAGCTCTAATATGCAACAAATAAACTATCTTTGCAATGTCTTATTTTTAATAATTTGCTCACATATCACATCCGTTGATATAAGAGGAGAAAGCAGGAACGGGGTACTTATTTTGGGTCATGCTGAATGGCTCGATGGGCCGAGTGGCCTACTCCTGCACCTATTGTCTATCACTTATGATCCTTCCAATTGGATAGAGTCATATAGTGATGCAGTGTGGAAACTGGCCCTTCAGCCCAACTTGCCCACACCGGCCAACATGTCCCAGCTACACTAGTCCCACCTGCCTGTGTTTGGTCCATATCCCTCCAAACTTGTCCTATTCATGTACCTTTCTAACTGTTTCTTAAACGTTGGGATAGTCCCAGCCTTAACTAACTCTTCTGGCAGCTTGTTCCATACACCCACCACCCTCTGTGTGAAAAGGTTACCCCTCAGATTCCCATTAAATATAATCCCCTTCACCTTGAACCTGTGTCCTCTGGTCCTCGATTCCCCTACACTGTGCATCTACCCGATCCATTCCTCTCATGATTTTGTACACCTCTATAAGATCACCCCTCATCCTCCTGCGCTCCAAGGAATAGGGACCCAGCCTGCTCAACATCTCCCTGTAGCTCACACCCTCGAGTCCTGGCAACATCCTCGTAAATCATCTCTGAACCCTTTCAAGCTTGATAATATCTTTCCTATAACACGGTGCCCAGAACTGAACGCGATACTCCAAATGCGGTCTCACCAACGTCTTATACAACTGCAACATGACCTCCCAACTTCTAAACTCAATACTCTTTTTTATTAAAGCCTTTTTTGACCACCTTATCAATAGACAATAGACAATAGGTGCAGGAGTAGGCCATTCGACCCTTCGAGCCAGCACCGTCATTCAATGTGATCGTGGCTGATCATCCCCAATCAGTACCCCCCGTTCCTGCCTTCCCCCCATATCCCCTGACTCCGCTATTTTTAAGAGCCCTATCTAGCTCTCTCTTGAAAGCATCCAGAGAACCGGCCTCCACCGCCCTCTGAGGCAGAGAATTCCACAGACTCACCAGTCTCTATGTGAAAAAGTGTTTCCTCGTCTCCGTTCTAAATGGCTAACTCCTTATTCTTAATATGTGGCCCCTGGTTCTGGACTCCCCCAACATCGGGAACATGTTTCCTGCCTCTATCTTGTTCAAACCCATAACAATCTTAGGGTTACACAAAAAGCTGGAGAAACTCAGCGGGTGCAGCAGCATCTAGGGAGCGAAGGAGATAGGCGACGTCTCGGGTCGAGACCCTTCTTCGTGCTTCATGCTGCTGCACCCGCTGAGTTTCTCCAGCTTTTTCGTGTAACCCTCGATTCTCCAGCATCTGCAGTTCCTTCTTTAACACCATAACAATCTTATATGTTTCATGGAGATCCCCTCTCATCCTTCTAAACTCCACCTGCGACTCGACCCTCAAGGAACCACGCACGTGCACTCCTAGATCCCTCTGGTCCGCAACACTCCCCAGAGGCCCACCATTCACTGTGTGGGTCCTGCCCTCGTTCGACGTCCACAAAATGCAACACCTCGCCCTCCTCTGTGAGAATAGAAGAGGTATCTATCTTCAGGTTTGTTGCCGTTGTCAAACAGTGAAGACTCACCTTTCAGGGTTGTGAAGCTCTTCAGTCACAAAGTTGAGCGTGTCCCACCCTGAGTAAGAGTACAACGCTGAATAAAGAGCAAGGGCCATGTCCCCACCGTTCAGCTTGGAACCCTGAAAGGGATTTTGGAAGTTATCTGTCTGTCCTGCAATAGATGATACATTCACTGTGAGATTGCTGTCCCACCAACTTTGGTGTCACAAAGTAGTTTTCAAAACAAGGCAGTGCCATCATTTCCCGATATTTCCCCCGGTCGCGAGAGTTAGCGGACGAATGGGAAGCGAGGTTCCGGGGTCGGAACGGCGCAGCACAAGAACAGGCCCTTCGGCCCACAATGTCACGACCATCTACCTGCCCACTACCCACGTACAAGTCCGCCACCGATTTTCTGGACCACACGGTGGCGCAATGGTAGACCTGCTGCCTTGCGGCGCCAGAGACCCGGTTTCGATCAACGACTGCGGGTGCTGTCTGTACGGAGTTTGCACGTTCTCCCCGTGACCCGCGTGGGTTTCCTCCCACACTCCAAAGACGTGCAGGTCAGTAGGTTAATTGGCTTGGTGTAAATGTAAAAAATGTCCCCAGTGTGTGTAGGATAGTGTTAGTGTGCGGACTCAGTGGGCCGAAGGGCCTGTTTCCATATAACAATTAAGGCACGGAAACAGGCCATCTTGGCCCTTCTAGTCCGTGCTGAACACTTATTCACACCTAGTCCCATCTACCTGCACTCCGACCATACCCCTCCATTCCTTTCCCGTCCATATACCTATCCAATTTATTTTTAAATTATAAAATTGATCCTGCCTCCACCATTTCCACTGGAAGCTCATTCCACACAGCCACCACTCTCTGAGTAAAGAAGTTCCCCCTCATGTTACTCCGAAACGTTTGTCCCTTAATTCTCAAATCATGCCCTCTTGTTTGAATCTTCCCTACCCTCAATGGAAAAAGCTTATCCACGTCAACTCTGTCTATCCCTCTCAAAATTATAAAGACCTCTATCAAGTCCCCCCTTAGCCTTCTGCGCTCCAAAGAATAAAGACCTATCTTGTTCAACCTTTCTCTGTAACTTAGTTGCTGGAACCCAGGCAACCTCAGGACAAACTATCTGAATCCAATGTGTTGGATACAACTGCAGATGCTGCTTTAAATCGAAGATGGACATTAAAAACAGTCTGAAGCAGGGTCTCGACCCAAAACGTCACCCATTTCTTCTCTCCAGAGATGCTGCACACCCTGCTGGGGTACACCAGCTTTTTGCGTCTAGGTAAATCCGATGTCAAGACCCTTCAAGACCCTAAACGTTTCCACGCTGTGTCTCTGAAAACAAAACAATTTAAAAAAAAATGGGGAATGAGGTTTCTAGGTGAACCTGGAACAGTACAGCCCAAGAACAGGCCCTTCGGCCCACAATGTCTGTGCCGAACATGATGCCAAAACCATCAATTATCTATAAACAATAGACAATAGGTGCAGGAGGAGGCCATTCGGCCCTTCGAGCCAGCACCGCCATTCAATGTGATCATGGCTGATCATCCCCAATCAGTACCCCGTTCCTGCCTTCTCCCCATATCCCCTGACTCCGCTATCTTTAAGAGCTCTATCTACCTGCGCACCACCTGTGTTAATGTGCGGACTCGATGGGCCGAAGGGCCTATTTCCGTGCTAAACAAAACTAAACTATTGTTCCGGCACCTCCTTTAATCCCGATCTCGTATCTCACTTGAAATCGCTTTGCGGATGCGCCCTCCCCCCCCCCCCCCCAAAAACGTGGTGCCTAGGCCGGGCGATACGGCCGATCTCGACCTCATCAGCGGGTGGGGTGGAATTTTCCCCCCCTGTGGCCTTGGCTCTGGTATTCCGATCCGTTATCATAGCCGACTTCCAAGTCCGACGTCTCGGCCCCTCGGAACGTTCCGGTGCCGTTGGACTGCTCTCCTGCAGGCCGGGACCTCTGTTGGTCCGTGAAAACGGATATTCCGGAAAGGCTCTGGGACCGAGGGTGCCGGCAAACCGGTGGTGGCTCCACATCCGTGTGCCTATCCAATTGTCTTTTTGAACCGTACTAATGTATCCGCTTCAAACACCAGCTCCATCAAGGTGTTCCAGGCACTCACCACCCTCTGTGAGGAAAAAAAACTCCCCTGCACATCTTTCAACTTTGCCCCTCTCACCTTAAAGTGATGCCCTCTAGTATTTGATTTTTCCATCCGAGGAGAAAGATTCTGACTGTCTACCCTATCTAATCCGACTCGCATGCCACTGAACGCTGGAGGGACTGATTGACACTGCGTGAGTTGGGAGGTGTGGCATATGTTATACTTTATGCACTCGCGGATCCCTGGTGGGAGACCGCTTTTTGGAGGTCCCGCAACGGCGATTTCTCCCGCCCGAGTTGCGGGGGTTGAAGGTGACCCGGAGCGGGGGGCCTCACATCGCCTTAACGGCCGCGAATTTGCCATCGCCCACCGGGGGCTTTAACATCGGGAGCAGAATGGAGAGCAGGGGGGGGGGGGGGAGAGACAAGACTTTACCTTCCATCACAGTGAAGAGGAGATTCACGGTTTGTGTAAATGGTGTTGGTGTGTGTCTTGGTTCTTTTCTTGTTGTATGACTGCAGAAACCAATTTCATTTGAGGTTCAAATGACAATAAATAATTGCATAAAATGGTATAAAAATGCATTAAAATCTCCAAGCTGGAAAGGGTGCATAAAAGATTTACGAGGATGTTGCCAGGACTCGAGGGACTGAGCTATGGGACGAGGTTGAGCAGGCTGGGACCCTGTTCCTTGGAGCGCAGGAAGATGAGGGGCGATCTTGCAGAGGTGTACAAAATCAGGAGAGGAAGAGATCGGGCAAACGCCCAGAGACTTTCACCCAGAGTAAGGGAATAGAGAACCAGAGGACATAAGCTAAAGATGAGAGGAAAAAGATTTAGTCAGAATCTGAGGGGTAACTTTTTTTTTACACAAAGGGTGGTGGGTGTATGGAACGAGCTGCCACAGGAGGTAGTTGACAATGAACAATAGACAATAAGTGCAGGAGTAGGCCACTCGGCCCTTCGAGCCAGCACCGCCATTCATGTGATCAAGGCTGATCATCCACAATCAGTACCCCGTTCCTGCCTTCTCCCCATATCCCCTGACTCCGCTATCTTTAAGAGCCCCATCTAGCTCTCTCTTGAAAGTAGAGGGCAGTGGAGGCCATATCACTGGATGGATTTCAGAGAGAGTTGCATAGAGCTCTAGGGGCTAGTGGAGTCAAGGGATATGGGGGGAAGGCAGGCACGGGTTATTGATAACGGACGATCAGCCATGATCACAATGAATGGCGGTGCTGGCTCGAAGGGCCGAATGGCCTCCTCCTGCACCTATTTTCTATGTTTCTATGGCAACGTTTAAGAAACATTTGGACAGGTACATGGATAGGACAGGTTTGGAGGTTATATGGCCCAAACGCGGGCAGGTGGAACCAGTGTGGATGGGACATGTTGGTCGGCGTGAACTCGCAGCGCCACTGGTCGTGTTCCCGCACTGTATGACTCTATGACGCATAGTGAGTCAGGACATTTCAGCTGGCAGATTCCCCGCTGAGAGAAATTCCTCATTGGAAGCCGAGCGTCACAAAATCTACCCCCAAATGCGCTGAGTTCCTGCAAAAATAGAACAGTCTTGTACAAGAACACAATGTGCCAACCAGGACGCCAAGTCACATTCATCTCCTCTACCTGCACGTGATCCATATCCACGAGCCCTTCCAAAAAGCTTCTTCAATGCCACTATTGTATCTGTCTCCACCACCACCACCCCTGGCAGCGCGTTCCAGCAACGCCCACCCACCCTCTGGGCGAAAAAAAACTTGCCTCGCATTCCTCCCATCGAGGTGGTTCTACAGACAATAGACAATAGGTGCAGGAGGAGGCCTTTTGGCACTTCGAGCCGGCAGCGCCATTCAATGTGATCATGGCTGATCATCCCCAATCAGTACCCCGTTCCTGCCTTCTCCCCCATATCCCCTGACTCCGCTATCTTTAAGAGCACTATCTAGCTCTCTCTTGAAAGCATCCAGAGAACCGGCCTCTGAGGCAGAGAATTCCACAGACTCACGACTCTCTGTGTGAAAAAGTGTTTGTCCGGATTGCCCACGCTTTCCATTACCTCCCATCATTTTATATGCAGGTCCACCAACAGAAGTTGGGAGGTCATGTTGCAGTTGTATTCTTGCCATAGAGGGGGTACAGAGAAGGTTCACCAGGCTGAGTCCTGGGATGTCAGGACTTTCATATGAGGAAAGACTGGATAGACGTGGCTTGTACTCGCTGGAATTTAGAAGATTGAGGGGGGATCTTATAGAAACTTACAAAATTCT
The DNA here is from genome assembly GCA_963514005.1 of Raja brachyura. The sequence continues at coordinate 147,383,474 of OY740782.1, read as the reverse complement.
TAAGGGGTTGGACAAGCTAGATGCTGGAAGATTGTTCCCGATGTTGGGGGAGTCCAGAACAAGGGGTCACAGTCTAAGGATAAGGGGGAATTCCTTACGGACCGAGATGAGGAAAACATTCTTTACACAGAGAGTGGTGAGTCTCTGGAATTTCATTTCGGAGTCACGTGAGTGACTTCGTGAAGAGCCCGCCGGCACGCATGCGCGACATATCGTCGCATCGCATTGCTGTCGACGGCTGGTCGGGAGCGCGGCTCCCGACCAGCCCTTCAGAGGGCCGACTCAGGTAAGGCTAAGCCCCCTAGAGTTGGTGTTTCCTGTTGGGGGGGGGAAGCAGTGTGTTCTCTCCCTACAGGAACGTGGATTTGGAGTCGCCGGCCACTTATCCCGGAGCCTTTCTCAGCGGCTCACCTGCGAGTCGGGCCGGGAAACAGGCGTGGTAGTCGGGGAGCCCTGTTGGTACAGGGCCCGACCCGCCGATACACCGGAGCTCCAGTGTGAGTTGGTGTCTTGTTGTGGCGGGTGTATGTTATGTTCTCTCCCTGCAGGTACGTGGGGAAATAGGCGTGGATGTCGGGGAGCCCTGTTGTTACAGGGCCCGACCCGCCGCTATACAGGAGCTCCAGTGCCGATTCAAGGAGCAGGTGCTCCAGTGTTGATTTGAGGAGCAGGAGCTCCAGTGCTGGTTCAAGGAGCAGGAGCTCCAGTGCTGCATTAAGGAGCAGGAGCTCCAGTGCTGATTCGAGGAGCAGGAGCTCCAGTGCTGATTCAAGGAGCAGGAGCTCCAGTGCTGATTTAAGGAGCAGGAGCTCCAGTGCTGATTCGAGGAGCAGGAGCTCCAGTGCTGATTCAAGGAGCAGGAGCTCCAGTGCTGGTTCCAGGAGCAGGAGCTCCAGTGCTGATTCAAGGAGCAGGAGCTCCTGTGCTGAGTCGAGGAGCAGCAGCTCCAATGCTGATTCCAGGAGCCGAGAACGGGGTGCCTCTCGAAAGGGGGGACCCTGCCACAAGTTCGCCATTTGCGACCACGGGGAAGGGGTCGTGCTGCGGCCCGACCCCCCTCCGCTAGCCCTTCGTTGAAGGGCAGGGGAGGAGCCCGTAAGCCTAAACCCGGTTCGGGCCAAGGCTCCACCAGCCGCCTTGGTGCGGTCTGGTGCAACGGCGGGACCTGGGTCTGTGAGATCTGCTATCCAACTCCCAAACCCGCCGCTGGGACGGGGGGCTTGGGTACGGTCCCGCCTCGGTCGCCGAGTCCCCTGTCGATGGGGGGGACGAGACCGTGCGTCGGCAAGGTCCACGATGTGGACAGCCGGCAAGCCCGCGCGGGCGTCGCTCCATGCTTCTGCTGGAGTCGACCCCAAGCCGTCAGGGCCCTTTGTGGCAACGGCTTCCGCTCCTGTTAAACGGAGACGGTTGAACACCTTTCCCGCGCGGGAATCGCGCGGTTTCGCTGCGGCGGCCGATAGCGACAACTTCCGGCACCGAGATCACTTCTCAGAGGTGCGGGCCGATGAAAGGAGCCCCGGCAATCATTCTGAGCCGGAGGTCTCCGACCACCCCAGTGTTCAGGGTGAAGGACGTATGGCCGCATGACGCGGCTACTGGAGAGGAGCCATCCAGCTCCAGTAGGCACAGGGAGGTTAACCGCCGTCAGCAGCAGCTGAGAACCGTCAGCAGACATTAAGCCCAGCGAACTGCTCCTCCCTTCAACGAGCCCATACGCCACGGTCGCCGAGTCCCCCATGGATGGGAGGACGAGACTATGCGTCGGCTAGGTCCATGATATGGACAGCCGGCAAGCCCGCGCGGGCGTCGGATCTCCATGCTAAGTCAGGTGCCGACTTCCCATCGCATTTGCCCTCCGAGGCAGCGAGACCAAGCTCCGCCGAGGAGGCGTTTGAGTGTACCTCCCGCGCGGGAATCGCTCAGCTTCGCTGCAGCGGCTACCGGCGACAACTTTGCGGCACCAGGTTCACCTCGATGAGGTGCGGGCCGATGGACGAAGCCCCAGCAGTTCAGCAGAACATGAGGAATTTCAGGGAAGACTTCTCCAAGAGGGAAGGATATTCGGGGTCATTTTATTGAATTTATTCACGGGAACATTCCTCCATCCCAGCATATGCCTCAACGGAAGTTTACGCTGTCTGCCGTTGAGCAGGCAGCAGGCACGGCTGAAAATTTTCGTTTGGAACAAAAAGGCGTGATAGAGAAAACTATTCACGAGCCCATTGAATTCGTCTCCAATATTTTTACTAGTCCAAAAAAGGATGGAGGTTGTCGGGTGATTATTGACTTGACCAGTTGAATACCTTTGTAACATATACACATTTCAAAATGGACACCTTTTGAGACAGTCGAATCACTGCTTTCGCATGGTTGCTTTATGGCATGTATTGATTTGAAAGATGCATGCTATTCAGTGTCCATCCGGAAACATCACCGGAAAATTTTGAAATTTGTCTGGATGGATCAGCTCTGGCAATATCGGGCCTTACCAAATGGGCTTACTACCGCCCTAGGCTTTACTAAATTACTCAAACCTATTATGGCCAAATTACGCATACAACATCATATTGTAATGGCTTATTTAGATGATATTCTGATTATTGGCAACACTCTGGAAGCAGCTGAAAGCGCTGTTTCAGCAACTGTTACTATATTTCAGCAGCTGGGGTTTATAGTCCATCCAGAAAAATCTAAGTTTCACCCATCCCAGGTTATGGATTATTTGGGTTTCACGGTGGACTCTATTCAAATGAGGGCCACCATTCCATTTCACAAGGTGGAGGATGTTTCCCTTGCATGTCAGGATCTCGCATCCGCCAGTATACCATCTATTCGGCATACAGCTAAGATGATTGGGAAAATCGTAGCTTTATTTCCGGCAGCCCGGTTTGGACCTTTGCATTATCAAAATCTGCAAAGGGCCAAGATTGCTGCGTTAAAAAAGAACGCTGGTCATTTTGACAGACCTATGGGGCTGCCTTCCGATGCTAAGGTTGAGCTACAATGGTGGGTGTCCAATATTGGCAAGGCATTCAAACCCATTGTTGTGCCCAATCCGGTGGTATATTTGCAAACTGACGCAAGCTCTCTAGGCTGGGGAGCTGCGGACAGCTCTTCTAGTTGTGGAGGCAGGTGGGATCCCCTTGAAGCTAGCATGTTGCTAATACAAGGGATTAACTATTTGAAGCTGCTTGCAGCATTTCACGGACTGCGGGCATATTGTGCTAATCTTAGTGGTACTCATGTCCGTCTCCAAATAGACAACACCACAGCGGTGGCATATTTAAACCATATGGGCGGTACCAGGTCAGTCTCTTGTGACAAATTGGCTAATACTATTTGGTGCTGGTGTATTGATCGAGATATTTGGATTTCAGCTACCTATTTGCCAGGTAGGCTTAATACTGTGGCAGACACCAGGTCACGCAAATTCAATGATAGTTTGAGTGGATGCTGCATCCTCAAATATTTGCCCAAATTACAGCCAAATTTGGCCAACCGGATATCGACCTTTTTGCGTCCCGGTTGAACCATCAGGTACCGACATATGTTTCATGGGAACCAGACCCTGGGGCATTAGCGATTGATGCATTCTCGCTAGACTGGGGGAAGTGGGTTTTCTATGCATTCCCCCCGTTTTGCCTCATCAGTCGGGTATTACAAAAAATCAGGATGGATTCTGCCAGAGGCATTCTTGTCATACCCGACTGGCCTACACAGCCTTGGTATCCGGTGGTCTCTGACATGATTAGTCAACCTTGGGTCCCTCTAGAGGGTTGCCCACATTTGGTTTCTCACCCTGTCTCAGGGGAGTTACACCCCTGCCATGCCTATCTAAAATTACTGGCTTGCAGGTTCTGACCAGGCCATGGATGCAGTATGGCCTTACCACCCGGACCATGAACACCATTGGAGCATCATGTCGAGAGTCAACCAGGCGGAGATATCTCTCCCACATCACCAAGTGGGAAGCCTACTGCAGTCGCTCTCACATCACCTGTGATGATGTCTCCATAGCCGACGTCCTGGAATTCCTCGCGGGGTTGCACCATGATGAGCACTTGAGTTATAGTGCCATCAACAGCGCCAGGAGTGCGCTATCATTCTACCTCAACATCAAGGTAGGATCGAACAGGCTAGTGTCCAGGCTTATGCGGGGAATATTCAATCTGAATCCGCCTACACCACGCTACAACATCACCTGGGATGTCAGGGATGTACTTACCCTGCTCAGGTCGTGGTCACCCATGGAAGGGTTACAGCTGGACCAACTCACTATGAAATTGGTGATGTTACTAGCGCTGACTTCAGCACAGCGGGTTCAGACGCTCCACAAACTACGTATTGACAGGATGACGTCGACCCCTGGAGAAGTAGTCTTTTTTATCGATGAGCTACTTAAGCAGCATAGACCTGGGTGCACAGGGCTGCAGCAGAAGTTCCCGGCATACCCTGCAGATGCTCGGCTATGTTTAGCCACTCACATCCGTTACTACATCAAGGTGACGAGGAGCATCAGAGGAATGGAGTTGTACCTGCTTGTCACTCACAAAAGACCTCACCATCGAGTGACAGTCCAGACGATATCCAGGTGGCTCCGGATCGTCCTGAATAAGGCAGGTATTGACACTAATGTGTTTACATCCCACTCCACCAGGGCTGCATCTACGTCGGCGGCGAGAGTCATGGAGGTACCCATGGACCATATCCTCGCCACAGCAGGATGGGCGAATGAAGCTGTGTTCCAGCGATTCTATAATAAGCCTGTTGCTGCTCCCCTTCAGTTCGCAGAGGCCGTGCTGAACGCCGGGTGTGAACGTGGGGATGTCCCTGATTAAAATGGCGTTATTTGTTGTGTTATTAACAAATCTTCTTTTTGTTTCAGTATAACCTCGTTTCGCCAACTTGTTTACTCCAATCCATCCTTGCTAGTGGTGTGTCCGCATGGACGTTGTCCAGGGCGTGTAATCACAGAAGCTTTGAAGTCTTCACGAAGTCACTCACGTGACTCCGAAATGAAATAGTAAGATTGAACGAGAACTTACCAAGTTTGAAGGTTGATCTTTATTTCATGAGGAGTTGCGGTGAGGGATTTCGTGCCCTCCGCTCCCAACCCTCGATCATCTTCAGCTGGTAATCAGAGTCTCCTTAAATCTTACTATGCCAAGTCATTTCTGTTGTTGTTTCTGTGATTCCACACCGCTGCTTTGAAGAATGTCACGCATGCGTGCCGGCGGGCTCTTCACGAAATCCCTCACCGCAACTCCTCATGAAATAAAGATCAACCTTCAAACTTGGTAAGTTCTCGTTCAATCTTACTATTCTCTGCCACAGAAGGTAGTTGAGGCCAGTTCATTGGCTATATTTAAGAGGGCGTTAGATGTGGCACTTGTGGCTAAAGGGATCAGAGGGTATGGAGAGAAGGCAGGTACGGGATACTGAGTTGGATGATCAGCCATGATCATATTGAATGGCGGTGCAGGCTCGAAGGGCCGAATGGCCTACTCCTGCACCTAATTTCTATGTTTCTATGTTTCTCTGTAATTCAGACAAAATTAGTCATAATAATACATAATTTGCAAGCTTGGAATCCTTTGTAAATTGGCTGCTCTGGACAAAGTGTTTCATATTTCACAGGAGTTGGGAGTTGAACATTAATAGAAACATAAATACAGGTCCACCACAGAATTTCCTGCAACTGGTGGTCATATGGCCATAAGTGATAGGAGAGAATTAGGCCATTCGGCCCATCAAGTCCATTGACTTGGCCTCCACATCCTCCTTTAACCAGGACAAAATTACCAGCGCGCACTTGAAATCCGCCCCCCCTGGAAACCCCCACCCCCCCCCCCAAAATGTGGCGCCGAGGCCGGATGAGGCGGCCGATCTTGACCTCATCAGGACTTCCGCGGCCGATCGCCGGGTCGGGTTTGCCCACCGCTGCGGCCGGTGCTCTGGAACTCCGGCCCGGTCAGAGCTGGCAGATCCGTTCCCATCGCCGACTCCCGAGGCCGACTTTGCGGGCTGGTATCTCGTCCTCCGCCCTCCCCGTGGGTCCGGCAAAACGGATAATACGGCAAGGCTCTGGAACTAGGGGTGCCGGGAAATCGGTGGTCGACCCGTGTTTGTATCAGGTCTCCCCTCAATCTCGGACATGCAAGAGAAAACAATCTGAGTTTATCCAACCACTCCTACTGTAGTTTATACTCTCTAATGCAGGCAGCAAACATCTCCAAGGCCTCTATATTCTTTCAGTAATGGGCCGACCAGAACTGTACACAACACTCTTAACACAAAGGTACACAAAAGGCTGGAGAAACTCAGCGGGTGCAGCAGCAGCTAAGGAGCGAAGGAGATAGGCGATGTTTCGGGTCGAGACCCTTCTTCAGACTGGTCAGGGATCAGGGAAACGAGAGATATAGACGGTGAAGTGGAGAGATAAAGAACAATGAATGAAAGATATGCAAAAACTTGTGGATGATGATAAAGGAAACTGGCCATTGTAAGCTGTTTGTAGTGTGAAAATGAGAAGCTAGTGCGACTTGGGTGGGGGACAGAAAGAGAGAGAGGGAATGCCAGGGCCCCGAGGGCTGAGAGGTGGGAAGGGGAGGAGGCAGCCTGGGTTAACAGAATTGAGAAAATACAATGTTCAAGCCCCGAGGATGCAGACTCCCCAAGTGGAATATAGAAACATAGAAATGAGGTGCAGGAGTAGGCCATTCGGCCCTTCCAGCCTGCACCGCCATTCAATATGATCATGGCTGATCATCCAACTCAGTATCACGTACCTGCCTTCTCTCCATTCCCTCTGATCCGCTTAGCCACAAGGGCCACATGTAACTCCCTCTTAAATATAGCCAATGAACTGGCCTCAACTACCCTCTGTGGCAGAGAGTTCCAGAGACCCACCACTCTCTGTGTGAAAAAAGTCCTTCTCATCTCGGTCCTAAAGGATTTCCCCCTTATCATTAAGCTGTGACCCCTTGTCCTGGACCTCCCCAACATCGGGAACAACCTTCCTGCATCCAGCCTGTCCAACCCCTTAAGAATTTTGTAAGTTTCTATAAGATCCCCTCTCAATCTCCTAAATTCTAGAGAGTATAAACCGAGTCTATGCAGTCTTTGTTCATAAGACAGTCCTGACATCCCAGGAATCAGTCTGGTGAACCTTCTCTACACTCCCTCTATGGCAATAATCTCCTTCCTCAGATTTGGAGACCAGAACTGTACGCAATACTCCAGGTGTGTTCTCACCAAGACCCTATACAACTGAAGTAGAACCTCCCTGCTCCTTTACTCAAATCCTTTTGCTATGAAGGTGCTATGAAGAATACGAGGTGCTATTCCTCCAACTTACGGTGTTGCTCACTCTGGCCGTGGAGGAGGCCCAGGACCGAGAGGTCGGATACGGAATGGGAGGGGGAGTTGAAGTGCTGAGCCACCGGGAGGTCGGGTTGGTTATTGCGGACCGAGCAGAGGTGTTCGGCGAAACGATCGCCAAGCCCCTGCTTGGTCTCACCGATATAGATCAGCTGGCATCTAGAGCAGCGGATGCAGTAGATGAGGTTGGAGGAGGTGCAGGTGAACCTCCGTTGGACCTTGCTTGGGTCCCTGAGAGGAGTGGAGGGGGGAGGTGAAGGGACAAGTGTAGCATCTCTTGCGGTTGCAAGGGAAAGTGCCCGGGGAAGGGGTGGAGCGGGAGGGAACGGAAGAATCACATCACCGTCTATATCTCTCGTTTCCCTGATCCCTAACCAGTCTGAAGAAGGGTCTCGACCCGAAACGTCGCCTATCTCCTTTGCTCCTTAGATGTTGCTGCACCCGCTGAGTTTCTCCAGCCTTTTGTGTACACTCTTAACCAAAGACCTGGAAAGGTGCTCACTGACTTCCTGACTCTCACACCCAATGCCCTGACCAACGAAGGCAGAGATACCATTTGCCGTCTCTACCACCAGCAGCTTGTGTTGCCATTTTCAGGGAGTTATGGACTTTTTTTTAGTTTAATTCAGTTTAGAGATACAGCGCGGAAACAGGCCCCCTCCACGACACACTGGTCAACCTGAGGAGCACCTTCAGCAACAGACTGGTCCCACCAAGATGCAGCACAGAACGTCACAGGAGATCCTTCTTCCCTGTGGCTATCAAACTGTACAAAGGGTTTGGACACGTTAGAGGCAGGAAACATGTTCCCGATGTTGGGGGAGTCCAGAACCACAGTTTAAGAATAAGGGGTAAGCCATTTAGAACGGAGATGAGGAAACACTTTTTCACACAGAGAGTTGTGAGTCTGTGGAATTCGCTGCCTCAGAGGGCGGTGGAGGCCGGTTCTCTGGATGCTTTCAAGACTGAGTTAGATAGGGCTCTTAAAAATGTGGAGTCAGGGGATATGGGGAGAAGGCAGGAATGCCATACTGATTGGGGATGATCAGCCATGACCACATTGAATGGCGGTGCTGGCTCGAAGGGCCGAATGGCCTACTCATGCACCTATTGTCTATTGTCCTCCCCCTTCTGTCGTGGGGTAGACTGGATTGCATACAAATAAAATATTTCCATTGTACCTCGGTACACATTATAATATAATAGACTAAACTAAACTCCATCTGCCATCTGTCCACCAATTTCTATAGCTTTAGATTAGTTTAGTTTGGAGATACAGCGCGAAAACAGGCCCTTCGGCCCACTGAGTCCGTGCGACCAACGATCCCCGCACACTGGTTCTACCCTATACACTCGAGAGCCAATTAACCTACAAGGGTCACAGTCGAAGGATAAGGGGGAATTCCTTTAGGACCGAGATGAGGAAAACATTCTTTACACAGAGAGTGGTGAGTCTCTGGAATTCTCTGCCGCAGAAGGTAGTTGAGGCCAGTTCATTGGCTATATTTAAGAGGGCGTTAGATGTGGCACTTGTGGCTAAAGGGATCAGGGGGTATGGAGAGAAGGCAGGTACGGGATACTGAGTTGGATGATCAGCCGTGATCACATTGAATGGCGGTGCAGGCTCGAAGGGCCGAATGGCCTACTCCTGCACCTATTTTTCTATGTTTCAATGAGACAGCAAGGGTTAACAGAATTGAGAGAATTCGATGTTCATGCCACCAGGATGCAGACTCCCCAAGCGGAATGGCCTATTCCTGCACCTATTTTTCTATGTTTCTATGTTTCAAACCTGCACAGTATGTTGGTGGAAACCGGTGCACCCGGAGAAAACCCACGTGGTCACAGGGAGAATGTACAAACCCAGTACAGACAGCGCCCGTAGTCAGGATTGAACCTGGGTCTCTGGCGCTGTGAGGCAGCCCCCATAGCAGTCATGATCTCTTTGGACGCACTGACAGTCCTCTTCATCGCCCGAGTTTAGTTTCGTCTATTATTCGTAAACTCGCACAATTTTTTTTCCCGCCCCTGGAGAAAACAAGGCCCTTACCTTGACAGAGCTTCACCAGTCCTGCCACAATGATGATGATCAAGGCGCTGACCTTGGCAAATGTGGATACCACTTGCAGAGAAGCTCCCCACGCCACCTTGCCGCAGTTCACCATTGTCAGCAGCCCTTCAGATACAAAACACAATGGGTTACATGGAGGAAGTCCAACACAAACATTACCCAGAGCAGGGGTCAGCAACCTACGGCCCACGGGCCGGATCCGGCCCGCAAACCAAAACCATCCCGCTCGCTGGCCTTTTTTTTCCCAATTCGTTTTCGCGATCTGGGAACTGTGGGCACGCAAGGGATCTGGGAACTGCAGAAAACTAATTGAAACATAGAAAGATAGAAAATAGGTGCAGGTGTAGGCCATTCGGCCCTTCGAGCCTGCACCGCCATTCAATATGATCACGGCTGATCATCCAACTCAGTATCCCGTACCTGCCTTCTCTCCATACCCCCTGATCCCCTTAGCCACAAGGGCCACATCTAACTCCCTCTTAAATATAGCCAATGAACTGGCCTCAACTACCCTCTGTGGCAGAGAGTTCCAGAGACCCACCACTCTCTGAAAAAATTCCTTCTCATCTCGGTCCTAAAGGATTTCCCACTTATCCTTAAGCTGTGACCCCTTGTCCTGGACCTCCCCAACATCGGGAACAATCTTCCTGCATCTAGCCTGTCCAACCCCTTAAGAATTTTGTAAGTTTCTATAAGATCCCCTCTCAACCTCCTAAATTCTAGAGAGTATAAACCAAGTCTATGCAGTCTTTGTTCATAAGACAGTCCTGTCATCCCAGGAATCAGTCTGGTGAACCTTCTCTGCACTCCCTCTATGAAAAACATAGTGAAAACTTTTAAAAAAGCTTTTAGGGAGATATATTGGTATTGATTAAAATAAATATAAAAGTTGCGGAAGTAACGGTGATGAAACAAACGATAGAGCGGAGGTGCAGAACCTGGCGGACTGGTGCTCACGGAACAACTTGTCGCTAAACACCTCCAAGACCAAGGAGCTGATTATCGACTTCAGGTGGTCACAGAATGGGGAATACGCCCCAATCTCCATCTACGGGGACAGTGTGGAGAGAGTGTCCAGCTTCAAGTTTCTGGGCACTCCCATCTCAGAGGACCTCACATGGTCCACCAACACCGCTGCGCTGGTCAAAAAGGCACAGCAACGACTGTTCTTCCTGAGAACAACTGAAACGGACTGGTCTGCCCCAACAGCTGCTGACGACCTTCTACCGCTGCACCACAGAGAGCATACTAACGTATGGCATCTCTGTGTGGTATCTCAGCTGCATGGAGGCGGAGAGGAGAGCTCTTCAGCGCGTTGTCCACAGAGCGCAACAGATTATTGGGACACCGCTACCAGCCTTGGAGGGCATCTACCACACACGGTGCCTCAGGAAGGCCGTCAGCACACATAAAGACTCCTCTCACCCTTGTAATGGACTGTTCGAACTACTCCCTTCCGGCAGACGTTACAAGGCCTTCTACGCCCGCACTACCAGACTCAGGAACAGCTTCATTCCCGGAGCTATAGCGGCTCTGAACCGGCCCTGCTGAGTAACCCCCCCCCCCCCTCCCCCCCCCCACCATGGACTGTCTCCCCCGGCCTCGCACTTTAGTCTGCGTTGATGTTACTGGTCAAATGTTCCTTTTTACAAACCTTATTCTCGAGGGTTGCAAACCGAAATCTCGAAGTTGCAAACCAAATCTCGTTGCACTTATGTGTAATGACAATAAAAGATATTATTATTATTATTATTATTATCAGGAAGATCATCTTTATTGCATTTAATCTACCAATAAGGGAGATAGGAAGTATTTTCCAAAATTGGATGTAGGCAGGTACACAAAAATGCTGGAGAAACTCAGCGGGTGCAGCAGCATCTATAGATTTTCATTATAGATTTTCCAGCATCTGCAGTTCCTTCTTCAACACCTTGGATGTAGGCATACAGTTTAGTGATTAATGGTAGGTCCTAAGTTTATTCCAGAGAGGAATACTTTCTCGTCACGAAAATTCCAACTTTTCAGTAACGATTCTGAAAGGAAATTGTTGGAGTTGCGAAGGGTCTTTTATAGGCGTGACTTCACTCTTATTCCAATTTATTCTGCATCCAGAAAAAGAACCAAATTGTTCTATAATGTTTAGAACATTTGGAATACTAACTTGGGGATTAGTAATGTATAAAAGTACATTGGAAGTAAAAGTAACTCGTGAAAACTAACGCGAAAAACAACACCAAGTTAGTTAGTTAGTATGTATTAGTTAGTATGTATTATTAGTCTGTATTAGTACTAATTTTACTTCGGAGTCACGTGAGTGACTACGTGAAGAAGCCCCGCCTGGCGCTGGATCGGCATTACGTCGACGCTATCGGTAGAGGAAGAGCTGCAGAGCGCAGCTCCAACACAGCGGTAAGGAAACGGCCCGCAGGTAAGTAAAATTATTTTACTTCCAGGGCGTTTTCTAAAAACTCCGTAGGCTGGTGGGTAAAGACCAGGAGGAGTTAAAATAAAAATAAAAATGTTTTAAAAAATCGCGGGTAAAACGTGCGTCCCGGGGTGTAGAAAAGTCGGGACAGCAGATTATTGCGGAGCCGGTTCCGATACCGGTGGCCGTTGAAATACCCGTTAGTGAGCCTTTGGTTGCTCCACAAACAAAAAACTTTGAAAACCCAGTGCCTAAAAGTAAAAAGAAAGCTTGAAAGGCCTGAGGTTTCTGAAAGATCCTGAAAGGAAAGCCTTTGGCTAAAGTATGGATCTAATGGAGAAAATACTCCAAACAATATCAACCAAGGGTCTAAGTACCCAGAATATTCCCAGGCAGCCCCTGAGGGGGTTCAATATCATGAATATGGTGCCAGTTTGAATTGGGAATTGAAACTCCAGTGCCTGGGATTGGGCTGGAGGAAGTCTCCTTGACCAAGTTTCAGGAGTACCAGGGCTGTATGAGACTGACCCTGAAAGTGGTGTTTGTGGTCAGAAGTACCCACCACAATACAAATCCAGGTGTGTCTGATGGGGCACAAAGTTTACTATACCTGGAGGAGGCGGTGAGGCCATGGAAGGAAACCTGGCGGCCAATGTTAATTATATGGTCTCTCACCTGCCTCAAAAAGCTGTTATGGTTGAGACAGCAGATTTGGATTTAAACACCTATTTTGTACCTCAAAGAAGGTACCTATGGTGAATCCAGCTTTTTGGGAAAAAGGAGATCATTTCGTCCTGTTGGAGAGGTACAAAAACTTTATCTTATTAAAGAAGAATGTTTGGATGAACCTCAGATTGGTGGTAGACTCCGAATGTTTATAATGAATGGGAGGTATGGATCCATTGGGACACAATAAGCCTAATCATTCTTTGATGTTTCAGTTCTTGAAAGAATTCAAATTGACAAAGAGATTAAGAATTTGTGTGAGAAAGGAGTTATTGAGAAAACAGGAGAGGATCCACAACAATTGTATCAAATTTTTCCCCAGACCGAAGAAAGATGGGGGTTGTAGAATCATTTTAGATCTCGCACAATTGAATACATTTGTCCAGTATAAACATTTTAATGGACACATTCAACACTGCAATGCAGCTGGTATCAACAGGTTGTTATATGGCTACAATAGATTTGAAGGATGCATATTTTTCAGTCCCAATTCACCATAGTTTCACAGGTATTTAAAGTTTAATGGATGGGACAGCTGTGGCAATACAAGCATTACCTAATGGGTCAATTGGGCAACTAGATGCTAATTCAGCACCTAGATTGTTCACTTTATTGTGAAGCCAGCACTTGCACTGCTAAGGGCACAAAACACATCGTTATGGCTTATCTAGATGACATTAATTGTTTGCTAATCAGGAGTCAGCTGAAAATCAGTCTCAGCAACTACAAGCTTGTTTGAGAAGTTGGGTTCCTGATTTATCCAACAAAATCTAAGTACCGCCATCCCAAACCATGGAATATCTGGGGTTTGTGATGAATTCAGTTACCATGTTGGTAACTTTACCAATGGATAAGGTGATAGATTGACAAATGTGTGTCAGAACCTGATTAACAAACCTTATCCCTCCATCCGAGAAGTTGCTAAGGTTATTGGGAAGTTGGTAGCAGCATCTCCAGCAGTGGATTTTTGTCCTCTACATTACCAAAATCTTCAAAGGGCAAAAACTCAAGCGCTTATTCAGCGAGCAGGCCATTGATAGGCCAATGCAATTGCCAAAGGAAATTTATCAGAATTACATTGGTGGGTTGAGAATGTTCCACAAGCTGCTTAGAACTTTTTGGTCGTCAGCCAGTAGTGTTTTGCAAACTGACGCAAGTTCTCTCGGAGGGGGGGGGGGCGGGCTACGGATTATGAGACCAGCTGCGGGGGCAGATGGGCTGTCCAAGAGGATTTTTTGCTCCAAACATATGGTATTAATTATTTGGAGCTACTGGGAGCATTTATGGATTAAAAGTTACATTACTGTTCTACATTAAAGATTTACATGTCCAAGTACAAATAGATAATACCACAGCTGTGGCATATATCAATCACATGGGTGGTGTCAGATCATGTGATCATCTGGTAACCAGATGTGGCAATGGTGTATTGGAAAAAATATTTGGTTTCAGCTATTTATCTCCCAGGAAGAGACTATATTGTGGCAGACAAAAGATCACGAATATTTAAAGACAATACAGAATGGATGTTAATCCACAAATTTTCAAAAATATTGTCAGTCGGTATGGAGTACCATACATTGATCTGTTTGCATCTAGATTGAATCACCAATTGCCCAAATACGTGTCTTGGGAACACGATCCAGGGGCAGTAGCGGTGGATGCTTTCTCGCTACACTGGGCGAATACGTCTTTTATGCTTTTCCCCATTCTGTCTGATTGGGCAATGTCCCAAGGAAATAGCGCAAGACTCTGCCAAAGGCATTATTGGTGGTGCCAAAATGGGCCTACGCAGTCATGGTTCCCATTGATGCTTAAAATGATTGTTGAACCATGTATGACAATTCCCAGTTGCGACAATCTGTTGACACAACCAGTAACAAAAGAAATTCATCCATTGCATGATCATATGAATTTGTTTATCTGCAGGTTCTGACCAGACCATTGCAAGAGTTTGAACTGTCGGACAGGACCATGATTGTTATAGATGTAGCTTAGAGGAATAGCACTAAAAAACAATTTTGTCGCATATTACAAAATGGGAAGTTTTGTACACAGTCAAAGATATCTTATCATACTGCAAACATTTCAAATGTTTTGGAGTTCCTTGCTGGGCTACACTTGATGAGCATTTGAGTTATAGTGTCATTAATTGTTCTTGTAGTGCATTGTCATCCTATTTAGGACATATTTCTGATCGGAATTCAGTTGGGTCTCACCCATTAGTATCCCGATTCATGAAAGGTATTTTAATAAAATCCTCCCAAGCCCAGATATACAGATATTTGGGATGTTAGCATTGTTCTCATTTTGCTGAAACAATGGGCTCCAATTACTTCAATGTCTCTGCAGAAATTAACATTTAAGGTGGTTATGTTAATGGCATTGGTATCAGCTCAAAGAGTACAAACTTTGCAATTGTTACGGTTGGATTGCATGCATGTGACTACAGATAACATTGTATTTATGTTTATGACCTGATCAAACAAAGCCAGACCAGGGAGAACTGGAATTAAGGTAATGTTTAAAGCGTATCCTATTGATAGAAACATAGAAAATAGGTGCAGGAGTAGGCCATTCGGCCCTTCGAGCCTGCACCGCCATTCAATGTGATCATGGCTGATCATCCAACTCAGTATCCCGTACCTGCCTTCTCTCCATACCCCCTGATCCCATTAGCCACAAGTGCCACATCTAACGCCCTCTTAAATATAGCCAATGAACTGGCCTCAACTACCTTCTGTGGCAGAGAATTCCAGAGACTCACCACTCTCTGTGTAAAGAATGTTTTCCTCATTTCGGTCCTAAAGGAATTCCCCCTTATCCTTAGACTGTGACCCCTTGTTCTGGACTCCCCCAACATCGGGAACAATCTTCCAGCATCTAGCTTGTCCAACCCCTTAAGAATTTTGTAGGTTTCTATAAGATCCCCCCTCAATCTTCTAAATTCCATCGAGTACAAACCGAGTCTATCCAATCTTTCCTCATATGAAAGTCCTGACATCCCAGGAATCAGTCTGGTGAATCTTCTCTGTACCCCCTCTATGGCAAGGATGTCTTTCCTCAGATTTGGAGACCAAAACTGTACGCAGTACTCCAGGTGTGGCCTCACCAAAACCCTGTACAACTGCAGTAGAACCTCCCTGCTCCTATACTCAAATCCTTTCGCTATGAATGCTAACATACCATTTGCTTTCTTCACTGCCTGCTGCACCTGCATGCCTACTTTCAATGACTGGTGTACCATGACACCCAGGTCTCGTTGCATCTCCCCCTTACCTAATCTGCCACCATTCAGATAATAGTCTACCCTCATGTTTTTGCCACCAAAGTGGATAACCTCACATTTATCCACATTGTACTGCATCTGCCATGCATCTGCCCATTCACTCAGCCTATCCAAATCACCCTGCAGCCTCCAAGCATCCTCCTCACACCTAACTATACCCCCCAGCTTGGTATCATCTGCAAATTTGGAGATGTTGCATTGAATTCCCTCGTCCAAATCATTAATATATATTGTAAATAGCTGGGGTCCCAGCACTGAGCCTTGCGGCACCCCACTAGTCACTGCCTGCCATTCTGAAAAGGACCCGTTTACTCCTACCCTTTGCCTCCTGTCTGCTAGCCAGTTCTCTATCCACATCAATACTGAACCCCCAATACCGTGTGCTTTAAGTTTGTATGCTAATCTCTTATGCGGGACCTTGTCGAAAGCCTTCTGAAAGTCTAGATATAACACATCCACTGGTTCTCCCTTATCCACTCTACTAGTTACATCCTCGAAAAATTCTATCAGATTTGTCAGACATGATTTACCTTTCGTAAATCCATGCTGACTTTGTCCAATGATTTCACCACTTTCCAAATGCGCTGCTATCCCATCTTTAATAACTGACTCTAGCAGTTTCCCCACTACCGATGTTAGACTAACTGGTCTGTAATTCCCCGCTTTCTCTCTCCCTCCTTTTTTAAAAAGTGGGGTTACATTAGCTACCCTCCAATCCTCAGGAACTACTCCAGAATCTAAGGAATTTTGAAAAATTATCACTAATGCATCCACTATTTCTGTGGCTACCTCCTTGAGTACTCTGGGATGCAGACTATCTGGCCCTGGGGATTTATCGGCCTTCAATCCGTTCAATTTACCCAACACCACCTCCCGGCTAACCTGGAACACTGTGTGTAGTTAAGCATTTAACTCAATACATTGAGGTAACCAAAAATCTCAGAGGTTCTGAGAAAGCGTTATTGGTAACACACAAAAAGCCACATACAAAAGTTTCAGTTCAAACCATTTCTAGATGGTTAAAACAGGTTTTGGGTCTAGCAGGAATAGACACTGATGTGTTTAAATCTCACTCCACTAGGGCGGCAGCTACGTCCGCGGCAAAGGTACAGGACGTACCACTCGATCAAATTTTAGAGGCCGCAGGGTGGTGTAGAGAAGAAACATTTTCAAAGTTCTATAATAAACCTGTTGTCACGGTGCCAGGATTTGGACACACAGTACTGGGTTCTCTTTAAATGCTTGCTTTGTTTTATATTATCGATTTATATTATCGATTTATGTTACCATTGACATCATTTATCATTTTTCTTTTGTAATTTTCCCCTATGATAGAGGGGTTATTATTAAAAAATTGTTCTTTTTTATGATTAAAGGACTTATTATATAAATTGTAACAATGTCTTAAAATACTATTTACTCACTACTGTGTTGACTAAACAGAGAGTCGTATTGAATGAATTTACGACATAAAAAACACAGAGCTTTAAAATCTTCACGTAGTCACTCACGTGACTCCGAAGTAAAATAGTAAGATTAAACGAGAACTTACCTGTTCGAAGTTTGATCTTTATTTTATGAGGAGTTACGATGAGGGATTACGTGCCCTCCACTCCCAACCCTCATAATATAAATGATCATCTGGTAGTTCTAGTCTATTTTTGAGCCTTACTATTTTTGCTTCAGCTATTGGTTGTGTGTTTTTCATGCCGCTGCTTTGAAGTATGCCGATCCAGCGCCAGGCGGGGCTTCACGTAATCCCTCATCGTAACTCCTCATAAAATAAAGATCAAACTTCGAACAGGTAAGTTCTCGTTTAATCTTACTATTTATAACCATATAACAAACCATATAACAATTACAGCACGGAAACAGGCCATCTCGGCCCTACAAGTCCGTGCTGAACAACTTTTTTCCCTTAGTCCCAACTGCCTGCACTCATACCATGACCCTCCATACCCTTCTCATCCATATGCCTATCTAATTTATTTTTAAATGATACCAACGAACCTGCCGCCACCACTTCCACTGGAAGCTCATTCCACACCGCTACCACTCTCTGAGTAAAGAAGTTCCCCCTCATGTTACCCCTAAACTTCTGTCCCTCAATTCTAAAGTCATGTCCTCTTGTTTGAATCTTCCCTATTCTCAAAGGGAAAAGCTTGTCCACATGTTATGTATTATTATGTATTATTAGTGTGCATTATTACTAATTACTAATTTTGTATGTGTTATTATAACCTCCATTTATTAACTGTGGCGATAGATGTGGCCCGCCACCCACTCACAGATGCGGGTCCTGGCCCCTATGCAGATCAAGGTTGCCGACCCTTGACCTAGAGTCAGTCATAAAGTAACACTGCGTGGAAAACAGGGCCCATCGGCCCAACTTGCCCACGCTGACAATCATGCCCCAACTTTAACTGTAGGAAGGAAATTCAGACGTACACCTTCGGATTCTTCCCAGCTGTTATCAGTCAACTGAACCATCCTACCACAACCAGAGAGCAGTCATAGAATCATAGAAAATAGGTGCAGGAGTAGGCCATTCGGCCTTTCGAGCCTGCACCGCCATTCAATATGATCATGGCAGATCATCCAACTCAGTATCCTGTACCTAAGGTCCTGAGCTACTGCCCACCTCGTTGGTGACCCTCGGACTATCCTTGATCGGACTTTGCTGGCTTTACCTGGCTGCAAGGCCACACATGGGCCCCGACCTCGGGTGGTCACAGAGGAAGAGGACTGAACTTTCTAGTGCCTGTCCCCACAGTGGAAAATGTTGGTTCTGTTGTAGGGCGACGTTTGTGTTGAATTCTGTAATGTGTTGTGTCATTTTTTACTTTAAAAAAAAATGTCTATGGATGTACGGAAACATTATTTATTTTATGTAAAGCACTTTGGTTTCAACGTGCGTTGATTTAAAACGTGCTATATAAATAAAACGTACTTACTAAACATTATTCACTTCTCATGTATCTATACACTGTAAATGGCTCAATTGAATGAATAAATGAATGAAGAGGTTTACTGGCCAAGCATGTACACATACAAGGTATCTGCCTTGGTGCTCCGCTCGCATCTAACAACACGACATACAGTAAACAATTAAGAATGACACATAAAACATTAAACATTAATAATAAAACATTACAGTTTAAACATGCGAATGAAATAAATTACCCAAGGAAAAGGAGGCTACAGCGTTTTGGTTATGCTCGTGGAAAAAATGCTGCTTATATGTCTGGCTGTGGTGGCTTTGACAGTCCGGATTAATCATATGTTGTCTTTCCGCTGACTGGGTTAGCACACAAAAAAAAAGAATTTCTCTGTACACGTGACAATAAACTAAACTGTATGTTGGTTTAAACCAAAGATAGTCACAAAGAGTATGAAGAAGGGTTTCAGCCCGAAACGTTGCCTATTTCCATCGCTCCATAGATGCTGCTGCACCCATATAACCATATAACAATTACAGCACGGAAACAGGCCTTCTCGGCCCTTCCAGTCCGTGCCGACCATTTATTTTCCCCATGTCCCATCTACCTGCACTCAGACCATACCCCTCCATTCCCTTCCCGTCCATATACCTATCCACTTTACTTTTAAATGTTAAAATCGATCCTGCCTCCACCACTTCTGCTGGAAGATCATTCCACACAGCCACCACTCCCCGAGTAAAGAAGTTCCCCCTCATGTTACCCCTAAACTTCTGTCCCTTAATTCTCATGTCATGCCCTCTTGTTTGAATCTTCCCTACCCTCAATGGGAAAAGCTCACCCGCTGAGTTTCCCCAGCACTTTTATCCACCTTCATAGTCACAAAGTGTTGGAGTAACTCAGCGGGTCAGGCAGCATCTCTGGAGATAAGGAATAGGTGATGTTTCAAGTCAAGACTTTTCTTCAGACTGAGAGTCGTGAATAGGGACATGAGCTTTAGTTTAGTTTATTGTCCCGTGTACCGAGGTACGGTGAAAAGCTTTTTGTTGCGTGCTATCCAGTCAGCGGAAAGACAATACATGATTACAATCGAGCCGTTCACAGTGTAGTTTAGAGTCCAGAACCAGGGGCCACAGTTTAAGAATAAGGGGCAAGCCATTTGAGGGCAGTTCATTGGCTATATTTAAGAGGGAGTTAGATTTGGCCCTTGTGGCTAAGGGGATCAGAGGGTATGGAGAGAAGGCAGGTACGGGATACTGAGTTGGATGATCAGCCATGGTCATATTGAATGGCGGTGCAGGCTCGAAGGGCCGAATGGCCTACTCCTGCACCTAATTTCTATGTTTCTATTTAGAACGGAGATGAGGAAACACTTTTTCACACAGAGAGTGGTGAATCTGTGGAATTCTCTGCCTGAGAGGGCGGTGGAGGCCACTTCTCTGGATTATTTCAAGAGAGAGCTAGATAGAGACCTAAAGATACCGGAGTTAGGGGATATGGGGATTGTCAAAGCTGCCACAGCCAGACATAAAAACAGTTTTTATCCACGAGTAGTTGCTCTACTCAACAGCCAAAAATCTGTAGCCTCCCTTTGATCTGGTATTTTGTTGGTTCACATGCTTGATCAATGGTTTTTATCATTAATGTCTTATTATTATTAATGTTTAGTGTTTTCTGAGTCATTTGTAACTGACACTGTATGTCATGTTGTTACTTATGGACGGAGCACCAAGGCAAATTCCTTGTATGTGAATACTTGGCCAATAAACTTACTTACTTACATTAACAACACCAAAAAAAACTTTGTCAGCACCGGGGCCAACTTACGTTAAACTGGCGACAGCTACGACAGCACCTACGTCAGGAGAAGTCAAGCTACGCTCATTGGCGTCAAGCCCACTGTCGCCGACTGTCTCCAAAAATGTTTCAACATGTTGAAAATCCAGCGGCGACCGGAAAGACGCTACGACTCTTTGGGCGACTGAGGAGACGACTCACGACCATGTGTCAACAGCCTAGTCGCCTGTAGTCACCTATAAAATAGCCTAAATGGGACAGGCTCTTTACAATGTCCTCCATAATGTTTGGGACAAAGACCCATCATTTATTTATATGCTTCTGTACTTCACAATTTGAGATTTGTAATGGAAAAAAAAAATCACATGTGGTTAAAGTGCACGTTGTCAGAATTTATTAAAGGGTATTTTTATACATTTTGGTTTCGCCATGTAGAAATCACAGCTGTGTTTATTCATAGTCCCCCCCCCCATTTCAGGGCACCATAATGTTTGGGACACATGGCTTCACAGGTGTTTGTAATTGCTCAGGTGTGTTTAATTGCCTCCTTCATGCAGGTACAAGAGAGCTCTCAGCACCTAGTCTTTCCTCCAGCCTTTCCATCACCGTTGGAAACCTTTATTGCTGTTTATCAACATGAGGACCAAAGTTGTGCCAATGAAAGTCAAAGAAGCCATTATGAGGCTGAGAAACAAGAATAAAACTGTTAGAGACATCAGCCAAACTTTCGGCTTACCCAAATCACCTGTTTGGAATATCATTAAGAAGAAAGAAAACACTGGTGAGCTTACTAATCGCAAAGGGACTGGCAGGCCAAGGAAGACCTCCACAGCTGATGACAGAAGAAATCTCTCTATAATAAAGAAAAATCCCCAAACACCTGTCCGACAGATCAGAAACACTCTTCAGGAGTCAGGTGTGGATTTGTCAATGACCACTGTCTGCAGAAGACTTCATGAACTGAAGTACAGAGGCTACACTGCAAGATGCAAACCACTGGTTAGCTGCAAAAATAGGATGGCCATGTTACAGTTTGCCAAGAAGTACTTAAAAGAGCAACCGCAGTTCTGGAAAAAGGTCTTGTGGACAGGTGAGACGAAGATTAACTTATATCAGAGTGATGGCAAGAGCAAAGTATGGAGGAGAGAAGGAACTGCCCAAATCTGAAGCACACCACCTCACCTGTGAAACACGGTGGTGGGGGTGTTATGGCCTGGGCATGTATGGCTGCTGAAGGTACTGGCTCACTTATCTTCATTGATGATACAACTGCTGATGGTAGTAGCATGATGAATTCTGAAGTGTATAGACACATCCTATCTGCTCAAGTTCAAAGTAAAAGTAAAGTGGATAGGTATATGGACGGGAAGGGAATGGAGGGGTATGGTCTGAGTGCAGGTAGATGGGACTAGGGGAAAATAAATGGTCGGCACGGACTGGAAGGGCCGAGAAGGCCTGTTTCCGTGCTGTAATTGTTATATGGTTATATGGTTATAAATGCCTAGAAAAACTCATTGGCCGGCGGTTCATTAAACAGCAAGACAATGATCCCAAACATTCTGCTAAAGCAACAAAGGAGATTTTCAAAGCTGAAAAATTGCCAATTCTTGAGTGGCCAAGTCAATCACCCGATCTGAACCCAATTGAGCACGACTTTTTAGGCATGAGACAGGCAACAAATAAAAAAAAGAGAGATGGGGTGTAGGGTTCCAAGGGGCAACACCCCTTCTGGGGGCAAAAGGAGGCAATTTTTGATCATTGTACCTTGAAATGTCACCGTTTTCTTGCCTGTTTACCCTTAATTTATACAGTAATCATTTAAAAAAAAAATTGTACCTTAAAATAACACATTTTACTTGGTAGTCATTTCTTAATTTACACAGGAAAATTGAGATAATCATATCTTAAAATGACACCAACTCCTGGCTTGTTTACACTTAAGTCACATTGAACAAATGTTTAAGAAAGAACCGCAGATGCTGGAAAAAAATGAAAGGTTTCCTTCTCTCCATAGATGCTGCCTCACCTGCTGAGTTTCCCCAGCATATTTGTCCGCCTTTGAACGTACTTATGCCCGTGTCCCACTTAGGAAACCTGAGCGGGAAACCTCTGGAGACTTTGCGCCCCACCCAAGGTTTCCGTGCGGTTCCCGGAGATTTTTGTCAGTCTCCCTAATGGTCGAAAGTGGTTTCCGTTTTAAAAATCGTTTTTTTTTTTTAGTCGAAGCCGGTTGCGATGCTAGTTGAAGGTGGTTGCCGGAGGACAAAAACCTCCGGGAACCGCACGGAAACCTTGGGTGGGGCGCAAAGTCTCCAGAGGTGTCCGTTCAGGTTTCCGAAGTGGGACAGGGGCATTACACTCGCTTGTACATTTTGTACTGTCAGCTCGGCGGAGTCTGGCTGGATGGAGAACGCACGCACGTACGTACCAGGGCCGTACAGTTACAGTGTGAGCGTTGTGTCCGCATACGTAACTCTGTGCTCCCCGCCACAATCCCAGTACAGTAGGCCTAGTGGACAGAGGAAAACCGCTACTACATATGCGGAGCCGAGCGCTCGCTGTAGAGAAGCTCGCGCAAGGACGGTCGGCCCGCACCCACGTACAAGCTTTCCCGCTAAAATCGCGGAAAGCCATTTATAGCGGAGAGTTCGATTTTTTTTTAAAACCGAATTTCAAAATACGCAGAGTAATCTCACGCCTGCTTTTATATGCTGAAGAGAAAACTGAAGGGGACTAGCCCCCCCCCAAAACAAGCATAAGCTAAAGACCACTGCAGTACAAGCCTGGCAGAGCATCACCAGAGAAGATACCGAACAACTGGTGATGTCCATGAATCACAGACTTCATTAGTCATTGCATGCAAAGGATATGCAACAAAAAAAACTAAATGCGACTACTTTCATTTACATGACATTGCCTGCGTCTCAAACGTTATGGTGCCCTGAAATGGGGGAAGGGGGGGGGGGGGTGACTATGTATAAACACTGCTGTAATTTCTACATGGTGAAACCAAAATGGATAAAAATGGCCTTTATTCAAATCTGACAACGTGCACTTTAACCACGTGATTTTTTTTCTATTGCAAATCTCAAATTGTGGAGTACAGAGGCAAATAAATAAATGATGGGTCTTTGACCCAAACATTATGGAGGGCACTGTGCCTACTGAATCCTTTCCACCAAGAGATTCTCAATAACCTGATGTGTCACTTAAAACCCGTTGAGCAAAATTAATACTTGACCAAAGAAACCATTCCACGTTTAAAAATACAGTAAATGTTCTCCCTCTAACGATATGGATTTCCTTTGGTGGCTCGGGTTTCCTCCTGCATGCCAAAGAGGTGCTGGCTGGTTTTTAAATTAAGGCGGCATGGTGGCGCAGCTGGTAGAGTTGCTGCCTCACAGCGCCAGAGACCCGGGTTCGGTCCTGACCTCGGGTGCTGTCTGTACGCCTTTTGTACGCTCTCCCTGTGACCGCGTGGGTTTTCTCCGGGTGACCTGGTTTCCTCCCACATCCCAAAGAGGTGCAGGTTTGCAGGATAATTAGTCATAGTCATGGAGCGTGGATACAGGCCCTTCGGCCCGACTTGCCCACACCGGCCAACATGTCCGAGCTACTCGTCCACCACCTGCCTGCGTTTGGCCCAAATCCCGCTAAACATGTCCTATCCATGTACCGAAGATAGACACAAAAAGCTGGAGTAACTCAGCGGGACAGGCAGCAAGTCTGGGGAGTGTCTAATTGCTTCTTAAACGTTGCCATAATCCCTGCCTCACGACCTCCTCCGGCAGCTCGTTCCATGCACCCACCACTCTTTGTGTGGAAAACGTTACCCCTCAGATTTCTACAAAATCCTTCCCCCGTCACATTAAACCTCGGCCCTCTGGTTCTCGATTCCCCGACTCTGGGCAAGAGGCTCTGTGCCTCCACCCGATCTATTCCTCTCATGATGTTATGCACGAGGTATTTAAAACACATAGAACAGTGCACCAGAGGAACCTCCCCTGCAGCCCACATCTAAGATGAACTAACATCGGTTTGGACATGATCCCACATTTTTATGCATAGCCGTGCACCCATCCAAAAACCTCCGAAAATACCACTGCTATAAATGCCTCCTCCTCCATTCTAGTTTATATATACAGCAGGGAAACACACCAAGGTTGTTCTTTTAGGAAGGAAATGAGAAGGAATTTCTTTAGTCAGAGTGAGGTGAAACTGTGGAATTCTTGGTCACAGAAGGCTGTGGAGGCCAAGTCAGTGGATATATTTAAGGCAGAGATAGATAGATTCTTGATTAGTGCGAGTGTCAGGGGTTGTGGGTGGTGTAACCATGAGCACATTTAAGTGTCATATGGATAGGTATGTGCATAGGAACATTTTATACATGTAATCACCAGACTGATTCCTGGGATGTCAGGACTTTCATATGAGGAAAGATTGGATAGACTCGGCTTGTACTCGCTGGAATTTAGAAGATTGAGGGGGGATCTTATAGAAACTTACAAAATTCTTAAGGGGTTGGACAAGCTAGATGCTGGAAGATTGTTCCCGATGTTGGGAGAGTCCAGAACAAGGGGTCACAGTCTAAGGATAAGGGGGAATTCCTTTAGGACCGAGATGAGGAAAACATTCTTTACACAGAGAGTGGTGAGTCTCTGGAATTCTCTGCCACAGAAGGTAGTTGAGGCCAGTTCATTGGCTATATTTAAGAGGGCGTTAGATGTGGCACTTGTGGCTAAAGGGATCAGGGGGTTTGGAGAGAAGGCAGGTACGGGATACTGAGTTGGATGATCAGCCATGATCACATTGAATGGCGGTGCAGGCTTGAAGGGCCGAATGGCCTACTCCTGCACCTATTTTTCTATGTTTCTAAAATTCTTAAGGGATTGGACAGGCTGGATGCAGGAGAAAAGGTCCCGATGTTGAAGCAGTCCAGAACCAGGGGTCACAGTTTAAGAATAAGGGGTCGGCTATTTAGGACTGAGATGAGGAAAAACTTTTTCACCCAGAGAGTTGTGAATCTGTGGAATTCTCTGCCACAGAAGGCAGTGGAGGCCGGTTCACTGGAATTATTTAAGAGAGAGTTGGAAAAAGCTGTTGGGGCTAAAGGAATGAAGGGATATTAGGGAGAAGGCAGGAACGGGATACTGTTGTGGGTGATCAGCCATTTTTGCATTGAAAGGCGGTGCTTGCTCGAAGGGCCGAATGGCCTACTCCTGCACCTATTGTCTATGTTTCTATGTTTCCATGTTATGGGGAGAAGGCAGGAGAATGGGGTTAGGAGGGAGAGATAAGGGATTGGACAGGCTAGATGCAGGAGAAAAGGTCCCGATGTTGGGGGAGTCCAAAACTAGGGGTCACAGTTTAAGAATAAGGGGTCGGCTATTTAGGACTGAGATGAGGAAAAACGTTTTCACCCAGAGAGTTGTGAATCTGTGGAATTCTCTGCCACAGAAGGCAGTGGAGGCCAATTCACTGGAAGTATTTAAGAGAGAGTTGGAAAAAGCTCTTGGGGCTAAAGGAATGAAGGGATATTGGGGATAAAGCAGGAACGGGATACTATTGTCGATAATCAGCCATTTTTTGCACTGAAAGGCGGTGTTTGCTCGAAGGGCCGAATGGCCTACTCCTGCACCTATTGTCTATGTTTCTATGTTTCCATGTTATGGGGAGAAGGCAGGAGAATGGGGTTAGGAGGGAGAGATAGCTCAGCCATTATAGAACGGCGGAGTAGACTTGATGGGCCGAATGGCCTAATTCTGCTTCTAGTCTATTTGTCATGGCCTTACGACAAACCGGAAACAATTGACCGAAAACCCTCACGTTTTAGGGTTGTGCGAGAAAAAAACCGGAGCACCCGGGGAAAACCAACGCAGGTCACGAGGAGAAGGTACAAACTCAGAAGGCACAGACAGCACCCGGGGTCTCTGGAGCCGCGCCGCCATTTGTTGATGCAGAGGAGAATGTTTGCCTCGTTCCAGTCCACGGGCACCCGTCCAGCAGCTGAGCCAATGTGGAAACGTCAGCCATTCCAACCAGCCAGACTGGAAATGCCTGACAGATTAACACGTTCAACCTCCCTGTGCAGGGCAGACAGTAAAGGGCCTGTCCCACCTGGGCGTCATTTGCGCGTCACGCAGGTGGCGCGCGAAGATTTCGTGAATCCCAAAATCCTGGGGCGCCCCGCGCGACTGCCTACGTCACCACGCACCATGCGCGGGGAATGCACTCCATGCGCGCGTCACGATGCGTAAATTATGTGGCATAAATGATACACAAATGACGCCCAAGTGGGACAGGCCTTTAGGTGGTTCACTCCCAGAGTAGTGGCGTTGTCAATGTTTAGTACAAATAATGTCACTTCATTGGGTCATTAGTAATAGGAGCAAAATTGGGCCATTCTACTCCGCCATTCAATCATGGCTAATCTATCTCTCTCTCTCCTAACCCCATTGTCCTGCCTTCTCCCCATAACCTCTGACCATAGACAATAGGTGCAGGATTAGGCCATTCGACCCTTCGGGCCAGCACCACCATTCAATGTGATCATGGCTGATCATCCCCAATCAGTACCCCGTTCCTCCCTTCTCCCCATATCCCCTGACTCCGCTATCTCTAAGAGTCCTATCTAGCTCTCTCTTGAAAGTATCCAGAGAACCTCCTCTGCCTCGGAGGCCTCCACCGCCCTCTGAGGCAGATAATTCCACAGACTCACCACTCTCTGCATGAAAACGTGTTTCCTCAACTCATTTCTAAATTGCATACCCCTTATTCTTAAACAGTGGCCCCAGGTTCTGGACTACCGCAACATCGGGAACATGTTTCTTACCTCGAGCGTGTCCAAACCCTTAATAATCTTATATATTTCAATAAGATTCCCCTTTCATCCTTCTAAATTCCAGAGTATGTTAGGGGTAGTGTTAGGTGTGAGGAGGAAGCTAGGAGACTGCAAGGTGACTTGGATAGGCTGAGTGAATGGGCAGATGCATGGCAGATGCAGTATAGTGTGGATAAATGTGAGGTTATCCACTTTGGTGGCAAAAACAGGAGGGTAGACTATTATCTGAATGGTGGCAGATTAGGAAAAGGGGAGATGCAACGAGACCTGGGTGTCATGGTACACCAGTCATTGAAAGTAGGCATGCAGGTGCAGCAGGCAGTGAAGAAAGCAAATGGTATGTTAGCATTCATAGCAAAAGGATTTGAGTATAGGAGCAGGGAGGTTCTACTGCAGTTGTACAGGGTCTTGGTGAGGCCACACCTGGAGTATTGCATACCGTTTTGGTCTCCTAATCTGAGGAAAGACATTCTTGCCATAGAGGGGGTACAGAGAAGGTTCACCAGACTGATTCCTGGGATGGCAGGACGTTCATATGAAGAAAGACTGGATAGACTCGGCTTGTACTCGCTAGAATTTAGAAGATTGAGGGGGGATCTTATAGAAGCTTACAAAATTCTTAAGGGGTTGGACAAGCTAGATGCAGGAAGATTATTCCCGATGTTGGGGGAGTCCAGAACAAGGGGTCACAGTCTAAGGATAAGGGGGAATTCCTTTAGGACCGAGATGAGGAAAACATTTTTCACACAGAGAGTGGTGAGTCTCTGGAATTCTCTGCCACAGAAGGTAGTTGAGGCCGGTTCATTGGCTACATTTAAGAGGGAGTTAGATGTGGCACTTGTGGCTAAAGGGATCAGGGGGTATGGAGAGAAGGCAGGTACGGGATACTGAGTTGGATGATCAGCCATGATCACATTGAATGGCGGTGCAGGCTCAAAGGGCCGAATGGCCTACTCCTGCACCTATTTTCTATGATTCTATGATTCAAATTTTTCAAATTAAAATATTAACATTTTTATAAATAATACTTTCGACCTCCCGCGGTGACCAGCGTTCACGGACGGCCTCCACAGTCCCCGTGGACACCGCGTGTTCCCTCTCCAGGAACACGCGGGCACAGATGTAACCCCGGAAAAGGGGCGGCCAGCCGACCGCTGTGCAGCCGTCGACTGCCCGTTGCCTGGAGCCGCGAATGGCCATCTTGGCCAGGCCCAGGAGCAGACCGACAGGGAGACCCCCTCCCTCCTCCCGACCCTCTCCCCCTCTGTACCGGGTGCCCAAAAATCAATAGCTAAAGTCGGACTGAAGTGGAGCCAAAACTTGAGGAGCACCCCCTTCAGATAGTCGAACACTCCATGTAGACGTGGAACACGGTCTCTTCCCCGCCGCAGAAGTGACTGACGGTGGACGAGTCCGTGAACCGGCTCTGGTACCTGTTGCAGGCCACGGCTTTGTGCAACACCCCAGGTCCCCGATGTAAAGGGGGAGGACTCCCTGGTAGGGAGACCTCCACTGGGGACCGCTCCCCGCGTCAGGGGAAGTGGAGCGTGCGCAAGAGCAGCCCGCACAACACACGCCTCTCTGCGTCACAGAACGGCATGCTGGGCATCTCGGGAAGGCGGCTAACCTGCACGTCCCCGGGTGTGGGAGAGAACCGGAGCACCCGGAGAAAACCCACGTGGTGTCGTTCACTCGTTGACGTGTGTGTCAGGGGTTACGGGGAGACGGTAGGAGAATGGGGTTAGGAGGGAGAGATAGATCAGCCATGATTGAATGGAGGAGTAGACGTGATGGGCCGAAGGGCCTAGTTCTGCTCCTATTACTTATGACCCCCCCCCACATATCTCCATGAAACCTTCCCCCTTATAGCTCTGCCCTCTAATGGTGAAAATTGCCACTCTGGGGAAAAGGTTCTGACTGCCTCTCACAATCTTATATACTTCTACCAAGTCACCCTTCAACGTCCAAAACTCTGGATAAAACTATCCAAGTCCATCCAACCTCTCCCTGTACCTGAAACCCTCTAATCGAGGGAGTATATTCTAATCCTGGCTTTTTCACACAGAGAGTTGTGAGTCTGTGCAATTCTCTGCCTGAGAGGGCAGTGGAGGCCGGTTCTCTGGAAATACAAAAGGCTGGAGAAACTCAGCGGGTGCAGCAGCATCTAAGGAGCGAAGGAGATAGGCGACGTTTCGGGTCGAGACCCTTCTTCAGACGGAGGACTGTCAAAGCTGCCACAGCCAGATAGTGGGGTCAGGAGATATGGGGAGTAGGCAGGAATGGGGTACTGATTGGCGGAGTAGATCATAATGATCATATTGAATGGCGGTGCAGGCTCGAAGGGCCGAATGGCCTACTCCTGCACCTATTGGATCTGTTCTCACCTTCTCCATCATGGTCTGGTTTGGCTCAGCCACCAAGCACGACACCCGGAGGCTGCAGCGAATCGTCCGATCAGCAGAGAAGGTTATTGGCTGCAACCTTCCCTCCATTGATGAACTGTACACTGCAAGGGCCAGGAAGCGAGCGGGCAAGATCATCTCTGACCCCTCTCACCCTGGCCACAAACTCTTTGAATCACTTCCCTCTGGAAGGCAACTCCGGACTGTCAAAGCTGCCACAGCCAGACATAAAAACAGTTTTTACCCACGAGTAGTTGCTCTACTCAACAGCCAAAAATCTGTAGCCTCCCTTTGATCTGGTATTTTGTTGGTTCACATGCTTGATCAATGGTGTTTTATCATTAATGTCTTATTATTATTAATGTTTAATGTTTTCTGAGTCATTCGTAGCTGTCACTGCATGTCATGTTGTTACTTGTGGGCGGAGCACCAAGGCAAATTCCTTGTATGTGAATACTTGGCCAATACACTTATTCATATGACTCTGTCACATCATGACTCTTTCATAAAGTAATAAAGTTTTACGATAGATGAGCTGCATAAAATGAGGCATAGATTTAGAACAATAAAAATATACTGACAAATTGGCCGAACCTAACTAATGTTATGCTTTGAATGAATGAATGAATGAATGAATGAATGAATGAATGAATGAATGAATAGCCTTTATTGTCATTCAGACCTTTCGGTCTGAACGAGATTTCGTGCCTGCAGTCATACATATATAAAAATAACAATACCACACAATAAACACAAAATTAACATCCACCACAGTGGGTTCACCAAACACCTCCTCACTGTGGTGGAAGGCAAAAGTCTTAGAGTCTCTGTCTTCTTCCCTCCTTATTCTCCCTCTGCGCTGAGGAGATCCAGGCCTCCGATGCTGCCGTCCACCAGGCCCGCGGCCGAGCCTCCGAAACCGGGCCGCTGTCGCCGGAACGCCGGAACACCGCCACAGGGCCCGCTGCCGGAACGTCGCTGGAGCACCGCAGCTCCCGAAAGCCAGGCCGCCGCTGGAGCACCGCAGCTCCCGAAAGCCAGGCCGCCGCTGGAGCACCGCAGCTCCCGAAAGCCAGGCCGCCGCTGGAGCACCGCAGCTCCCGAAAGCCAGGCCGCCGCTGGAGCACCGCAGCTCCCGAAAGCCAGGTCGCCGCTGGAGCACCGCAGCTCCCGAGAACCAGGTCGCCGCCGGAAGCCAGGTCGCCGCTGCAGCTCCGAAAGCCGTGTCGCCGCCGCTGGAAGCTGGAAGGCTGTCACCAGGGCCTCAGCACAGACGGAGACGGTGACGGGGGACACGACAGGAAAAGTCGAATCCCCCCGAAGGGAGAGACTAAAACCCCGTTTCTCCCACCCTCCCCACACACACATACACAACCCAACAAACCAAAAATAAACGCCAAAAACAGGGACGAAGACCAAAATAAAGTAAAAGACAGACGGACTGCACGTGAGCCGCAGCTGCCACTTCCGGATATGGATTGAGGGGCCTGGATTGAGTGGATCGAAACATAGAAACATGGAAATTAGGTCCAGGAGTAGGCCATTCGGCCCTTCGAGCCTGCATCGCCATTCAATATGATCATGGCTGATCATCCAACTCAGTATCCTGTACCTGCCTTCTCTCCATACCCTCTGATCCCCTTAGCCACAAGGGCCACATCTAACTCCCTCTTAAATGTAGCCAATGAACTGGCCTCAACTACCCTCTGTGGAAGAAAGTTCCAGAGACCCACCACTCTCTGTGTGAAAAAAGTCCTTCTCATCTCGGTCCGAAAGGATTTCCCCCTTATCCTTAAGCTGTGACCCCTTGTCCTGGACCTCCCCAACATCGGGAACAATCTTCCTGCATCTAGCCTGTCCAACCCCTTAAGAATTTTGTAAGTTTCTATAAGATCCCCTCTCAATCTCCTAAATTCTAGAGCGCATAAACCGAGTCTATCCAGTCTTTCTTCATAAGACAGTCTTGACATCCCAGGAATCTGGTGAACCTTCTCTGCACTCCCTCTATGGCAATAATGTCCTTCCTCAGATTTGGAAACCAGAACTGTACGCAATACTCCAGGTGTGGTCTCACCAAGACCCTATACAACTGAAGTAGAGCCTCCCTGCTCCTGTACTCAAATCCACAGGATGTGGACAGGATGTTTCGACAGGTGGGAGAGCCTAGGACTAGCGGTCATTCTAATCCCAGGATTAAAGGACGTTCCTTTAGGAAGGAGATGAGGATGAATTCCTTTAGTCCGAGGGTGGTGAATCTGTGGAATTCATTGCCGCAGAAGGCCACGGAGGCCAAGTCAGTGAATATGTTTAAGGCAGAGATAGATAGATTCTTGATTAGTACGGGTGTCAGGGTTTATGGGGAGAAGGCAGGAGAATGGGGTTGAGAGGGAAAGATAGATCAGCCATGATTGAAAGGCGGAGTAGACTTGATGGGCCAATTGGCCTAACGGCCCTGTCCCACTGTACGAGTTCATTCCAAGAGCTCTCCCGAGTTAAAAAAAAATCAAACTGGTGGTAAGTACGGAGAATGAACGTAGCGGGTACGTCGGAGCTCGGGCACGTCACTTAGCGGCTCGTAACGCTAACGGCAGGTACTCAGGAAGACTCACTAACGGCCAGCAAGTTCGGGACGACCCGCAAAGATTTTTCAACACGTTGAAAAATGTCCAGGAGAGCCCCGAGTACCGACGAGCGGCCATTACCGTAAATCGCAGAGTTCAAATCAGGGCAAACTCGGGAGAGCTCTTGGAATGAACTCGTACTGTGGGGCAGGGCTTTAATTCTGCTCCTATGACATATAAATTTATGAAAGGGATTTGGCTTCCCTCCCCATCTCCCCCCCCCCCCCCCCCCCACCCACGCTTGGCCATCAATTTAATGCAAACAAACTGACTGTTGGATCGCAACCAACTGTTGGCGGAGTCCCACTGAGTAACAGAGACCCAGTCTATTTATAATCGGTGCTGATGCATGAATTTAACCTGACCAGTTGCCCCAATGAACTGCTGACTGTCTCCCAGTGTCCATTTCCACAACAGTCAGGGAATGTATTCCTTCAAACTCCTCCTTGCATCCAGAGAACATTTCACAAGTTCACCAGACGGGCACAACACGCTGGAGTAACTCAGCGGGACAGGCAGCATCTCTGGGGAGAAGGAATGGGTGACGTTTCGGGTCGAGATCCTTCCTGCTCTTGTTCGTGCGTTCCAGGAAGCAAGAATCAGGCCATTCGGCCCGTCCGGTCCGCTCCGCCATTCAATCGCGGCTGATCGATCTTTTCCTCTCAACTGGGGCGGGCACGGTGGCGCAGCGGTAGAGTTGCTGCCTTACAGCGCTTGAGACCCGCGTTGGATCCCGACTGCGGGTGCTGTCTGAACGGAGTTCGCACGTTTTCCCCGTGACCTGCGTGGGTTTTCCCTGTGATTGCCGCTTTCCTGCCAGGCTCCAAAGGCGTACAGGTTTGTAGGTTGATTGGCTTGGTGTAAATGTTAATTGTCCCCAGTGTGATTAGGATTGTGCAAGTGTACGAGGTGATCACTGGTCGGTGCGGACTTGATGGGCCAAAGGGCCTGTTTATATACCCGCGCCTTATCCATAAACTAAACTAAAAAAAACTAAAAGATACGAGTTTAGAGATTGTGAGACACTAAAATCTGAACAATAATGAAACTGTACCAATTTGATGAGCGTTTGACAGCACTGGGCCTGCACTTGCTGGAGTTTTGAAGAATGAGGGGGGGGGGGGGGGGAACCTCATTGAAACTTACCGAATAGTGAAAGGCCTGGATAGAGTGGATGTGGAGAGGATGTTTCCACTAGTGGGAGAGTCTAGGACCAGAGGGCACAGTCTCTGAATTAAAGCACGTTCCTTCAGGAAGGAGATGGGGAGGAATTTCTTTAGTTAGAGGGTGGTGAATCTGTGGATTTCATTGCCATTAAAAGCTGTGGATGCCAAGTCAGTGGATATTCGTACGGCAGAGATAGATAGCTTCTTGATTAGAAACATAGAAAATAGGTGCAGGAGGAGGCCATTCGGCCCTTCGAGCCAGCACCGCCATTCAATGTGATCATGGCTGATCGTCCCCAATCAATAACCCGTGCCTGCCTTCTCCCCATATCCCTTGACTCCCAGAGCTCTATCTAACTCTCTCTTAAATCCATCCAGTGACTTGGCCTCCATTGCCCTCTGTGGCAGGGAATTCCACAAATTCACACTTCTCTAGGTGAAAAAGTGTTTTCTCACCTCAGTCTTAAATGACCTCCCCTTTATTTTTAAGACTGTGGCCCCTGGTTCTGGACTTGCCCAACATTGGGAACATTTTTCCTGCATCTAGCTTATCCAGTCCTTTTATAATTTTATATGTTTCTATAAGATCCCCCCTCATCCTTCTAAACTCTAGCGAATACAAGCCTAGTCTTTTCAATCTTTCCTCATATGACAGTCCCGCCATCCCAGCGATCAATCTCGTGAACCTACGCTGCACTGCCTCAATCACAAGGATGTCCTTCCTCAAATTAGGAGACCAAAACTGTACACAATACTCCAGATGTGGTCTCACCAGAGCCCTATACAACTGCAGAAGAACCTCTTTACTCCTGTACTGAAATCCTCTTGTTATGAAGGCCACCATTCCATTAGCTTTCTTCACTGCCTGCTGTACCTGCACGCCAACTTTCAGTGACCGGTGTACAAGGACACCCAGGTCTCGCTGCACCTCCCCCCTTACCTAACCTAACCCCATTGAGATAACAATCTGCCCCCTTGTTTTTGCCGCCAAAGTGGATAACCTCACATTTATCTATATTATACTGCATCTGCCAACTCACTCAACCTGTCCAGGTCCCCCTGCAACCTCCTAACATCCTCTTCACAGTTCACACTGTGTTTAGTATGGGTGTCTGGGGTTATGGGGAGAAGGCAGGAGAAGGGGGTTGAGGGGAAAGATAGACCAGCCAGAGTTGAATGGCGGAGTAGAATTATAGAGTCATAGAGTGATACAGTGTGGAAACAGGCCCTCCGGCCCAACTTGCCCACATCGGCCAACATGCCCCAGCTACACTCGACCTGATGGGCCAAACGGCCTAATTCTCTTCCTGTCGCTTATGAGCTTCTTGCCTCTGTTTCTGCACGAAATGAAGAATGCCAATTACTGGTGTTCACCTCATGAGACATCACGTCTCAAACCAGGATTAAACCAAGAAATAATTAAGTCAACCCACAGAAAACCACATGCGCTGCCCTTTCCCAATCGAAAGCAATTACAAGTCAGAAAATAGCTGACCTTCCCAGGAACTGAGCAGTAATTCAGCATGAATGCTGCACATTCAGATTCAGCATGCTCAATATAATTTCACTGGTTCCACAGCTACAGATGTTAAATAGTTCCCCACACACGCACAAATTCACCAGTTATAATTACAGCGTGGAAACAGGCCCTTCGGCCCAGCGATCCGCGCATGCTAGCACGGTCCTACACACACCAGGGACAATTTACAACTCCACCGAAGCCAATGAACCGGCAAACCTGTACGTTTCGGGAGCGTGGGGCGGAAACCCTCGCCGGTCACGGGGAGAACGTCCAAACTGCGTACGGACAGCGCCCGTAGTTGGGATCGAACCCGGGGACTCTGGCGCTGTGAGGCAGCAACTCTACCGCTGCGCCAGCGTGCCATCCTGATCAGCCAACCACAGCTCTAGTGTGGAGGAACCACGTTCACACGGGGAGGCCATTCAGCCCATCTAGACAGTGCAAGCCCCTAATGCATCAATCTCAGCAACAGCCAGTCTTTGCTGGGGTTACACAAAAAGCTGGAGAAACTCAGCGGGTACAGCAGCATCGAAGGAGCGAAGGAGATAGGCGACGTTTCGGGTTGAAGAATGGGTCTCAACTCGAAACGTCGCCTATCTCCTTCGCTCCTTAGATGCTGCTGCACCCGCTGAGTTTCTCCAGCTTTTTGTGTAACCCTCGATTCTCCAGCATCTGCAGTTCCTTCTTTAACACAACAGCCAGTCTTTGCTGTCCACTATGGAAATCATTATATCATTGTCAGGAATGTTGTCAGGACTAATGGCCTAATCTCCCACCCAACACCCCTCCACCATATTATAACGACATTTGAAAAACATTTGCACCAGTATGTAGATGGGAAAGATTGAGACGGATATGGAGGCAAGTTACAGCTTTTTGTAAATTTTAGAGATAGAGGCTCTTGGGCCTACCAAATCCACACCGACCAGCGATCCCCACACATGCTTTATCACCACACACACAAGGGACAATTTGCAATTTTTTTTACCAAACCAATCAGCCTGCAAACCGGCGCGTCTCTGAAGTGCGGGAAGAAACCGGAGATCCCGGGGGAAACCGGCGCAGGTCACGGGGAGAAGGTGCAAACTACGTGCAAGTAGCACCCATAGTCGGGATGGGACCCGGGTCCCTGGCGCTGCGAGGCAGCAACTCTATACCGTCTGCGCCCGCTTATTAACCAACGACAGCTCAAAAAAAATCTAGAGATCAACTTAATACGGAGAGGCTATTTAGGAGAGGTACAGTGACTGGTTTAGATGGGTCATGTTGGCTGGCTGGCGTGGGCAAGCTGGGCCGAAGGGCCTGCTTCCACACTGTGTGGCTCAGTCGCTCGGAGTGCCTCACATTTATCTATATTATACTGCATCTGCCAACTCACTCAACCTGTCCAGGTCCCCCTGCAACCTCCTAACATCCTCTTCACAGTTCACACTGTGTTTAGTATGGGTGTCTGGGATTATGGGGAGAAGGCAGGAGAAGGGGGTTGAGGGGAAAGATAGACCAGCCAGAGTTGAATGGCGGAGTAGAATTATAGAGTCATCGAGTGATACAGTGTTGAAACAGGCCCTTCGGCCCAACTTGCCCACATCGGCCAACATGCCCCAGCTACACTCGACCTGATGGGCCAAACGGCCTAATTCTGTTCCTGTCGCTTATGAGCTTCTTGCCTCTGTTTCTGCCTGAAATGAAGAATGCCAATTACTGGTGTTCACCTCATGAGACATCACGTCTCAAACCAGGATTAAACCAAGAAATAATTAAGTCAACCCACAGAAAACCACATGCGCTGCCCTTTCCCAATCGAAAGCAATTACAAGTCAAAAAATAGCTGACCTTCCCAGGAACTGAGCAGTAATTCGGCATGAATGCTGCACATTCAGACTCAGCATGCTCAATATAATTTCACTGGTTCCACAGCTACAGATGTTAAATAGTTCCCCACACACGCACAAATTCACCAGTTATAATTACAGCGTGGAAACAGGCCCTTCGGCCCAGCGATCCGCGCATGCTAGCACGGTCCTACACACACCAGGGACAATTTACAACTCCACCGAAGCCAATGAACCGGCAAACCTGTACGTTTCCGGAGTGTGGGTGAGGAAACCCACGCCGGTCACGGGGAGAACGTCCAAACTGCGTACGGACAGCGCCCGTAGTCGGGATCGAACCCGGGGACTCTGGCGCTGTGAGGCAGCAGCTCTACCGCTGCGCCAGCGTGCCGTCCTGATCAGCCAACCACAGCTCTAGTGTTGAGGAACCACGTTCACACGGGGAGGCCATTTAGCCCATCTAGACAGTGCAAGCCCCTAATGCATCAATCTTTAGCAACAGCCAGTCTTTGCTGGGGTTACACAAAAAGCTGGAGAAACTCAGCGGGTGCAGCAGCATCGAAGGAGCGAAGGAGATAGGCGACGTTTCGGGTTGAGGAAGGGTCTCGACCCGAAACGTCGCCTATCTCCTTCGCTCCTTAGATGCTGCTGCACCCGCTGAGTTTCTCCAGCTTTTTGTGTAACCCTCGATTCTCCAGCATCTGCAGTTCCTTCTTTAACACAACAGCCAGTCTTTGCTGTCCACTATGGAAATCATTATATCATTGTCAGGAATGTTGTCAGGACTAATGGCCTAATCTCCCACCCAACACCCCTCCACCATATTATAACGACATTTGAAAAACATTTGCACCAGTATGTAGATGGGAAAGGTTGAGACGGATATGGGCCACACAGAGGCAAGTTACAGCTTTTTGTAAATTTTAGAGGTACAGGCTCTTGGGCCTACCGAGTCCACACCGACCAGCGATCCCCACACATGCTTTACGGGGAGAAGGTGCAAACTCCGTGCAGGCAGCACCAATAGTCGGGATGGGACCCGGGTCCCTGGCGCTGCGAGGCAGCAACTCTATACTGTCTGCGCCCGCTTATTAACCAACGACAGCTCAAAAAAAATCTAGAGATCAACTTAATACAGAGAGGCTATTTAGGAGAGGTACAGTGACTGGTTTAGATGGGACATGTTGGCTGGCTGGCATGGGCAAGCTGGGCCAAAGGGCCTGCTTCCACACTGTGTGGCTCAGTCGCTCGGAGTGCCTCTCCGGTTCCCTTTTGAAAGCCGTCGCTAAGTAAGCCATCAACAACATTCAGGACACCGAGTTCCAGTTCATGACTACTCTGATCAGATTACCTGCACTGAGAACATTAACTAGTTTTCACATTTGACCTTCAGATTCGATAACAGCTCCCCCCCCCCCCCCCACCCACCATTATCAAACTCTTGAGCGGAGTCTCACCGAGGATGAACTCCCATTCCTCCAATCCACCACGTTCCAGCCCTTGCGCATTTTTATAATACGCACTTCCTTCGTTTTTTCACCCCCCCCCCCCCGTTTCATTTAGAGATACAGAAGGGGAAACAGGCCCTTCGGCCCAACTGCCCCGACCAGCGATCCCCCCAGTACTCGCACTATCCTACACACACTGGGGACAATTTACAATCTTTACCGAAGCCAATGAACCTAAGAACTTATGTCTCCTTATGTATCAAACAAGAGGGCAATGTTCCCTGGGTTATATGGTTATATGGTTATAACTGATTCTCAAAGGATGCTTTATGGCATGCATCGATCTCAAAGATGCATACTATTCAGTTCCCATTCACAGGGATTACCAGAGATATTTGAAATTTAGCTGGATGAGGCAACGATAACAGCTTAAAGCATTGCAAAATGGGCTAACTTCGGCACCCATATATGGTTATATATGGAGTATGGGAGGAAACCGGAGCACCCGGAGAAAGCCCACACAAGGTCACGAGGAGAACGTACAGACTCCGTACAGGCAACACCACATAGTCAGGATGGAACCCGGATCTCTGGCGCTGCGAGGCAGCAACTCTACCACTGTGCCACCGTGTGCCACCTGGCCCTTAACTCCAAGAAGACCAAGGAGCTCATTGTAGACTTCAGGAAGTCGAGGGGCGGCACGCACACCCCCATCCACATTAACGGTACGGAGGTGGAACGTGTTTCTAGCTTCAGGTTCCTGGGAGTCAACCTCTCCGACGACCTCTCTTGGACCCACAATACCTCAACTCTGATCAAGAAGGCTCACCAGCGTCTCTTCTTCCTGAGGAGACTGAAGAAGGTCCATCTGTCTCCTCAGATCCTGGTGAACTTCTACCGCTGCACCATCGAGAGCATCCTTACCAACTGCATCACAGTTTGGTATGGCAACTGCTCTGTCTCCGACCGGAAGGCAGTGCAGAGGGTGGTGAAAATTGCCCAACGCATCACCGGTTCCTCACTCCCCTCCATTGAGTCTGTCCAAAGCAAGCGTTGTCTGCGGAGGGCGCTCAGCATCGCCAAGGACCTCTCTCACCCCAACCATGGACTGTTTACCCTCCTACCATCCGGGAGGCACTACAGGTCTCTCCGTTGCCGAACCAGCAGGTCCAGGAACAGCTTCTTTCCGGCGGCTGTCACGCTACTCAACAACGTACCTCGGTGACTGCCAATCACCCCCCACCGGACACTTATTGTTATTTATTCAAATCATTTGCTGTGTCGCTCTTCCAGGGAGATGCTAAATGCATTTCGTTGTCTCTGTACTGTACACTGACAATGACAATTAAAATTGAATCTGAATCTGAACCGTGCCACTCTATTCTCTATAGTTGTGACAGGGCATTCTGCACCCCGACTACTTTATCCTCTACACCGCAAAGCATGATTTGCATGGAGAGCATGCAAAGCAAAAAGGTTGTGACTGTAGAACATAAAATAGTACAGCGCAAGAACAGCCCTTCAGGCCACAATGTCTGTGCCAAATATGATGCCCAGACCATCCATTATCCATCTACACATAGCCCATATGCCTGGCAGAGACAAAGAACTGCAGATGCCGGTTTATAGCAAAGAAAGACACAAAGTGCTGGAGTAACTCAGCGGGTCGGGCAGCGTCTCTGGAGAAAAAAGGATGGGTGACGTTTCGGGTCTTCAGACCCCAAAAAGTCACCCATCCTTTTTCTCCAGAGATGCTGCCTGACCCGCTGAGTTACTCTCAGCAGTGGGACGGCACGGTGACGCCAAGCCGCAGTTGCTGCATTTACAGCGCCAGAGACCCCGGTTCGATCCCCACCACGGGCGCTGTCTGTACGGAGTTTGTACATTCTCCCCCGAGACCCGCGTGGGTTTTCTCCGAGATCTCCGGTTTCCTCCCACACTCCAAAGGCGTGCAGGTTTGTCGGTTAATTGGCTCGGTCTATGTGCGAATTGTCCCTAGCGCGTGCAGGGCAGTGCTAGTATGCGGGCGATCGCTGGTCAGTGCGGACTCGATGGGCCGAAGGGCCCGTTTCCCTGTACCTCGAGACTAAAGGGGCCTTATCTCTAAACTAAACACTGTGTGAAGGACATTATTGCCATAGAGGGAGTGCAGAGAAGGTTCACCAGACTGATTCCTGGGATGGCAGGACTGTCTTATGAACAAAGACTGCATATACTCAATTTAGGAGATCTTATAGAAACTTATAGAGAGGGGATCTTATAGAAACTTACAAAATTCTTAAGGGGTTGGACAGGCTAGATACAGGAAGATTGTTCCCGATGTTGGGGAGGTCCCGGACAAGGGGTCACAGCTTAAGGATAAGGGGGAAATCCTTTAGGACCGAGATGAGAAGGGCTTTTTTCACACAGAGAACTCTCAGGAACTCTCTGCCACAGAGGGTAGTTGAGGCCAGTTCATTGGCTATATTTAAGAGGGAGTTAGATGTGGCCCTTGTGGCTAAGGGGATCAGAGGGTATGGAGAGAAGGCAGGTACGGGATACTGAGTTGGATGATCAGCCATGATCACATTGAATGGCGGTGCAGGCTCGAAGGGCCGAATGGCCTACTCCTGCACCTAATTTCTATGTTTCTATTCCCTGCATATCCATATGCCCATCCAAAAAGTCTGTTAAATGCCACGAATGTCATGGCCTCCACTACCGTCCCCACCAGCCCGTCCCCACCCGCTCCCGACCTACAACTACACTTTAAACTTTGCCCCTCTTTAAAGTTAACCTAAAGTACACGTGATAATAATCAACCAATAAAGAGAGAACTTGCTTTCTCCTTTTGCAGGATTTATGGTTATGGACAGATTATTTTCAGGAATGTTCCGGTTTTTTTAATTGCCAGGGGCTTATTTTTTTTTAAAGGATTAGTTAATGATTTGTGGGGTTGATCATGCTGAACATGATATTTCTCTTGGGGAGACAAAAGTGCTGGAGAAACTCAGCGGGTGCGACAGCGTCGATGGAGCGAAGGAAATGGGCGACGTTTCGGGTCGAGACCCTTCTTCAGTCAATATTTCTCTTACAGAGTCACACGGCGATACAGCACTGAGACTGGCAAACTCATCCAGGGTTGATTAGAACGGGTGCCAGGGGTGATGGGGAGAAGGCAGGAGAATGGGGTTGGGAGGGAGAGACAGATCAGCCGCGATTGAATGGCGGAGTAGACTCGATGGGCCAAACGGCCTAATTCTGCTCCCATCACTTATGAACGTCAGATCTCCTTTTCTAAAGAAATCTCCTTTAATTCTGAGGCTACGCTCTCTGGTCCTAGACTCTCCCACCAGTGGAAACATCCTCTCCACATCTGCTCTATCCAGGCCTTTCACTATTCGGTAAGTTTCAATGAGGTTCCCCCCCTCATTCTTCTAAACTCCAGCGAGTACAGGCCCAGTGCTGACAAACGCTCATGATATGTGAACCCACTCATTCCTGGGATGGAGAATATGGAGATAAGGAGCCTTTAGGAGCACTAAGATACGGAGCCCTCAAGACATACCAAACACCAGAGGAAACCATGCTGTGGGAGCTCATTATAATCACAATAATGTTTTTCCTTCCTCTCCAAAAAAATTATTTAACGAGGGTGTTGCCAGGACTCGAGGGCCTGAGCTCTAGGGAGAGGTTGAGCAGGTTAGTACTCTACTCCTTGGAGCGCAGGAGGATGAGGTGTGATCCTATAGGGGTGGACAACATCATGAGAGAAATAGATCAGGTTAACACATAGTGAATCTCTTGCCTCCAGTAGGGGAATGAAGAACCTGAGGACAGAGTTTTAAGATGGAGATTTAATAGAAATCGAAGGGGTAACTTTTTCACGCAAAGGGTGGTGGGTGTATGGAACGAGCTGCCAGAGGAGGTAGTGGAGGCTGGGGCTATCAGAACGTTTAAGAAACATTTGGACAGGTAGGCGCAGGAGTAGGCCCTTCGGCCCACAATGTCTGTGCCGAACATGATGCCAAAACCATCAATTATCTATAAACAATAGACAATAGGTGCAGGAGTAGGCCATTCGGCCCTTCGAGCCAGCACCGCCAATCAATGTGATCATGGCTGATCATCCACAATCAGTACCCCGTTCCTGCCTTCTCCCCATATCCCCTGACTCTGCTATCTTTAAGAGCCCTATCTAGCTTTCTCTTGAAAGCATCCAGAAAACCTGCCTCCACCACCCTCTGAGGCAGAGAATTCCACAGACTCGCCACCCTCTGTGAGAAAATGTCGAAGGGCCGAATGGCCTCCCCCTGCACCTACTGGCTGCAACCTTCTCCATCATGGTCTGGTTTGGCTCAGCCACCAAGCACGACACCTGGAGGCTGCAGCGAATCGTCCGATCAGCAGAGAAGGTTATTGGCTGCAACCTTCCCTCCATCGATGAACTGTACACTGCAAGGGCCAGGAAGCGAGCGGGCAAGATCATCTCTGACCCCTCTCACCCTGGCCACAAACTCTTTGAATCACTTCCCTCTGGAAGGCGACTCCGGACTGTCAAAGCTGCCACAGCCAGACATAAAAACAGTTTTTATCCACGAGTAGTTGCTCTACTCAACAGCCAAAAATCTGTAGCCTCCCTTTGATCTGGTATTTTGTTGGTTCACGTGCTTGATCAATGGTGTTTTATCATTAATGTTTTATTATTATTAATGTTTAGTGCTTTCCAAGTCATTCGTAACTGTCACTGTATGTCATGTTGTCACTTGTGGGTGGAGCACCAAGGCAAATTCCTTGTATGTGAATACTTGGCCAATAAACTTACTTACTTACTATCAAAGATCCTACAGCGAGCAAGATAGATCAGTCAACGAAAAAGATGTAGTACGGTCATGGGCAGATTCATGGGTAATTTTCGGCCCCATTTCCGTAACCGGCTTCCGTCTCCGCACCAGAGATCCCATCACAGCGGGATAAAGATACTAGTGCGGAGACGGAAACCGGTTACGGAAACGTCCTCGTAAAAATAAAAGTTATTTGGTAAAAATTTTCAGAATTTTAATTTATTAACACAAACTGTTCCCCCGCAACGTTGATTACATTGCGAGTCGGGTCGGGTCGGGTTACGGAAATGGATGCAAAAAAAGGCCCACGTTCCGCTCAGTTGCGTACTACACGTCAGCCCGTTGCATTTAGCTGGAGTGGCCTATCTTGCTCCGCTATACGATCTTTGCTTATTATTGTCTATGTAGGTATGTTACAAAACTTACCCTGAGCAGTGCTGCAGTTCTGCCGCTCCCCGTGTGCGCGACTTTGGCGCCTTTCAGAGGGGGGTGGGATTAAAGTGCCGTTTTTCCACAGACATGGAAAATCGATGAATGTCGGGCGATTTCGTTGCGGAAGAAAAATCGCTCCGACATTTCATGAATGAAGGTATTTTTAAATTACTCTAAATTATTTATTAACTAGAGTAATTTAAAAATCACCTTCAAAAGCCGTGAGCGCCGACAACCGGAAGGATTTTGCGTAGGGGAGAAAAAAGGTAAATAGTTTATTTTTATATTAAAAGTTGGTTTTTCGGGAGGCTTTAATAATATTTTCATGTTGCGAAATGGGGTCCAAAAAAATGTATGAACAAACAGTATTTTTCCTCCCGACTTCACAGCAAACCGCAACGTTCTAATCCACCGCATTCCACTAAAACCCACTCGCTAGT
Source organism: Raja brachyura (assembly GCA_963514005.1). Next base: position 147,339,317 of record OY740782.1, on the reverse strand, counting down.
TGATTTAAATGGCCATTAATTTACAGGCATAAAACACTAAATTCCTTCCATTTGGCCCAGAAATTCATGAAAATTAGATTTAAAAATTATGTTATATTGTCGATTATTGCTTGAATGTTATTTGAACACTTAGGCAATTTAAAAAAAGAAATGGATAGATGTTTAGATCTACTCATTGAATTTTGTAATTAGCTACAATTAGATAACTAACTAATTATATGCTTTAATTTCAGGTCATCCAAGTAAGATTGTTTCATATTTGTTTCAGAATGCTTCAATCTATAATAACTGAAAATTTCATTGAGCTCTTAATTTTTAAGAAAGTTATGGGCTTTTAACTGTTCCAGATCACAGCTTTTGAGTTAAGTCAATTGAAAGGCAATGGGGAGCAAGATGCTAATTTCCAAGTATGAAAATAGCCATAACTTTCTTAATACTGAAGATATGAAAGTGAATTAGGTGTCAAATTAAACTTCTTTTTATGCTTTATCTGATGGGATAAATTGCAGACTTGATTTTTAAAATCTCAAAATGTTGTAACATTGCTAGTGTATCTATGGGTGTACCTCACCTATACAGAAGGCAGCCAGAAGCCGCACGGCACTGTAGGGCGGCTCACAGGACGGGAAGAAGGGCTGGATGAGGTAGTTGGCAAAGGTGATGGCGATGACGGCTTGGCAGGCCGGCTCCACGATGAGCATGGACGTCCAGAGGCGCAGGAAGGCCAGGAAGCCGCCGAACGCCTCCAGGATGTAGGAGTAGCTGGCCCCGGACTTCTTGATGGTGGTCCCCAGCTCGGCGTAGCACAGCGCCCCGATGACGGAGAATATACCGCCCACCGCCCAGATGATCAGGGACAGTCCGTAGGAGCCGGTGAACCTCAGCACGCCCTTGGGGGAGACAAAGATCCCGGATCCGATCATATTGCCCACGATCAGGCACACCCCGTGGAGCAAGGAGATGTCCTTCTTCAGCCGCACGGCGTCAGGGGCGGCTGCCTTAGGCTCGACCTCCATCACTGCCGCAAGGCCACGGGTCGGACCGTCCCGGCAATACCACAGTACGCTTCAGATTAAAACACGTCTCGGGAACCTGTGTTAAAATAAGTAAAGTACAACGTTAGGGTTACACAAAAGGCCGGAGAAACTCAGCGGGTGCAGCAGCATCTAAGGAGCAAAGGAGATAGGCGACGTTTCGGGTCGAGACCCTTCTTCACGACCTCTTTAACAAAGTACAACGTTAGCTTAGCTGGAACCGTGGAAACAATAGACAATAGGTGCAGGAGTTCGGCCCTTTGAGCCAGCACCGCCATTCAATGTGATCATGGCTGATCATCCCCAATCAGTACCCCCCCCGTTCCTGCCTTCTCCCCATATTCACTGACTCCGCTATTTTGTACGTGCCCTATCTAGCCCTCTCTTGAGAACCGGCCTCTACCGCCCTCCGAGGCAGAGAATTCCACAGACTCACAACTCCCCGTGTGAAAAAGTGTTTCCTTATAGACAATAGACAACAGGCGCAGGAGTAGGCCATTTGACCCTTCGAGCCAGCACCGCCATTCAGTGTGATCATGGCTGATCATCCCCAATCAGTACCCCGTTCCTGCCTTCTCCCCATATTCCCTGACTCCGCTATTTTTATGAGCCCTATCTAGCTCTCTCTTGAAAGCATCCATTGAACCAGCCTCCACCGCCCTCTGAGGCAGAGAATTCCACAGACTCACAACTCTCTGTGAGAAAAAGTATTTCCACGTCTCCGTTCTAAATGGCTTACCCCTTATTCTTAAACTGTGGCCCCTGGTTCAGGACTCCCCCAACATCGGGAACATGTTTCCTGCCTCTAGCGTGTCCAAGCCCTTAATAATCTTATATGTTTCAATCGGATCCCTTCCGATCCTTCTAAACTCCAGAGTGTACAAGCCCAGCTGCTCCATTCTCTCAGCATATGACAGTCCCGTCATCCCGGGAATTAAACTTGAGAACCTATTCGACCCACCGGGTCTGTGCCGGCTTGTTCCTAGAAAGCGCAGCATCTCAATATTGACAAAGCACACGATTACGTCAACGGCATGTTGGCGCAGCGGTAGAGTTGCTGCCTCACAGTGCCGGAGACCCGGGTTCCATCCTGACTACGGGTGCACGAGATTGCACATTCTAACCCGTGGCTTTCCTAGCGAGATCTTCAGTTTCCTCCCACGCTCCAGGCTTGTAGGTTAATTGGCTTGATGTAAATATAAATGGTCCCTAGTGTGTGCAGTGCGGGGTCAAGGAAAGAGCGCTCACGCCGTGGTCCTGTTTCCACCAATGACATGAGAATTAAGGGACAGACGTTTGTGGGTTTTGGCAGGACAAATCAAAATAGGACGTACATGGTAAATGGTAGGGAATTGAGGAATGCTGTGGAACAGTGGGATCTAGGAATAACTGTGCATAGTTCCCTGAAGGCGGAATCGCATGTAGATAGGGTGGTAAAGAAAGCTTTTGGTGTGCTGGCCTTTATAAATCAGAGCATTGAATATAGGAGTAGGGAAGTAATGTTAAAATTGTACAAGACATTGGTGAGACCAATTCTGGAGTATGGTGTACAATTTTGGTCACCTAATTATAGGAAGGATGTCAACAAAATAGAGAGAGTACAGAGGAGATTTACTAGAATGTTGCCTGGGTTCCAGCAACTAAGTTACAGAGAAAGGTTGAACAAGTTAGGTCTTTATTCTTTGGAGCGCAGAAGGTTAAGGGGGGACTTGATTGAGGTCTTTAAAATGATGAAAGGGATAGACAGAGTTGAGGTGGATAAGCTTTTCCCATTGAGGGTAGGGAAGATACAAACAAGAGGGCATGACATGAGAATTAAGGGACAGAAGTTTAGGGGTAACATGAGGGGGAACTTCTTTACTCAGAGAGTGGTGGCTGTGTGGAATGATCTTCCAGCAGAAGTGGTGGAGGCAGGATCGATTTTAACATTTAAAAGTAAAGTGGATAGGTATATGGACGGGAAGGGAATGGAGGGGTATGGTCTGAGTGCAGGTAGATGGGACTAGGGGAAAATAAATGGTCGGCACGGACTGTAAGGGCCGAGAAGGCCTGTTTCCGTGCTGTAATTGTTATATGGTTATATGGTTGTTAAGCGACAAGACAAACACCATTGTATGCAGATGCAGAGAAGTGTGTTCAGCTCTGGCTGAACATATCCTAATCTTGGGTTACACAAAAAGCTGGAGAAACTCAGCGGGTGCAGCAGCATCTAAGGAGCGAAGGAGATAGGCGACGTTTCGGGTCGAGACCCTTCTTCAGTGTGTGGACTCGATAAGAAGAAGTGTTAATGCACCTGTCCCACTTAGGAAACCTGAATGGAAACCTCTGGAGACTTTGCGCCCCACTCAAGGTTGCCGTTCGGTTCCCGGAGGTTTTTGTCAGGTTCCCAGAGGTTTTTGTCAGGTTCTCGGAGGTTTTTGTCAGGTTCCCGGAGGTTTTTGTCAGGTTCCCGGAGGTTTTTGTCAGGTTCCCGGAGGTTTTTGTCAGGTTCCCGGAGGTTTTTTTTAAACATTTTTGAAATAATCGCCGTAACATAGAAGAAGCGGAAACCACTTTCGACCATTAGGGAGACTGACGAAAACCTCCGGGAACCTCACGGAAACCTTGGGTGGGGGTGCAAAGTCTCCAGAGGTTTCCGTTCAGGTTTCCTAAGTGGGACGGCGGCATTGCTGGTCGGTGCAGGCTCAGTGGACCTGTTTCCGCGCTGTATCTCTAAACTAAACTTGAGATCCCTCCAAATGCCAAAGTGAAAATAAAAGTGGGTTTGCACACACTAAGCGAGCCACGTGCACCTTCTGAAGCCATGAACACTGGGGAGTCCCAGACACAAATCTCAGTTTGCTTCAGAGATATAGGGCTGAAACAGGCCCTTCGGCCCACCAGGTCCGCACCCACCAGCGATCCCCGCACACACTCGGGACAATTTACAAATCTCTACCGACGCCAATGAACCTACAAACCGGCACGTCTTTGGAGTGCGGGTGGAAACGGTGGAAAACGCACGCGGGTCACGAGGAGCGAACGTACAAACGGCGTACGGACTGCGCCCGTAGTGAGCTTCTGCTGATGGAGTGACCAAAGTCCTACACCGGGATTAAGATCCAAAGACTTTATTAACCTAACAGCATAGGTGACTTCATGCTAGCACCTTATTCGAAAAGTGAGCGAGCAAGGCGGGAGGGCTTTCTGTTAAACTAGTGGACGTAGCTACAACGTATGACTCGCAACACGAGTGACCCTGATCAACAAGGGCCGAACCCGGGTCTCTGGCGCTGTGAGGCAGCAACTGCACCAACTGCGCCAACCTGTTGCCCTTTGCTTTGACAAACATGAATATAGTTTTAACACCTGTTATTCAAATATTTAAATAGGCAGATGCCAATTAAATGTGAACGCCACGTACATATAATGCTCAGCATTTTTCCCATTGTGCAACTCAGAATCCTGGTTTCTAAGTGACTGATTAATTTATGTAATACAATGATTATATCTCCTGTTAAACTAATATAAGACAATTCCCCTTCGCACTGCAATGAGCTGATAAGTTCATAAGTTGGAGGAGCAGAATTAGTCCATTTGGCCCATCTACTCCGCCATTCAATTATGGCTGATCTATCTCTCCCTCCTAACCCCATTCTCCTGCCTTCTCCCCATAACCCCTGACACCCGCACTAATCGAGAATCTATCTACAGTGGCTTGCAAAGGTTTTCATACCCCTTGAACGTTTCCACATTTTGTCACGTTACAACCACTTTGTGTTGGTCTATCACATAAAATCCCAATAAAATACATTTACCTTTGTGGTTGTAACGTGACAAAATGTGGAAAAGTTCAAGGGGCATGAAAACTTTGGAAGCCACTGTATCTCTGCCTTAAAGATATCCATTGACATGGCCTCCACAGCCTTCTGTGGCAAAGAATTCCACAGATTCACCACCCTCTGACTAAATAAATTCCGCATTAACCAACCTGACCTCCCGGTGGCTCAGCACTTCAATTCCCTCTCCCATTCCGTATCCGACCTCTCTGTCCTGGGCCTCCTCCACGGCCAGTTAGGAGGAACAGCACCTCATATTCCGCTTGGGGAGTCTGCATCCTGGTGGCATGAACATCGAATTCTCTCAATTCTGTTAACCCTTGCTGTCTCATAGAAACATAGAAAAATAGGTGCAGGAGTAGGCCATTTGGCCCTTCGAGCCTGCACCGCCATTCAATGTGATCATGGCTGATCATCTAACTCAGTATCCCGTACCTGCCTTCTCTCCATACCCCCTGATCCCTTTAGCCACAAGTGCCACATCTAACGGCCTCTTAAATATAGCCAATGAACTGGCCTCAACTACCTTCTGTGGCAGAGAATTCCACAGACTCACCACTCTCTGTGTAAATAATGTTTTCCTCATCTCGGTCCCCCTTATCCTTAGACTGTGACCCCTTGTTCTGGACTCCCCCAACATCGGGAACAATCTTCCAGCATCTATCCTGTCCAACCCCTTAAGAATTTTGTAAGTTTCTATAAGATCCCCCCTCAATCTTCTAAATTCCAGCGAGTCTCCTCCCCTTCCTACCTCCACCTCAGCCCTCGGGCTCCTCCTTCTCCCCGTCGCCCCCCCCACCCCCCATCAGTCTGAAGAAGGGTTTCGGCCCGAAACGTTGCCCATCTCCTTCGCTCCATAGATGCTGCTGCACCCGCTGACTTTCTCCAGCAATTCCTCCTCATCTCCTTTCTAAAGGTACAGCCTTTCATTCTGAGGCTGTGTCCTCCGGTCCTAGACTCTCCCACTAGTGGAAACATCCTCTCCACATCCACTCGACAAGAGCCTTTCACGATTCAGCAAGTTTCAATTAGGTCGCCCCCCTCATCCTTCGAAACTCCAGCGTGTACAGGCCCAGTGCCGTCATACGCTCATCATATGTTAACCCAGTCATTCCTGGGAGCATTCTCGGAAAATAATACTGATCAAAAAGCGGATTAGGTATTGTAAAGGAAAGGGACTAAGGAGATTGCCGAGAGCTGCAAAAGGTAGATTCAAAATAGATGAGACAGAGCCACGATTTTAAATTATAATACAGCAGTATTAAAACTTTAGGTGGACACAGAATGCTGGAGTAACTCAGCGGGACAGGCAGCATCTCTGGAGGGAAAGAATGGGTGACGTCTCCGAAGAAGGGTCTCGACCCGAAACGTCACCCGTTCCTTCTCGCCAGAGTTGCTGCCTGTCCCGCTGAGTTACTCCAGCTTTTTTGTGTCCGTCTTCGGTTTAAACCAGCATCTGCAGTTGCTTCTTACGCCGTATTAAACTTTGGTTAGGCCGCATTTGGAGTATCGTGTGCAGTCCTGGTCGCCCCCCACTGCAGAGAGGAAGTGGAGGTTTGGAGAAGCCGGCACAGTGGCGCAGCGGTAGTGTCTTTCAGCGCCCGAGATCCGGGCTCCATCCCGGCTATACGTGCTGTTTGTGCGGAGTTTGTACGTTTGCTCCCTGACCAGCAGGGGTTTTAACCATATAACATATAACCATATAAGAATTACAGCACGGAAACAGGCCTTCTTGGCCCTTCCAGTCCGGGCCGACCATTCATTTTCCCCTAGTCCCATCTACATCCACTCAGACCATACCCCTCCATTCCCTTCCCGTCCATATACCTATCCACTTTACTTTTAAATGTTAAAATCGATCCTGCCTCCACCACTTCTGCTGGAAGATCATTCCACACAGCCACCACTCTCTGAGTAAAGAGGTTCCCCCTCATGTTACCCCTAAACTTCTGTCCCTTAATTCTCATGTCATGCCCTCTTGTTTGAATCTTCCCTACCCTCAATGGGAAAAGCTTATCCACGTCAACTCTGTCTATCCCTTTCATCATTTTAAAGACCTCAATCAAGTCACCCCTTAACCTTCTGTGCTCCAAAGAATAAAGACCTAACTTGTTCAACCTTTCTCTGTAACTTAGTTGCTAGTTTTCTCCGGGCGCTCCGGTTTCCTCCCACACTCCAAAGTTTTGAAGCCGATTTGCTTAGTAAAAGTGTAAATCGTCCCTAGTGTGTGCAGGTATGTGTTAATGTGCGGGGATCGCTGGTCGGTGCGGACTCGGTGGGCCGAAGGGCCACTTCCCGCGATGTATCTCTAGACTAAATCGATCATTTACCAACATGTTAGACACAAAATGCCGGAGTAACTCAGCGGGTCAGGCGGCATCCGTGGAGAAGAGAAACAGGTAGACACAAAAAGCTAGAGGAACAGTGCGGAAACAGGCCCTTCGGCCCACCGGGTCCGTGCCGACCAGCGACCCCCCACACACACCCGCTATCCTACACACACTCGGGACATCGAAACATAGAAAATAGGTGCAGGAGGAGGCCATTCGGCCCTTCGAGCCAGCACCGCCATTCATTGTGATCATGGCTGATCGTCCCCTATCAATAACCCGTGCCCGCCTTCTCCGCATATCGCTTGGGACAATTTACACTTACACCGAGCCTACAAACCTGCACGGCTTTGGAATGTGGGAGTAAAACCAGAACTCCCGAAGCAATCCCGCGTGGTCACGGGGAGAGCGTACAAACTCCGTACAGACAGCACCCGTAGGCAGGATCGAACCCGGGTCTCTGGCTCTGTGAGGGGGCAACTCTACTGCTGCGCCACCGTTCTGGAGAGAATGAACAGACAGTGTTATGGATTTAGTTTAGTCACAAAATGCTGGAGTAGCTCAGCGGGACAGGCAGCATCTCTGGAGAGAAGCAATGGCCGATGTTTCGGGTCAAGACCCTTCTTCAGACTGAGAGTCGGGGGGACAATAGACAATAGGTGCAGGAGTAGACCTTTTGGCCCTTCGAGCCAGCACCGCCATTCAATGTGATCATGGCTGATCATCCACAATCAGTACCCCGTTCCTGCCTTCTCCCCAAATCCCCTGACTCTGCTATCTTTAAGAGCCCTATCTAGCTCTCTCTTGAAAGCATCCAGAGAACCTGCCTCCACTGCCCTCTGAGGCAGAGAATTCCACAGACTCACCATTCTCTGTGAGAAAAAGTGTTTCCTCGTCTCCATTCTAAATGGCTTACCCCTTATTTTTAAACTGTGGCCCCTGGTTCTGGACTCCCCCAACATCGGGAACATGTTCCCTGCCTCTAGCGTGTCCAAGCCCTTAACAATCTTATATGTTTCAAATAAGATCCCCTCTCATCCTTCTAAACTCCAGAGTGTACAAGCTCAGCCGCTCCATTCTCTCAGCATATGACAGTCCCGCCATCCCGGGAATTAACCTTGTAAACCTACGCTGCACTCCCTCAATAGCAAGAATGTCCTTCCTCAAATTAGGGGACCGAAACTGCACACAATACTCCAGGTGTGGTTTCACTAGGGCCCTGTACAACTGCAGAAGGACCTCTTTGCTCCTATACTCGACTCCTCTTGTTATAAAGACCGACATGCCATTCGCTTTCTTCACTGCCTGCTGTACCTGCATGCTTACTTTCATAGACTGATGTACAAGGACCCTCAGATCCCGTTGTACTTCCCCTTTTCCCAGCTTGACACCATTAGATAGTAATCTGCCTTCCTGTTTTTGCTACCAATGTGGATAACCTCACATTTATTGTTATTAGGTTGTTTAAGAGGCTTTTGGATTGGCACGTGGAATTGCAGGGAATGGAGGGATATGGATCATTTGCAAGCAGAGGAGATTAAATTACCTTGGCATAATGTCTGCATGGAGATTGTGGGCTGAAGGGCCTGTTCCTATGCTGTACTGTCCGATGATAAAAAAAGATGTGCGCGCTTGAGTAACTCAGCGGGTCAGGCAGCATCCTTGGAGAATGTGGATAGATGACGTTTTGGATCGGGACCTTTCTTCAGGCTGCAACCGCTGCCTGACCCACCGAGTTACTCCAGCACTTTGTAACTTTTTTTTTTAAATCGCAAAGCACAACCAGTTTCTTCCCAGCTGTTATCAGGCAACCGAACCATCCTACCGCAACCAAGGAGCGGTCCTGAACTACTATCTACCTCATTGGTGACCCAGGGACTATCCTTGATCGGACGTTACTGGCTTTGCCGTGCACTAAACGTTATTCCCTGATCATGTATCTGTACACTGTGGACGGCTCGATTGTAATCATGTATGGTCTTGGTTACTTGGTCCTCCAAAATATTCCAACTGGAATTTAAACTGGAGGTGGTGCAGGGAGGAGTTTCCGCTGACTGGAAAGCACGCAACAAAAGCTTTTCACTGTACCTCAGTACATGTGACAATAAACTAATGTGCAGTTCCTGGTTTCCACATTCTGCATAGTTCCATGTTCTATTAATTGATTAATTTTAGGCATCTATTAATGAATTCATCAGTCAATGATTTAGATGAAGGGATTCAAAGTAACATTACTTTGATAGTAACATTACTATAATCTCCCAAATTGGGAAAAGGGGAATTACAACGGGATCTGGGCTTCCTTGTTCATCACTCACATGCAGGTACAGTAAATACCATATACCTATACCAGTGGATATAGGTGTATGGTGAGGTGCAAGAGGGGGGGGGGGGGGGGGGTGATTTAATATTGAAGAAAGCAAATGGTATGTTAGCTTTCATAGCAAAAGGATTTGAGTATAGGAGCAGGGAGGTTCTACTTCAGTTGTATAGGGTCTTGGTGAGACCACACCTGGAGTATTGCGTACTGTTCTGGTCTCCAAATCTGAGGAAGGACATTATTGCCATAGAGGGAGTGCAGAGAGGGTTAACCAGACTGATTCTGTGGATGTTAGGACTGTCTTATGAAGAAAGACTGGGTAGACTTGGTTTATACTCTCTAGAATTTAGGAGATTGAGAGGGGATCTTATAGAAACTTACAAAATTCTTAAGGGGTTGGACAGGCTAGATGCAGGAAGATTGTTCCCGATGTTGGGGAGGTCCAGGACAAGAGGTCATAGCTTAAGGATAAGGGGGAAATCCTTTAGGACCGAGATGAGAAGGACTTTTTTCACACAGAGAGTGGTGGGTCTCTGGAACTCTCTGCCACAGAGGGTAGTTGAGGCCAGTTCATTGGCTATATTTAAGAGAGCGTTAGATGAGGCCCTTGTGGCTAAAGGGATCAGTGGGTATGGAGAGAAGGCAGGTACGGGATACTGAGTTGGATGATCAGCCATGATCATATTGAATGGCAGTGCAGGCTCGAAGGGCCGAATGGCCTACTCCTGCACCTAATTTCTATGTTTCTAGGATCTTGAGGGGTATCTTTTTCACACAGAAGGTGGTGGGTGTATGGAACGAGTTGCCGGAGGAGGTAGTTGGGGCTGGGACTGTCATAGCGTTTAAGAAACAGTAAGACTGCAGGTGCATGGATAGGGCAGGTTTGGAGGGATACGGACCAAACGCAGACAGGTGGGTCTAGTGTAGATGGGGCATGTTGGTCAGTGTGGGCCGAAGGGCCTGTTTCCACGCTGTTAACATCATAACACGTGTGGAACTAGGAAGACTACATTCATCAATGTGGTTTGATATTCGTCTCTCTCGGAAACCAAAACAAAAAAAGGGCGGGCAAAGAATTCCAAGAAGCGGAAGCGGTCAACTCAAATAAGGTCGTGAAATTAACAGAACATAGAACAGACAGTACAGTGTAGGGAAGGAACTGCCCATGCAGGTTTACATCGAAGATAGACACAACATGCTGTTGTAACTCAACAGGTTTCGGGTCGAGACCCTTCTTCGGCCCACCGTGTCAGTGCAACAGTCTGAGGAAGGGTCTCGACCCGAAACGTCGCCCGTTCCTTCTCCCCAGAGATGCTGCCTGTCCCGCTGAGTCACTCCAGCCGTTTGTGTCTGTCGATAAAATAATCTCCTCTGCGTTTTGTTTTTTTTCGATCTTGTGGACAAGCCTGCGAGGCAAATTTAAAAATAAGGCGATCGGTTTTTAAACGATTACCTCCGGTTGTTTGGTAAATGTCCTCCTCTTCTCTCGAGAGGGTAGGTTTGTTTCTGCTGTGAAATTAAAATAAAAAAAAGACCCTCCGCGTTTCCCCGAACGCTCACTCGCTCGCTCGCTCGCTCACTCTCTCCTCGGCGTTGCACGGACGAGGCGCTGCTTCTGTGCGAAAAAAATAAACCCTTCTGAGCATCAACAACGCGCTGCGGAACATACACGTCCCCCTCGCCCGCGTCCAATATGGGAGTGAAAATGAAAAAGAGGAGACGCGCACGTCAAACTCAGCGGACGGACCCTAATGCAAGAGAAACGGTGGGTGGACTTCTACTCTGCCGCCCAGCATTGGGGAAAAAAAGACTTTCCAAATGCAACGCGAGCCTGGAATAAGCTCAAGGGAGGGAGAATGTACATTGCATTCCAATTGCCCTTTGCTTTAAGTAATGAGATTTTTTTTAAACACGTGCGCAGATGTTATTTTAATCCTATTCCGGGTGGAACGAAGAGGCACAATGAATTCAGTCCCGATGTTGGGGGAGTCCAGAACAAGGGGGTCACAGTTTAAGGATAAGGGGGAAGTCTTTTAGGACCGAGATGAGAAGATCTTTTTTCACACAGAGAGTGGTGAGTCTGTGGAATTCTCTGCCACAGAAGGTAGTTGAGGCCAGTTCATTGGATATATTTAAGAGGGAGTTAGATGTAGGAAAGACATCCTTGCCATAGAGGGGGTACAGAGAAGATTCACCAGACTGATTCCTGGGATGTCAGGACTTTCATATGAGGAAAGATTGGATAGACTCGGTTTGTACTCGATGGAATTTAGAAGATTGAGGGGGGATCTTATAGAAACCTACAAAATTCTTAAGGGGTTGGACAAGCTAGATGCTGGGAGATTGTTCCCGATGTTGGGGGAGTCCAGAACAAGGGGTCACAGTCTAAGGATAAGGGGGAATTCCTTTAGGACCGAAATGAGGAAAACATTCTTTACACAGAGAGTGGTGAGTCTCTGGAATTCTCTGCCACAGAAGGTAGTTGAGGCCAGTTCATTGGCTATATTTAAGAGGGCGTTAGATGTGGCACTTGTGGCTAAAGGGATCAGGGGGTATGGAGAGAAGGCAGGTACGGGATACTGAGTTGGATGATCAGCCATGATCACATTGAATGGCGGTGCAGGCTCGAAGGGCCGAATGGCCTACTCCTGCACCTATTTTCTATGTTTCTATGTTTCTATGTTCCAACCCTGCCGGCGGCGGCGGCGAGACCCTGACCCGGGACATTCCACGCTGGAACGCCGAGACATCAGATTGGAACGCCGAGACATCGCCCCAACCTCCCCGGGACGTTCCATATTGGAACACGGATACATTCATTCATCCATTCATTCATTCGTTCGTGTTGGAACGCCGAGACACGCGGCGGAGGTAGCAACCTAACCCGGGATATTACAGTCGCCAGGAGCACACACTCACACAAGATGCCTGAAAACAAAGCATAGACCCGCCCGCCCACGCCCACGCCCACGCTGCCCGGACTGACTGACTGACAGAGGAAGGTAAAAAATCCATAGACTGACCCGTACACGCGGTACCGCCACCGCCGGTCCAGAGGTTTGCAGGTCTTTCCGACTCTCTGCTTCCCTATATAAAGCCTCTCTCGCTCTCTCTCTTCCTAGTACGTCCTTCAAAGACGCGATCCGCTAGATTTCACTTCAAGCAGCTGAGCAAAGGAAGAGCATGTACTCTGCGCGCCGCCTCTCTTAAAGGGGCATGCAGCAAGCGTTCATCGCCGAAACGTAGACAATAGGTGCAGGAGTAGGAGCCAGCACCGCCATTCACTATGATCATGGCTGATCATCCACAAACAGTACCCCGTTCCTGCTTTCTCCCCATATCCCTTGATTCCATTAGCCCTAAGAGCTAAATCTGACTCTAGAATCATAGAGTGATACAGTGTGGAAACAGACCCTTCGGTCCAACTTTCCCACAACATGTCTCAGCTACACTAGTCCCACCTGTCTGCGCTTGGTCCATATCCCTCCAAACTTGTCCTATCCATGTACCTGTAGCAATGTTACAACATTTTGAGATTTTAAAAATCAAGTCTGCAATTTATCCCATCAGATAAAGCATAAAAAGAAGTTTAATTTGACACCTAATTCACTTTCATATCTTCAGTATAAAGTAAGTTATGGCCATTTTCATACTCGGAAATTAGCATCTTGTTCCCCATTGCTTTTCCATTGACTTAACACAAAAGCTGTGATTGAGGACAGTCAAAAGCCCATAACATTCTTAAAAATTAAGAGAACTCAATGACATTTTCAGTTATTAGAGATTGAAGTATTCTGAAACAAATATGAAACAATCTTACTTGGATGACCTGAAATTAAAGCATATAATTAGTTACCTTATTGTAGCTAATTACAAAATTCAATTACTAGATCTAAACATCTGCCCATTTCTTAAGAAAAGATTAACATTTTTAAATAGCCTAAAAGTCCAGATAATATTCACACAAGAATTCACAATACAACATGATTTTTAAATCTCATTGTCATGGATTTATAGGCCAAATGGAAGGAATTTAGTGTTTAATTCCCGTAAATTAATGGCCATTTAAATCATCTTGCGAGTGGGTTTTTGTGGAACGCGATCGATTGGAACGTTGCGATTGCGGTGAATTTGAACCCCATATCGGCAGGAAAAACACTGCCGGTTTGTATGGGGCCTTAATCATATTTTCGCCGATGAAATTTTGATTAAAATAATCCTAAGAAGCGACTTTATATGTAAAATAGACGACTTACCTTATGTCTTGTCCCCTACGTGAAATCCGTCCCGTCGTCGGCGTTGACGGCGTTAGAAGTAGCTTTTTTATTTTACTCCAGTGATTAAATTGTCCCGCGATTTTTAAAAAAACTTCCGAGATCGGGAGTCGGATCAATTTGTCAACATCAGGTAGTAGCCCGAGAAACTATATCTCGGACAGGCAGGAGAAAACGGCATTTTAATCCCGTGCCCCCCTCCTCAAAGGCGCCAAAGTCGCGCACACGGCCAGTGACAGTTTTGTAACATACCTCGATACAGTGTGGAAACAGGCCCTTTGGCACAACTTGCCCAACTGGTCAACATGTCTCAGCTACACTAGTCCCACTTGTCTGCGCTTGGTCCATATCCCTCCAAACCTGTCCCATCCATTTACCTGTCTGACCGTTTCTTAAACATTGGGATCCCAGCCTCAACTACCTCCTCTGGCAGCTTGTTTCAGACACCCGCCACCCAATGTGTGAGAACACCCAGTGAATTGGCCTCCACTGCCTTCTGTGGCAGAGAATTCCACAGATTCACAACTCGCTGGGTGAAAATGTTTTTCCTCATATCATTCCTAAATGGCCCACCCCTTTTTCTTAAACTGTGTGGCCCCTGGTTCTGGACTCCCCCAACATCGGGAACACATTTCTTGCATCTGGGCTTTACAATCCCTGAAGAATTGTATATGTTTCTGTAAGATTCTTGAGGGATTGGACAGGCTAGATGCAGGAAAAATGTTCGGGATGTTGGGGGAGTTAAGGTGGATAAGGTGGTCAAGAAGGCTTTTGGCACATTGGCCTTCAGCAATCAGGATATTAAAGTTGGGACGTCATGTTACAGCTGTAGGTGGAGCTGGTGAGGCCATAGATGGTAGACAAAAATGCTGGAGAAACTCAGCGGGTGAGGCAGCATCTATGGAGCGAAGGAATAGGCAATGGTTTGGGTTGAAACCCTTCTTCAGACTGATGTGAGAGAGAAGGGGGGGGGGAGGGAGGAGGAAGAGGTGGAGCCAATGGGCTGAGGGAGAGCTGAGAAGGGGAGGAGAAAGTAAGGACGACCTGAAATTAGAGAAGTCAATGTTCATACCGCTGGGGTGCAAACTGCCCAAGCGAAATACGAGGTGCTGCTCCTCCAATTTACGGTGGTCCTCACTCTGGCCGTGGAGGAGGCCCAGGACAGAAAGGTCGGATTCGGAATGGGAGGGGGAGTTGAAGTGCTGAGCCACCGGGAGATCAGGTTGGTTAATGTGAACCGAGTGGAGGTGTTGGGAGAAGTGATCGCCAAGCCTACGCTTCGTTTGAACGATGTAGAGCAGCTGACATCGAGAGCAGCGGATGCCCGGGACAAGGCCATAGTTGGAACAGTTTTGGTCACTGCAATGGGAGCGATGCTGTTAAACTGGAAGTGATACAGGGAAGAGATGTATCTTCTGAATTGTTATGATTGGCAATGTAATTTCTGCAAGTTACAGTCATAGAGTGATACAGTGTGGAAACAGGCCCTACGGCCCAACTTGCCCACACCGGCCAACATCTTCCAGCTACACCAGCCCCACTTGCCTGCGTTTGGCCCATATCCCGACATGTACCTCAAGATAGACACAAGAAGCTGGAGTAACTCAGCGTCTCTGGAGAGAAGGAATGGGTGACGTTTTGGGTCGAGGCCCTTTTTCAGACTCAATTAGCCTCCAAACGTGTGGGAGGCTTGGGAGTGTGGGAGGAAACTGGAGCGCCCGGAGGAAACCCACGCAGGTCACTGGCAATGTTCCCTCTAAGTACGTGTCGTAACCAGCGCACAAAGAACATTTATGTGCGCTATAAATGATATCCGGGAACGGCTGCAGCCCGCTCTGGCATTGGGGAAGGGAAATCATCAATTGGACCCTTTCGCGGGACGCATCCCGTACCGTAACCGATCCTCTCACTGTGAGGGGAGAGAGATAGAGAGAGAGGGGAGGGGGAGGGGAGAGGGAAGGAGAGAGTGAGTGTGGTGGGGGGGGGGTTTAGAGTGGGGTCCTGACGGGGGGGGGGGGGGGATGAATGGGGGGGGGGGGGAGGAACACTCACCCCGTGATGTCAATGAGGTGCTGGACAGATTTAGCAGCCTCAACCCTGTCCTAAAGGCGGACAGGTAATGACTGAGGGAACTGGTCCCTTGGGGGGGGGGGGGGGGGGATAGAGAGAGAGAGAGGAGGGGGAAAGGGAGGGAGAGAGGAAGGGAGAGAGGGAGAGGGGGAGAGAGTGGAGGGAGGGAGGGAGGGGGTCAGAGGGGAAGGGAGAGAGGAAGGTAGAGAGAGAGGGGGTAGAGGGAGGAAGGGAGAGTAATGGGAGAGAGAGAGAGATGGGGGTAGAGGGAGAGAGAGAGAGATGGGGGAGAGAGGGTGATGTGGGAGGCCTACGTCCGTGCACGTGTGTCCCTGGAGAGGGAACACGCGGTGTCCACGGGGCCTTCCGTCAACGCTGGTCACCGCGTGGGGTTGAGAGTATTGTAAACAATGAATGTACTGTTGTACTACAATGATTTGTTTGTTATAGTGTTATTTTTGATTATGTTTTGATGTGGTGTATTATATGATTGTGTTGAATAAAGTTTTTGAAAAAGGAACAAAAAAAAAAGGGTGATGTGGGGAGAGGATGATGGGGGGGGGGGAAGGGTGATGGGGTATAGGATAAAATCTTAACTGAGTGCAAGTACATGATAAAATCATAACTGAATACATAACTTCTTAAATTGCATTCATATTTCTACCAATACAATATTTGTATTATATGCAAACATGGCAATACAGTTTTATTGACCAAGAGAGAGGCTATGGCAAAAAATATCGTGAAACAATTTCAGATTTATATTTGCTTAAGAATTCAGTGCGCACACACACATTTGTAACAGATTAAAAAAAGATTGATACACGACTTCTGCTCAGCCAAACGACTAAAAATTAGAGGGAACGTTGGTCAGGATGGACCCCGGATCTCGGGCGCTGTGAGGCAGCAACTCTACCAGAATGTGAGGTCTTGTGTGCAGTGTTCTGCAGATCACCACGTTAGTTCAAGGAGGGTGCGGTGCCTCTGTCTGTAGTCTCGTGCTCAGCTCCTGCTGGAGTACAAGTTCAAGTGCGTTTATTGTCATGTGTCCCAGATAGGACAATGAAATTCATGCTTTGCTTCAGCACAACAGAACATAGTAGGCATTGACTACAAAACAGATCAGTGTGTCTATATACCATTATATAAATATATACACGCATGAATAAATAAACTGATCAAGTGCAAATAACAGATAATGGGCTATTAATGTTCAGAGTTTTGTCCAAGCCAGGTTTAATAGCCCGATGGCTGTGGGGAAGGAGCTATTCCTGAACCTGGACGTTGCAGTCTTCAGGCTCCTGTACCTTCTACCTGAAGGTAGCAGGGAGATGAGTGTGTGGCCAGGGTGGTGTGGGTCCTTGATGATGCTGCCAGCCTTTTTGAGGCAGCGACTGCGATAGATCCCCTCGATGGAAGGAAGGTCAGAGCCGAAGATGGACTGGGCAGTGACATCTAATGCCACCAGAGATCCACGCCGGCCAACAAACCTTCACGTGCAGGAAGGGAACTGCAGATGCTGGTTTACACCGACGATAGATACAAAATGCTGGAGTAACTCAGCGGGACGGGCAGCGTCTCTGGAGCGAAGGAATGGGTGACGTTTCAGGTTGAGACCCTTCTTCAGACAGAAACTGCAGATGCCAGTTTACACCAAAGACACAAAATGCTTGAGTAATTCAACTTGGGCAGGCAGGGTCTCTGGGGAGAAGGAATGGGTGACGTTTGGGCCCTGAAGGAGGATCTCGACCCTAAAATGTCACCCCCTTCCTTCTCTCCAGAGACGCCGCCCGTCCCGCTGAGCTACTCCAGCATTTTGTGTCTATCTTCGGTGTAAACCACCATCTGCAGTTCCTGCAAATCTTTCGGTGACCTGATACGTCAGTCAACGATGCCTGCAGTCACCGAACAACTCACCAAGTGGGGCAGGCCCTTAACTGTTCTTGCTTCCACCAACTCTGGCAGCTCATTCCAGATACGGCAAACATTCTGAAACACTACCCCAAAGTGATCTGTGTTGGGACCTCGATTATACACCCTATTAGCGATTAGAATAACATCCAAGATTCCTAAATTAATAAGGTATTATATCAGAGATCATAAATTCATTTTTTTTAATTGATGGATTTTCTGCGGAGGAAGGAACTGCAGATGCTGGTTAAAACCGAAGAAAGACACAAAAATGCTGGAGTAACTCAGCGGGACAGGCAGCATCTCTGGAGGTCATAAGGAATAGTAGAACCGTCACCTATCCATGTTCTCCACAGATGCTGCCTGACCCGCTGAGTTACTCCAGCACTCTGTGAAACGTCACCTATCCATGTTCTCCACAGATGCTGCCTGACCCGCTGAGTTACTCCAGCACTCTGTGAAACGTCACCTATCCATGTTCTCCACAGATGCTGCCTGACCCGCTGAGTTACTCCAGCACTCTGTGAAACGTCACCTATCCATGTTCTCCACAGATGCTGCCTGACCCGCTGAGTTACTCCAGCACTCTGTGAAACGTCACCTACCCATGTTCTCCGCAGATGCTGCCTGACCCGCTGAGTTACTCCAGCACTCTGTGAAACGTCACCTATCCATGTTCTCCACAGATGCTGCCTGACCCGCTGAGTTACTCCAGCACTCTGTGAAACGTCACCTATCCATGTTCTCCGCAGATGCTGCCTGGGCCGCTGAGTTACTCCAGCACTCTGTGAAACGTCACCTATCCATGTTCCCCACAGATGCTGCCTGACCCGCTGAGTTACTCCAGCACTCTGTGAAACGTCACCTATCCATGTTCTCCACAGATGCTGCCTGACCCGCTGAGTTACTCCAGCACTCTGTGTAACGTCACCTATCCATGTTCTCCACAGATGCTGCCTGACCCGCTGAGTTACTCCAGCACTCTGTGTCTGATTCATAGTGAAGATCTATTTCTTTTTTTTTACACTTTAGTTTTTATTGCTTTTATGTATCCACAAATATAACAACGAAACATACAACATTACAGTGAAACGTACAACAGTGCAGCGGGGGGTTCAGTTTACAATTAATGATGCAGTATACAGAACTATTTTCATATTAAACCATTTTCCAATAACTTACATTATTGTCAATATAATTATACAGCGTTGATGTCTTTATTTCTATACCTAATCCATTTTTCCCATTTTCTGTTAAACTCGCCTTCTTTCACTCTTAGAGAATATGTCATTTTCTCCCTGACAAATATTTCCTGTACTATGTCTAACCATTGTCTAAGTCTGGGTGTGTCCGCTCCAAGCCAGTTTCTTGTAATGGCCTTTCTGCCAGCTGTGAGTAGGATTTTAACCAAGTACTGATCTTCCTTCAGCACCACTGTATTTATGTTACCCAGGTGTAAAATGGAACACTTCTTGCAGACTGTATATCTTAATACCTCCGTTAATTCTGAATTCACTCTGTCCCAAAATGGTTCTATTTTTGGGCAACTCCAGAAGATATGCGCATGATTTGCGTCTGTTCGGCCACATTGCCTCCAGCATGTTTGCTGCCTTAGAATTTGCTTGCTTTTTATGTTAGGCGTAAAAAAAACCAAATCAAATTTTTCCAATTAAATTCTCTCCAATTTTGTGAATTAGTGGATGTCTGTCGTGTTACACACACATACGATGCCATTCTTCTTCTGAGATTGTGATGTTCAATTCCTTTTCCCACTTAAATTTTACATAAAATGTAGTTTTAGCTTGACATTCCATTAAACTATGATAAAGTTTTGAAATAATCCTTGATGTTTTTTGATGATACGCACTAACTATCACTTCTATCACTGGATTCTTTTCTTCTAGTGCCTCCCTTTTTACCTTTTAACTGTAATAATCTCTCAGTTGGAGGTATCTAAACAAGTCTTGGTTCTGAAGTGCAAATCTATCCTTCAAATCTTGAAAACTGCTTAGGTCTCCATTTTCAATAACAGTACAAAATGCAGTCATTCCTTTCTTCATCCACTCTTTAAAAGTTGAGTCATACATCCCTGGTTTAAATTCATTATCCAAATCAAATCAAATACGTTTATTTGTCATTGCACATCAACTGTACAACGAAATTTCATGTGCATCCCCTTCAATGGTAAACAATAAAAGACACAGGGTAAAAAGATTAAAAAAAGAACAAAACACAATAACACAAACAACCATTTACTCTCACATTTACATTTACTACAAGATCAATGCATAAAATAAGTAATCGATAATAAAAATTAAAAAAAATGCACATTATGTTGCACATTCTAGCAGACAAATTTTTATACGCACCCCGAATTGTGTAGTGTTGCCCGTAGTGTTATCTGTTTGAGTTAAGTTCTCTAACGGCACGTGGCTAGAAACTGTTAGTTAGTCTGCAAGTGCGGGCCTTCAAAGCCCCGTATCGCCTCCCAGAGGGCAGCAGAGTGAAAAGGTGGTTGGCAGGGTGGGATGAGTCCTGTGTGATGTTTGTCGCCCGGCGTAAACATCGGGCCTGGTAAATGTCTTCCAGGGAGGGTAGTTGAGTGTTTGTGATGCTCTGTGCTGTTTTAATAACCCTCTGTAGTGCCTTCCTTCCAGCCACAGTGCAGCTAGCAAACCACACCAGGATGCCATAGGAGAGCTATCCATCTTAAAACCTTTTGTCGTTTATTCAGTTTAAGTTGTCTGGTAAGAGTGAACCAGGTTTCTAAAGTAAATATCGTTATTGGATCAATTATACTCCTCGATTATACACCCTATTAGCGATTAGAATAACATCCAAGATTCCTAAATTAATAAGGTATTATATCAGAGATCATTAAAAAAAAAATTTTAATTGATGGGTTTTCTGCAGAGGAAGGAACTGCAGATGCTGGTTAAAACCGAAGAAAGGCACAAAATGCTGGAGTAACTCAGCGGGACAAGCAGCATCTCTGGAGGTCATAAGGAATAGTAGAACCGTCACCTATCCATGTTCTCCACAGATGCTGCCTGGGCCGCTGAGTTACTCCAGCACTCTGTGAAACGTCACCTATCCATGTTCTCCACAGATGCTGCCTGACCCGCTGAGTTACTCCAGCACTCTGTGAAACGTCACCTATCCATGTTCTCCACAGATGCTGCCTGACCCGCTGAGTTACTCCAGCACTCTGTGAAACGTCACCTATCCATGTTCTCCACAGATGCTGCCTGACCCGCTGAGTTACTCCAGCACTCTGTGAAACGTCACCTATCCATGTTCTCCACAGATGCTGCCTGACCCGCTGAGTTACTCCAGCACTCTGTGAAACGTCACCAACACATGTTCTCCACAGATGCTGCCTGACCCGCTGAGTTACTCCAGCACTCTGTGAAACGTCACCTATCCATGTTCTCCACAGATGCTGCCTGACCCGCTGAGTTACTCCAGCACTCTGTGAAACGTCACCTATCCATGTTCTCCACAGATGCTGCCTGACCCGCTGAGTTACTCCAGCACTCTGTGTCTGATTCGCAGTGAAGATCTATTTCAAAGTGAATATATTTGCTGTCTGACCTTCGGGCCTTTGCTTATCGCCGACACCACCTCATGGGCGATCATCGGTTCATGAGTTGGACGGGGCGCCGGACTTTGCGGGTGACATCGCGTGGCCCGGGACAAAACTCCTCAACTGGGCCCGGCTGGCTGGGCTTTGTGTGCAGTCCATCACCCGGGCCAACTCATCATTCATCCAGCCACAGCCGAGTCGGTCAACGAATTGCCGTCGGGAATTTGTCCCGTATTTTGACCTTTTGTCCCTTATTTGGGAGTGAGAGAGTTGGCAACCCTACTCCCAGGGGACCTTGGAGGATGTGGGTAGAGGCAACCAAAGACTCTCCTGGAATAAAACAATTGCTACTAACATGGTGGAATCACAATGAACCGCCGACGCTGGAATCCACAAAGTGTTGGAGTAACTCAGCAGGTCAGGCAGCATCGCTGAAAGGCATGGATATCCTGACTACGGGTTGCACAGTGTTTGTACCTTCTCCCCACGACCTGCGTGGGTTTTCTCCGGGTGCTCCGGTTTCCTCCCGTACTCCAAAGACGTACAGGTTTTGTAGGTCAATTGGCTTCAGTAAACATTGCAAATTGCCCCCAAATTGTGTGGAGGATAGCGCTGGTGTGCGGGGTGGTGGCTGGTCGGCGCGGACCCCGGTGGGCCGAAGGGCCCTGTTTCCGCGCCACATCTCTCAAGCGTAAATCTCAACGTCACGTGCACTCATGTCATGTTGTTACTTGTGGGCGGAGCACCACGGCAAATTCCTTGTATGTGAATCCTTGGCCAATAAACTTACTTACTTAAGGGCCTGTCCCACCAGCATGCAACTCTATGCGATGAACGCGATCAAACTAGAAGCGGGGGCCGCGCGGAGGTCGGGTGATCCCCTGTACAGGGCCGTTCCCACCAGCATGCGGCAAGCGCGACCAAACCGGCAGTAGGGGCCGCGCAGAGGTCGGGTGAGTGGCGCAACGCGGCGCAAAGTGAGGCGAACTTGGAGCGAAGTCTAAGGTAAGTTCGCCAGGACAGAGAGGGGCACACAGAGAGGGGCACAGAGGCACACACACACAGAGGGCCACGGAGCCACACACATAGAGGGTCACGGAGGCACCTACAGATAGGTTCACGGAGGCACGATGTCGGGGCGGTGTGTAATGCATCGAGGCGACTGCGAGCCGACAAGCCGTTGCCGCGCGGAATTTTTGAACATGGTCAGTTTTTCGGAGCCCCGCGCGGTGTCGGGACGAACTCCGCACAATTCCGCACGGCTCCGGCGATCGAAGTGGGACCGGCCCCGCGACGCCAGAGGGCTCAAGCGACCACGTTAGGTCGCGCTAATCGCATAGAGTTGCATGCTGGTGGGACAGGCCCTTTACTTACTCCGGCCAAGCCAAGCATAAAGAGGTTTAGCGCGCTGCTGCATTGCCTCGAGGCGTCTCGTGTGTCCGTGGGAGCTGCCTGAAAGGACAGTGTGCGTTTACATCAGTCGGGCAGCCTGCACTTCCACCCGCTGTGTGGCTAATGAATTTCCAGACTGGGTTAATCCCCTCGTGGCCCTGGTGGTCCTTTGATCAGATCTCACGCTTAGAGGGTTGTGAAGTCGGATCAACCCGATGGCTCTAATCGGCAGGGTCAGATCCACAGGAGAACTGGCAACCAGCGGGTGCGTGGGGCGCTGGTGCGGGCCATTCGCGGTATGATGCAACCACCCTGTTGGGATGTAATTATCAGCATTAATGCTCTTCCTTTAACTGGTACAGTGCACATAGTAGCAATGTTACAAAAATTTGAGATTTAAAAAATCAAGTCTGCAATTTATCCCATCAGATAAAGCATAAAAATAAGTTTAATTTGACACCTAATTCACTTTCATATCTTCAGTATTAATAAAGTTAGGGCCATTTTCATACTCGGAAATTAGCAACTTGCTTCCTATTGCTTTTCTATTGACTTAACACAAAAGTTGTGATCAAGGACAGTCAAAAGCCCATAACTTCCTTAAAATTTAAGAGAACTTAAAGAAATTTTCAGTTATTATAGATTGAAGTATTCTGAAACAAGTATGAAACGATCTTACTTGGATGACCTGAAATGAAAGCATATAATTAGTTAGTTACCCAATTGTAGCCAATTACAAAATTCAATTACTAGATCTAAACATTTATCAATTTCTTAAGAAAAAATTTAAAAAAAAATTTAAAGCCTAAGTGTCCAATTAACATTCACACAATAATTCACAATAAAACATGATTTTTAAATCTAATTGTCATTAATTTATAGGCCAAATTGAAGTAATTCAGTGTTTAATGCCTGTAAATTAATGGGCATTTTAAACAGCTTGCGAGTGGGATTTTCTGGAACGCGATGTATTGGAACGTTGCGGTTTGCGGTGAACTTAAACCCAATATTGGCAGGAAATTTTCTGCCGGTTCATATGGGGGCTAAATCACTGTTTCGCAACATGAAATATTATTAAAGTCCCCTAAAAAAGCAAGTTTATATGACAAAATAAACAGCTTTCACTTACCCGTCCCCTACGTAAAATCCATCCCCGTTGTCGGCGTTCACGGCATTAGGAGCTAATTTTTATTTTACTGAAGCAATTAAATAGTCGGGCTATTTATTTTTAAAAACGGACTTACCGGCAGTCGGAACGAATCTCCAGAAATAGATGGCACTCCGAGAAAAGAAAGCTCCGGACTGCAAGGGAAAACCGCATTTCAACCCCGCCCCCCCCCCCCCCCTCAAAGGCGCCAAAGTCGCGCACACGTAGCGGCAGAACTGCAGCACCGCTGAAGGTTTTGTAACATACCTACACATAGAACAGAGAGTCCAAGAGTCACACAGAGTGGAAACAGGCCCTTCGGCCCAACTCGCCCATGCCGACCAACACCCCCCATCTATACCAGTCCCACCTGTCCTCCTCGAAAGTGGCTTCAGCTGGTGGATAGGGAGTTTAAAGAGTCTCTCGGCGAATTGGCCTCCATCAGTTAGAGTATTCAACAGGGGGGGTCACATTGGCACAGCGGTAGAGCAGCTGTCTCACAGCGCCAGAGACCCGGGTTCGATCCTGACCACGGGTGCTTTGTACGTTATCTCCGTGGGTTTTCACTGGGTGCTCCGACGGTTTCCTCCCACATTCCAAAAACGTACAGGTTTGTAGGTTAATGCCCAGTGTAAGATACTGCTAGTGTACGGGGTGATCGCTGGTCAACGCAGACTTGTTGGGCCTCTGGGTAGTGTTGTAGAGCAGAGGAATCTAGGAGTGCAGGTGCATTGCTCCTTGAAGGTCGAGTCGCAGGTGGATAAGGTGGTCAAAAAGGCTTTTGGTACAGTATTGAGTATAGATGTTGGAAGGCCATGTTGCAGTTGTATAAGACGTTGGTGAGACCGCATTTAGAGTATTGTGTTCTGTTCTGGGCACCGTGTTACAGGAAAGATGTTGTCAAGTTGGAAAGGACACAGAGAAGATTTACGAGGATGTTGCCAGCACTAGAGGATCTGAACTACAGGGAGAGGTTGAGCAGGCTGGGAGCAGAAGGATGACGGGTGATCTTATAGAGGCGTATAAAATCATGAGGGGAATAGGTTGGGTAGACGCACAGAGTCTCTTGCCCAGAGTAAGTGAATCGAGGACCAGAGGACATAGGTTCAAGGTGAAGGGGAAAAGATTTAATAAGAATCTGAGGCGTAACTCCCGGGATGTCCAGACTAATTCCTGGGATGTCAGGACTGTCTTATGAACAAAGCCTGCATAGACTCGGTTTATACTCTCTAGAATTTAGGAGATTGAGAGGGGATCTTATAGAAACTTACAAAATTCTTAAGGGGTTGGACGGGCTAGATGCAGGAAGATTGTTCCCGATGTTGGGGAGGTCCAGGACAAGGGGTCACAGCTTAAGGATAAGGGGGAAATCCTTTAGGACCGAGATGAGAAGGACTTTTTTCACACAGAGAGTGGTGGGTCTCTGGAACTCTCTGCCACAGAAGGTAGTTGAGGCCAGTTCATTGGCTATATTTAAGAGGGAGTTAGATGTGGCCCTTGTGGCTAAGGGGATCAGAGGGTATGGAGAGAAGGCAGGTACGGGATACTGAGTTGGATGATCAGCCATGATCATATTGAATGGCGGTACAGGCTCGAAGGGCTGAATGGCCTACTCCTGCACCTAATTTCTATGTTTCTATGAAGAGCAGAGGAATCTAGGAGTGCAGGTGCATTGCTCCTTGAAGGTCGAGTCGCAGGTGGATAAGGTGGTCAAAAAGGCTTTTGGTACAGTATAGAGTACAGATGTTGGAAGGCCATGTTGCAGTTGTATAAGACGTTGGTGAGACCGCATTTAGAGTATTGTGTTCTGTTCTGGGCACCGTGTTACAGGAAAGATGTTGTCAACTTGGAAAGGACACAGAGAAGATTTACGAGGATGTTGCCAGCACTAGAGGATCTGAACTACAGGGAGAGGTTGAGCAGGCTGGGAGCAGAAGGATGACGGGTGATCTTATAGAGGCATATAAAATCATGAGGGGAATAGGTTGGGTAGACGCACAGAGTCTCTTGCCCAGAGTAAGTGAATCGAGGACCAGAGGACATAGGTTCAAGGTGAAGGGGAAAAGATTTAATAAGAATCTGAGGCGTAACTCCTGGGATGTCCAGACTGATTCCTGGGATGTCAGGACTGTCTTATGAACAAAGACTGCATAGACTCGGTTTATACTCTCTAGAATTTAGGAGATTGAGAGGGGATCTTATAGAAACTTACAACATTCTTAAGGGGTTGGACAGGCTAGATGAAGGAAGATTGTTCCCGATGTTGGGGAGGTCCAGGACAAGGGGTCACAGTTTAAGGATAAGGGGGAAATCCTTTAGGACCGAGATGAGAGGACTTTTTTCACACAGAGAGTGGTGGATCTCTGGAACTCTGCCACAGGGGGTAGTTGAGGCCAGTTCAATGGCTATATTTAAGAGGGAGTTAGATGTGGCCCTTGTGGCTAAGGGGATAAGAGGGTATGGAGAGAAGGCAGGTACGGGATACTGAGTTGGATGATCAGCCATGATCGTATTGAATGGTGGTGCAGGCTGGAAGGGCCGAATGGCCTACTCCTGCACCTATTTTCTATGTTTCTATGTAACTTTTTCACAGAAAGGGTGGTGGGTGTATGGAACAAGCTGCCAGAGGAGGTTGTTGGGGCTGGGATTATCCCAACATTTTAGCCAGGTACATGGATGGGGTGGGTGATTGCAACCTTCACGTGGTCCGCCCTGTTTCGACTAATGCAATCAACTCGACGTGCACAAACGGAAGATCAAATAGAACAAGTTGTCCAACACCTTTAGGCTGTGCACGCCACACGAAAGAAGAAGGTACATGGGTAGGGCAGGTTTGGAGGGATATGGACCAAACGCAGGCCGGAGGGACTAGTGTAACTGGGACATTGTTGGGGCATACGGTGTGGGCAAGTTGGGCCGAATGGACTGTTTCCACACCGTATCACTCTATGATGCACAGGTGAATTGGTGAAACTTGCCCTAGTCTGTAGGATGGAACTAAACTTATTGCCTCAAAGTAATAAACTTCAAGGTTCTGCAACAGCTTCTTCCCACGAGCCATCAGACTCCTGAATGCCATGTAATGGGCTGCCACCGTTGTCTATTTATCCTTTTCATCCATGCCTATCCTTCGGTTAATTTATTGTGTTGCACAGGGAGCCAAATGCAACGTAATTTCGTTTGGAACTGCATATATCAATGTATTTCTAAATGACAATAAAGTTTGTTTGACTTGACTTGACGACTTGAATAGACACAAAGTGTTGGAGCATCTTTGGGTAGAAAGGAATGGGTGGCGTTTCGAGTCGCGACCCTTCTTCAGACCTCAGTGTAATCTTCTCGTCCTCCACACTTGAACTGGAGTATGATTGTGCTTGTGCACAGTAAGAACTTTATGCAAGACCAGGAATTGCACTGTACCTAGGTACACGTGACTGATTCCAGACTGATTCCTGGGATGTCAGGACTGTCTTATGAACAAAGACTGCATAGACTCGGTTTATACTCTCTAGAATTTAGGAGATTGAGAGGGGATCTTATAGAAACTTACAAAATTCTTAAGGGGTTGGACAGGCTAGATGCAGGAAGATTGTTCCTGATGTTGGGGAGGTCCAGGACAAGGGGTCACAGCTTAAGGATAAGGGGGAAATCCTTTAGGACCGAGATGAGAAGGACTTTTTTCACACAGAGAGTGGTGGGTCTCTGGAACTCTCTGCCACAGAGGGTAGTTGAGGCCAGTTCATTGGCTGTATTTAAGAGGGAGTTAGATGTGGCCCTTGTGGCTAAGGGGATCAGAGGGTATGGAGAGAAGGCAGGTACGGGATACTGAGTTGGATGATCAGCCATGATCATATTGAATGGCGGTGCAGGCTCGAAGGGCCGAATGGCCTACTCCTGCACCTAATTTCTATGTTTCTATGTAATTTTTTCATAGAAAGGGTGGTGGGTGTATGGAACAAGCTGCCAGAGGAGGTAGTTGGGGCTGGGATTATCCCAATGTTTAAGAAACAGTTAGCCAGGTACATGGATGGGTGGGAGATTGCACCCTTCACGTGGTCCGCCCTGTCTCGACTAATGCAATCAACTCGACGTGCACAAATGGAAGATCAAATAGAACAAGTTGTCCAACACCTTTAGGCTGTGCACGCCACAAGAAAGAAGAAGGTACATGGGTAGGACAGGTTTGGAGGGATATGGACCAAACGCAGGCCGGAGGGACTAGTGTAGCTGGGACATTGTTGGGGCATACGGTGTGGGCAAGTTGGGCCGAATGGGCTGTTTCCACACTGTATCACTCTAATTTGCACAGGTGAATCGGTGAAACTTGCCCTAGTGTGTAGGACGGAACTAAACTTATTGCCTCAAAGTAATAGACACAAAGTGTTGGAGCATCTTTGGGTAGAAAGGAATGGGTGACGTTTCGAGTCGCGACCCTTCTTCAGACCTCAGTGTAATCTTCTCGTCCTCCACACTTGAACTGGAGTATGATTGTGCTTGTGCACAGTAAGAACTGTATGCAAGACCAGGAATTGCACTGTACCTAGGTACACGTGACAATAAGGTATCACTGAAACAGTGAACCATTGTCGTTTCAAAGACTCTGTACCATTCTGTCACTTTTTTTTCTCCCAAGCAGAGGAACACAAAGTCCTCAAAATGCTGAACTCAGAAAATGATTTTGCATCTGGGCGGCACGGTGGCGCAGCGGTGGAGCTGATGCCTTACAGCGCCAGAGACCCAGGTTCGATCCTGACTACGGGTCAGGCACGTGCCGTCAGGGTAGGCGAGGTAGGCACTGCCTACCCTGACTAAAGTTATGAAATGGCAATTATTAAATATGAATAGTAAAGGCATGGGCGAATGATGCCTATCTAAGAGACCGATCTCTGAGGTAGGCATAGTTCTCCGTGCCTTTCATCCGCAGCGCTTGTAACACGGGAAGGTCTGTGCAGCCCACGTGTCGTCAGCGCTGTTTCAAGCCGTCAATTTCAAGCGGGGCTGAAAGCAGCAGAAATTCTGCCTTTGCAGCACTGCACATGCGCAGCACGAGTTTCTTGGCGGGATTTTCAAATATGGATCGCCATTATTTTAATAGTATCTTAGGAAACAAAGAGTGAAGAATGGACTTAATGTACCAATAACATTGTAAGTGCATTTCTTGGTGCTTTATATTTTTAAATACTGCATTTCCCGGGGTGGGGGGAGAGCTCCGTTCACAGTGTTTGGGGAGTCTGGCGTTGTGAAGGAGAGGATTGGGGTCAGTAACCCACTTCTCACGCTCCGGTCTGAGTGCAGGTAGGTGGGACTAGGTGAGAGTAAGTGTTCGGCAACAGACTAAAAGGGCCGAGATGGCTTGTTTCCGTGCTGTAATTGCTATATGGTTTTATTGTGGCTGCCGCAGCACTCCGGGCACGGACAGCAGAACTGGCTGCCTCTTCTGAGGAAGGAAGCAGCTTGGGTGACTGTCTTTGAGCGGCCACCGGGACCCGACAGCAGAACCGGCTGCCACTTCAGCCCCTTCTGCTGGTCCCCACTCACCACTGGCAGTGCTCTCCGTCTGAACATCTCTCACCTGCCGCTCGCCGGCCGGCTTCCCGCAAATCTTTAAATTCCGACAGCGCGCTCACAGGACCAGTTGAGGTTACTTGGCTGTGGAAATTTAAGGATTTGCGGGACGCGGTTGACATGAGCGAAGCCGGCGAGCGGCAGGTGAGAGATGTTTAGACGAAGAGCTCTGCCAGAGGTGAGCGGGCCAGCAGAAGGCACTGAAGTGGCAGCCGGTCGTGCTGTTGGGTCCCGGCGGCCGCTCGCAACCAAGCTGCTTCTATCCCCGGAAGTGGCAGCCAGTTCTGCCCTCCGTGCCCGGAGCGCTGCGGCAGCAGTGAGTGAGTCTGATATGATCTCTGACCCCCTCGTTCTCAAGCCTGGCACAGACTCTCCACACGCTGTGAAAAGAATTCTCCCTCCAATTGGACCCTTGAATTAGTATTGTCATTCAATAAGATAACAACTGATTCAACGTCCCGGTGTGCTCCCGTTTTTCCCACCGTCTCTCCACCTGCCTTAATCCTCCATCCCCCACCCATTCCGTAATTAAAAAATGAAAGAGATTGAGAAGCCTTGGGAAAATTGAATTGTTACTTATTTTTAATTTTTTACGAAGTGAACAATCTGCGCATGCGCGATTTAAGATTTTTTTTTAAAGCCGGCTGACTGCCTACCCTGAGTAATTACTCACGGCACGTGCCTGCTACGGGTGCTGTCTGCACGGAGAAGTGAGCATTTGTCGGCACTGGGCGTGTACTCGCTGGAGTTTAGAAGCAACGGTCGCCGAGTCTACGCTTGGTCTCGCCGATGTACACGAGGCCGCATGTCGGGACCACATACTGTGAACAATTTTGGTCCCCATATCTGAGGCGCATTACTGAAGGATGTGCTGGCTCTGGAGAGGGTCCAGAGGAGGTTTACAAGAATGATCCCAGGAATGAGTTGGGTTAACATGAGATGAGCGTTTGACGGCACTGGGCCTGTACTCGCTGGAGTTTAGAAGGATGAGGGGGGACCTCATTGAAACTTACAGAATAATGAAAGGTTTGGATTGAGTGCATGTGGAGAGGATGTTTCCACTAGTGGGAGAGTCTAGGACCAGAGGGCACAGCCTCAAAATTAAAGAACGTTCTTTTCGGAAGGAGATGAGGAGGAATTTCTTTAGTCAGAGGGTGGTGAATCTGTGGGATTATTTGCCACAAATGGCTGTGGAAGCCAAGTCAGTGGATATTTTTAAGGCAGAGATAGATAGATTCTTGATTAGTGCGGGTGTCAGAGGTTACAGGGAGGAGGCAGGAGAATGGGGTTGGGAGGGAGAGATAGATCAGCTGCGATTGTATGGCGGGGTAGACTTGATGGGCCAAATGGCCTAATTCTGCTCCTATCACTTACATAGAAATTAGGTGCACAGTAGGCCATTCGTCCCTTCGAGCCTGCACCGCCATTCAATATGATCATGGCTGATCATCCAACTCAGTATCCCGTACCTGCCGTCTCTCCATACCCTCTGATCCCCTTAGCCACAAGGGCCACATCTAACTCCCTCTTAAATATAGCCAATGAACTGGCCTCAACTACCCTCTGTGACAGAGAGTTCCAGAGACCCACCACTCTGTGTGTGAAAGAAGTCCTTCTCATCTCGGTCCTGAAGGATTTCCCCCTTATCCTTAAGCTGTGATAAGGACACTTATGACATGATCTTCCTATTAAATCTTTCCCTCCTCACCTTAAACCTAATTACTCTGCATCTCAACCCCCCCGCATCTTGGTATTCCTCTCATGAGTTTTATGTTTGGTTAGTTTACATTCATTTTCTTTTGTGGGCATTCCTGGTTAATGGGACCAAATCTCAAGGCATTTTCTTTCAGAATACAAGGAACTGCAGATGCCGGGGTTAATACACAAAAGGACACAAAGTACTGAAGTGACCCAGCAAGTCAAGCGGCATTCCTGGTTAATGGGACACTATCTCAAGGCGTTTTCGTTCAGAATACAAGGAACTGCAGATGCAGGTTAATACACAACAGGACACAAAGCGATGACGTAACTCAGCAGGTCAAGCGGCATTCCTGAGAAGACGGACAGGTGAAGCTCTGGGTCGGGACCCTTCTTCAGACTTTCTTGTTTATCGCAGGTGTTGGTTCAAACGCACTGCCGATCGGTACATTGCCACTATTCAAGGTACGTTGATGCACCACTTGCCAGCTGGTGAAGAAGAGGGCGGCACGGTGGCGCAGCGCCAGAGACCCGGGTTCGGTCCTGACTACGGGTGCTTGTCTGTACGGAGTTTGCACACTCTCCCCGTGACCGCGTGGGTTTTCTCCGGGTGCTCCGGTTTTCGGCCCACGCTCCAAAGCTGCACAGGTTTTTGGGTTAATTGGCTTCAGTAGAAATTGTCAATTGCCCCTTATAATAATAATAATAATAATATCTTTTATTGTCATTACACATAAGTGCAACGAGATTTGGTTTGCAACTTCGAGATTTCGGTTTGCAACCCTCGAGAACAAGGTTTGTAAAAACAAACATTTGACCAGTAAGATCAACACAGACTAAAGTGCGAGGCCGGGGGAGACAGTCCATGGGGGTGGGGTGGGGGGGGTGCTACTCAGCAGGGCTGGTTCAGAGCCGCTATAGCTCTGGGAATGAAGCTGTTCTTGAGTCTGGTAGTGCGGGCGTAGAAGGCCTTGTAACGTCTGCCGGAAGGGAGTAGTTCGAACAGTCCATTACATGGATGAGAGGAGTCTTCATGTATGCTGACGGCCTTCCTGAGGCACCGTGTGTGGTAGATGTCCTCCAAGGCTGGTAGCGGTGTCCCAATAATCTGTTGCGCTCTGTGGACAACGCGCTGAAGAGCTCTCCTCTCCGCCTCCGTGCAGCTGAGATACCACACAGAGATGCCATACGTTAGTATGCTCTCTGTGGTGCAGCGGTAGAAGGTCGTCAGCAGCTGTTGGGGCAGACCAGTCCATTTCAATGTTCTCAGGAAGAACAGTCGTTACTGTGCCTTTTTGACCAGCGCAGCGGTGTTGGTGGACCATGTGAGGTCCTCTGAGATGTGAGTGCCCAGAAACTTGAAGCTGGACACTCTCTCCACACTGTCTCCGTAGATGGAGATTGGGGTGTATTCCCCATTCTGTGACCTCCTGAAGTCGATGATCAGCTCCTTGGTCTTGGAGGTGTTTAGCGACAAGTTGTTCCGTGAGCACCAGTCCGCCAGGTCTGCACCTCCGCTCTGTAGTGTGTTTCATCCCCGTTGGTGATCAGCCCGATCACCGTTGTGTCGTCTGCAAATTTGACAATGGTGTTGTTGTCAAATGCAGGGACACAGTCGTGGGTGAAGAGGGAGTAGAGCATGGGGCTCAGTACACAGCCCTGTGGTGTGCCGGTGCTCAGGGTGATAGTGGAGGACAGGTGCGCAGTGGAGGACATGTGCGCAGGGTGGCGCATGTGGACGGGGTGATCGCTGGCTGGTTGGTGCGGACTCGGTGGGGTGAAGGGCCCATTTCCACATTATATCTCTAAAATAAAGTAAACTAAACTAAATGATAAAACGGTCTCGTCCCGAAACGTTGCCTATTTCCTTCGCTCCATAGACGCTGCCTCACCCGCTGAGTTTCTCCAGCCTTTTTGTGCACTTTAAATTATAAATTATCCCTTTCACATTTGCCAAGTTGGTTACACTTATGATACTAAATCTTATAGAAACATATAAAATATCTGAAGGGATTGGACAGGCTAGATGCAGGAAAAATATTCCCGATGTTGGGAGAGTCCAGAACCAGGGGTCACACCGTTTAAGAAAACGGGGTAAGCCATTTAGAACTGAGATGAGGGAACACAGAGAGTTGTGAATCTGTGGAATTCTCTGCCACAGAAGGCAGTGGAGGCCAATTCACTGGATATTTTCAAGACCGAGTTAGATAGAGCTCTTAGGGATAAGAGCTAAAAGGGACAAAATTATGGAACTCACTGCCAGACCATTTGAAATGTATCCCTACATATGTCACATTCAAAAGAAACACAAAGTTGTGGCTAATTCAACAACAATCCTGAATATTTAGTTTTTACACCGTGCTCTCTGTGTGTGTCTTTTTCTCTTTTCTATGTTTCATCTCATTTCCATTTCCATTTCCCTATTTTTAATAATGTTAATCTGTATTATCATTTTTAACCAAAAGCCCTACTAGGGACAAGTGTTATGAATTAGCTTTGGCTAAAGACACTATGATGGGACGGGAAGGGAATGGAGGGGTATGGTCTGAGTGCAGGTAGATGGGACTAGGGGAAAATGAATGGTCGGCACGGACTGGAAGGGCTGAGAAGGCCTGTTTCCGTGCTGTAATTGTTATATGGTTATACGGTTATATGGATGCATACATCGGATGACTGTTTCAAGTGTCTATGTTTTTGTATCTGTCCCTATTTAAATAAACCTTAATCAATCAATAACGGAATCATATAATCATATAACCATATAACAATTACAGCACGGAAACAGGCCCTCTCGGCCCTTCCAGTCCGTGCCGACCATTTATTTTCCCCTAGTCCCATCTACCTGCACTCAGACCATACCCCTCCATTCCCTTCCCGTCCATATACCTATCCACTATACTTTTAAATGTTAAAATCGATCCTGCCTCCACCACTTCTGCAGGAAGATCATTCCACACAGCCACCACTCTCTGAGTAAAGAAGTTCCCCCTCATGTTACCCCTAAACTTCTGTCCCTTAATTCTCACATCATGCCCTCTTGTTTGAATCTTTCCTACCCTCAATGGGAAAAGACTTATCCACGTCAACTCTGTCTATCCCTTTCATCATTTTAAAGACCTCAATCAAGTCCCCCCTTAACCTTCTGCGCTCCAAAGAATAAAGACCTAACTTGTTCAACCTTTCTCTGTAACGTAGTTGCTGGAACCCAGGCAACATTCATGGGATATGGATAGAAAGCAGGAACGGGGTACTGATTTTAGATGATCAGCCGTGATCATATTGAATGGCGGTGCTGGCTCAAATGGCCGAATGGCCTACTCCTGCACCCATTTCCTATGTTTCTATGTTTCTATGTAAATCAGTCTACAAGTAATGATCTACCAAACAGCTGTTGATAATCTGTGATCAGGATGTTAGCTTCCCTTGAATCCTGAATTGGTTATCAAATGTGCAGAACATTTTACCAAAAATAAATTAGTTCAATTATTTGCAACAATAATATATATAAAACTAACCAACAAACCCACCACCAAACACAAAAATTTCCAAATATTCTAAACATTAAGTATTAAATAATTATTTTTTGAGAAGTTATTCACAAAATGCTGGGGTACTCAGCGGGACAGGCAGCATCTCTGGAGGGAAGAAATGGGTGACATTTCAGGTCGAGACCCTTCTTCAGACAGATCTTTCGCTTTAAACCAGCATCTGCAGTTCCTTCCTACACTAACTATTGTTTGGAGCTGGGCTAGACCAGGCGCTGCTCCAAGAGGCCGCTCCAAGAGGTGGAGCAGCAGCGGAGGACACCGCGGCCATGCTAGGCCAGGCCGACCCTGCGACGTCGCCATGACAACGGGCCTTCACAGTCAGGCCAGGATTCCTGCACTTACAACAAGTGGGACTTGAAAATGGAGCCAAACTGGCGACTCTGTACCTGTCTGAGTGTACAGCTGCTGTACACTTGTACTGGATCTGAGAGGCTTATCTCAGATGTGTCTGAGTGCTTCTGTATATAGTGATACTTGTACTGAACTGTGTACACAAAAATGAATTTTGGTGTAGGAAGGAACTGCAGATGCTGCTTTAAACCGAAGATAGACACAAAATGCTGGGGTAGCTCAGCGGGACAGGCAGCATCTCTGGAGAAAAGGAATGGGGGACTTTTTCCCTTTCTATGTTCTATGAAAGAACTGCAGATGCTGGAAAATCGAAGGTAGACAAAAATGCTGGAGAAACTCAGCGGGTGAGGCAGCATCTATGGAGCGAAGGAATAGGTGATGTTTCTGAAGAAATGTCTTGACCTGAAACGTCACCTATTCCTTCGCTCCATAGATGCTGCCTCACCCGCTGAGTTTCTCCAGCATTTTTGTCCACTTTCCCATTCTATGATTCCCATTCGACGTCACCCAATCCTTTTCTCCAGAGATGCTGCCTGTCCCGTTGAGTTACTCCAACATTTTGTGACAATTTGACTGTACCTCGGTACATGTGAGAAATACCATAACAAAGTACCGTACCACGATATCCTGGTCCCAGATGCATTCGACCCCCCCCCCCCCCCCCCCCCCGCGATGCCCAGCGCTCCTGGAACGCCTCCATGGTGCCCTTGGGCACCGCATGTTCCTTTTCGAGGGACACCCGGGCGCGGACTTAACCCCGGACAAGGAGCAGGCAGCCGGCTCAGGCAGAGGCCTCTTCCGCCAGGCACAGTGATTCGTGGATTGGCCAACTTGGCCAGGCCCAGGGGCAACCCAACCAGGACATCCCCTGCTCCATCCCACCCCCCTTCGTCCAGAGATGAGGATGGTGGGTGTGAAGTGCGGCCGGTGGCGCAGCTGGTAAATCCACAGCCTCTCAGCATCAGAGACCCAGGTTCGATCCCGACCTCGGCTACTGAATGCGTGGTGATTGCACAATAGACAACAGACAATCGGTGCAGGAGCAGGCCATTCGGCCCTTCGAACCAGCACCGCCATTCAATGTGATCATAGCTGATCATCCCCAATCAGTACCCCGTTCCTGCCTTCTCCCCATATCTCCTGACTCCGCTATCTTAAAGAGCCCTATCTAGCTCTCTCTTGAAAGCATCCAGAGAACCTGCCTCCACCGCCCTCTGAGGCAGAGAATTCCACAGATACATTGCCGTTTTCCATGGAACTGCAAACAAACAAAATGTAATGATTTCCCCCTGTGATCACATGGGTTTCCTCCGGGTGGTTAGAGATACAGCGCAGAAACAGGCTCTTCGGCCCATCGAGTCCGTGGCGACCAGCGATCCCCGCGCACTAACACCATCCTACACACACACTCGGGACAATTTACAATCTTTACCGAAGCCAAATGACCTACAAACCCGCACGTCTTTGGAGTGTGGGAGGAAACCGGAGCACCCGGAGAAAACCCACGCAGGTCACGGGGAGAACGTGCAAACTCCGTACAGACACCACCTGTAGTCAGGATCGAACCGGGTCTCTGGCGCTGTGAGGCAGCAACTCTACCGCTGCGTCACCGAGCCGCCCTCCGGTTTCCCCCTCACATCTCACAGACGTGCGGGTTTGTAGGTGAATTGGCCAGTGTAAAAACATAGAAACATAGAAACATAGAAATTAGGTGCAGGAGTAGGCCATTCGGCCCTTCGAGCCTGCACCGCCATTCAATATGATCATGGCTGATCATCCAGCTCAGTATCCCGTACCTGCCTTCTCTCCATACACTCTGATCTCCTTAGCCACAAGGGCCACATCTAACTCCCTCTTAAATATAGCCAATGAACTGGCCTCAACTACCCTCTGTGGCAGAGAGTTCCAGAGACCCACCACTCTCTGTGTGAAAAAAGTCCTCATCTCGGTCCTAAAGGATTTCCCCCTTATCCTTAAGCTGTGACCCCTTGTCCTGGACCTCCCCAACATTTGGAACAATCTTCCTACATCTAGCCTGTCCAACCCCTTAAGAATTTTGTAAGTTTCTATAAGATCCCCTCTCAATCTCCTAAATTCTAGAGAGTATAAACCGAGTCTATGCAGTCTTTGTTCATAAGACAGTCCTGACATCCCAGGAATCAGTCTGGACATCCCAGGAGTTACGCCTCAGATTCTTATTAAATCTTTTCCCCTTCACCTTGAACCTATGTCCTCTGGTCCTCGATTCACTTACTCTGGGCAAGAGACTCTGTGCGTCTACCCAACCTATTCCCCTCATGATTTTATACGCCTCTATAAGATCACCCGTCATCCTTCTGCTCCCAGCCTGCTCAACCTCTCCCTGTAGTTCAGATCCTCTAGTGCTGGCAACATCCTCGTAAATCTTCTCTGTGTCCTTTCCAACTTGACAACATCTTTCCTGTAACACGGTGCCCAGAACAGAACACAATACTCTAAATGCGGTCTCACCAACGTCTTATACAACTGCTATACTCAATACTGTACCAAAAGCCTTTTTGACCACCTTATCTACCTGCGATTCGACCTTCGAGGAACCATGCACCTGCACTCCTAGATTCCTCTGCTCTACATAGAAACATAGAAATTAGGTGCAGGAGTAGGCCATTCTCATCTCGGTCCTAAAGGATTTCCCCCTTATCCTTAAGCTGTGACCCCTTGTCCTGGACCTCCCCAACATCGGGAACAATCTTCCTGCATCTAGCCTGACCAACCCCTTAAGAATTTTGTAAGTTTCTATAAGATCCCCTCTCAATCTCCTAAATTCTAGAGAGTATAAACCGAGTCCCGGGAGTGGACGTGGGAAGCGGGTTGACGTGGAACCAGCGCGAACGGGTGGGGGATCGACCGTCGGCGTGGACTCGGCGGGCTGAAAGACCCGTTTCCCATGCAGTATCTCGAAACTAAAGAAAGCTTGTTTGAGCTCCCTATTCAACGGGGGTGCATCAAAGAACAGAGGAATAGTAGTCATTATTCTGGAGTATGGTGTACAATTTTGGTCGCCTAATTATAGGAAGGATGTCAACAAATAGAGAGAGTACAGAGGAGATTTACTAGAATGTTGCCTGGGTTCCAGCAACTAAGTTACAGAGAAAGGTTGAACAAGCTAGGTCTTTATTCTTTGGAGCGCAGGAGGTTGAGAGGGGGACTTGATTGAGGTCTTTAAAATGATAGAAACATAGAAATTAGGTGCAGGAGTAGGCCATTCGGCCCTTCAAGCCTGCACCGCCATTCAATATGATCATGGCTGATCATCCAACTCAGTATCCCGTACCTGCCTTCTCTCCATACCCTCTGATCCCCTTAGCCACAAGGGCCACATCTAACTCCCTCTTAAATATAGACAATGAATTGCCCTCAACTACCCTCTGTGGCAGAGAATTCCAGAGACCCACCACTCTCTGTGTGAAAAAAGTCCTTCTCATCTCGGTCCAAAATGATTTCCCTCTTTTCCTTAAGCTGTGACCCCTTGTCCTGGACCTCCCCAACATCGGGAACAATCTTCCTGCATCTAGCCTGTCCAACCCCTTAAGAATTTTGTAAGTTTGATGAAAGGGATGAAGTTTTGTAAGTTGATGAAAGGGATAGACAGAGTTGACGTGGATAAGCTTTTCCCATTGAGGGTAGGGAAGATTCAAACAAGAGGGCGTGACATGAGAATTAAGGGACAGAAGTTTAGGGGTAACATAAGGGGGAACTTCTTTACTCAGAGAGTGGTGGCTGTGTGGAATGATCTTCCAGCAGAAGTGGTGGAGGCAGGATCGATTTTAACATTTAAAAGTAAAGTGGATAGGTATATGGAGGGGAAAGGAATGGAGGGGTATGGTCTGAGTGCTGGTAGATGGGACTAGGGGAAAATAAATGGTCGGCACGGACTGGAAGGGCCAAGAAGGCCTGTTTCCATGATGTAATTGTTATATGGTTTATATGTTTATCCAAAAGCAACAAAATATGTTTGAACGTGTGGAGCTGCACAAAGAGAGCACATTCAGAATCACGGAGCAAAATGAATCATTTAATCACACGGAACCCAGCTCTATACAGTCTGTTCAGCCATGTATAGGATATATTGCTTCAGTAAAATATCACCATATGTGAACTGTGTTTGCTCGGAGCTGCTTAGGTGTTATCAATAATTAAAGCAAATAGCAACAGAAATCTATTATATAGATGTGATAATATCTCGGCCCCCTTCCGTCGTGGCTGACCTTTTTGTTTTCTGGGCAGAGCCCTCCACCACCTGGTGCAGTGACCCGCGGATGGCCAGCTTGGCCAGGCCCAGGAGCAACCCAACCAGGACATCTTCGGCCCTTCCCTCTCCCCTACGCACAGGGTGTCCAAAGATGAGGATGGTGAGTGAGAAGTGCAGAAACATAGAAACACAGAAACAGAAAATGCAGGTATTCAAACAGTGGCTGCAGCCTCATGCACTCCATGCACACGTGGTACAGTCTCTTCCAGACCGCAAAAAGCAGCGGGCGGCTGGTGAGTCTGTGAACCACGAGAGAAACGGGTTGCAGGGAACTCCTCGGTGCAGTACCATAGAAACATAGAAAAATAGGTGCAGGAGTAGGCCATTCGGCCCTTCGAGCCTGCACCACCATTCAATGTGATCATGGCTGATCATCCAACTCAGTATCCCGTACCTGCCTTCTCTCCATATCCCCTGATCCCTTTAGCCACAAAGGCCACATCTAACGCCCTCTTAAATTTTGCCAATGAACTGGCCTCAACTACCTTCTGTGGCAGAGAATTCCAGAGACTCACCACTCTCTGTGTAAAGAATGTTTTCCTCATCTCGGTCCTAAAGGAATTCCCCCTTATCCTTAGACTGTGACCCCTTGTTCTGGACTCCCCCAACATCGGGAACATCTTCCCCTCCACCCCAGGTCCCCAATGTAGAGGGGGAGAATCCCTGCGTAGAGGGACCCCCACCGGGGGCCTCGTGGCTGACCATGGGTGTCACCAGGGTTGGAGGACGCCCGTGCGTGACTTTGTTTAACGTGGGGAGACTGGTGCACAGACAGCCACCCCACGTGGGGTCCTTGACAGATCTGGGTCAGGATCCAGTGGCATGGTCCAAGACGACCGGAGACCCTTTTCTGCTGCAGCCTTCATCCGCTTTCCCAGCCGTTGTGACGCTCCACTAAGGTCAGCCATCGTCCTCCGCCTGTTCCACCGTTGAGGTCTTGGTTGGATTGGCTCTTTGTCAGAGACCTCCCCCTCGACCTTACCGCCATGGGTGGCCCTACCAGGAGCACAGCTCCAGACGGCATCGCTCTCAGGATCTTCTCCACCACGACAAGGTGACAATCCACAGAGAATAAAGCAAATTGACACAAGATGCTGGAGTAACTCCGCGGGACAGGCAGCAACTCTGGAGAGAGGAAATGGGTGACGTTTCGGGTAGAGACCCTTCTTCACAGAGGGAGTGCAGACAAGGTTCACCAGACTGATTCCTGGGATGTCAGGACTGTCTTATGAACAAAGACTGCGGTTTATACTCTCTAGAATTTAGGAGATTGAGAGGGGATCTTATAGAAACTTACAAAATTCTTAAGGGGTTGGACAGGCTAGATGCAGGAAGATTGTTCCCGATGTTGGGGAGGTCCAGGACAAGGGGTCACAGCTTAAGGATAAGGGGGAAATCCTTTGGGACCGAGATGAGAAGGACTTTTTTCACACAGAGAGTGGTGGGTCTCTGGAACTCTCCGCCACAGAGGGTAGTTGAGGCCAGTTCATTGGCTATATTTAAGAGGGAGTTAGATGTGGCCCTTGTGGCTAAGGGGATCAGAGGGTATGGAGAGAAGGCAGGTACGGGATACTGAGCTGGATGATCAGCCATGATCATATTGAATGGCGGTGCAGGCTCGAAGGGCCGAATGGCCTACTCCTGCACCTAATTTCTATGTCCATGTCTATGTTCAGGGTGCAGGTTCAGTGTTGAAGGGTGTTAGGGGCTGTCCCATTTGGGCGACCTAATCCGCGAGTTCTGGCGAGTTTGCCCTCCACTCATACGCGCAGCATGGTCGACACGAGGTTGAAAAATGTCCGCGAGTAAAAAAAAGGTCGCCATGGGGAAAAAAAAGATACTTTTTTAATCGTAGGTATAGTCATAGTAGGTCGGCATGTTACTCGTAGGTAATCGAGGGTAGTCGAAGGTAGTCGTAGATAGTCTTCATCAGAGTCGAAGGGAGGTCGACGGGAGGTCGAAGGAGATCGAAGGAGGTCGACTTCACTCTCCACTATTCGGTGTCCAATTTCCCCGAAATTAGTCGCAGCTAGTCGTAGCTAGTCGAAACCTTTTCAAACTCTCCTAAACTCGCCAATTAGGTCGCCCAAGTGGGACAGCCCCTTTAGGGTGTGCAGGGTCGTGTTAATATGCGAACTGACCCGGTGGGCCGAAGGGCCTGATTTCTTCCAGCACCTTATGTATTGCACAAGATTTGGTGTACAATTTTGGTCGCCTAATTATAGGAAGGAGGTCAACAAAATAGAGAGAGTACAGAGGAGATTTACTAGAATGTTGCCTGGGTTCCAGCAACTAAGTTATAGAGAAAGGTTGAGCAAGTTAGGTCTTTATTCTTTGGAGCGCAGAAGGTTAAGGGGGGACTTGATAGAGGTCTTTAAAATGATGAAAGGGATAGACAGAGTTGACGTGGATAAGCTTTTCCCATTGAGGGTAGGGAAGATTCAAACAAGAGGGCATGACATGAGAATTAAGGGACAGAAGTTTAGGGGTAACATGAGGGGGGAACTTCTTTACTCAGAGAGTGGTGGCTGTGTGGAATGATCTTCCAGCAGAAGTGGTGGAGGCAGGATCGATTTTAACATTTAAAAGTAAAGTGGACAGGTATATGGACGGGAAGGGAATGGAGGGGTATGGTCTGAGTGCAGGTAGATGGGACTAGGGGAAAATAAATGTTCGGCACGGACTGGAAGGGCCGAGAAGGCCTGTTTCCGTGCTGTAATTGTTATATGGTTATATGGTTATTTGACACTACAATGCTGAGAACGATATTCTGCTCTCTGAATCTTCCGCTTTGCTCTATCTTGAGTTTGAGCCGATTGCGTTAACGTACTGTATATATCTTAGTTTGGATAGCACGCAAATCAAAGCTTTCTCACGTTCTCATATTAGGAATCTGAGAGGTATCTTTTTCACACTAAGGGAGATGGGTGTATGGAACAAGCTGCCAGAGGAGGTAGTTAAGGCAGGGAATATCCCAACATTTAAGGTACATGGATAGGACAGGTTTGGAGGGATATGGACCAGACGCAGGCAGGTGGGACTAGCGTAGTTGGGACATTGTTAGCCGGTGTGGGCAAGTTGGGCTGAAGGGCCTGTTTCCACACTGTATCACTCTATCACTCTATGACTCTACTCTTTGGAAGGAGTAGGATGGGGGCCCACAGTCCTGTTTATATCAACGGGTCGATGGTTGAAAGGGTCAAGAGCTTCAAATTCCCGAAGATCTTTCATAGAAACATAGAAACATAGAAAATAGGTGCAGGAGTAGGCCATTCGGCCCTTCGAGCCTGCACCGCCATTCAATATGATCATGGCTGATCATCCAACTCAGTATCCCGTACCTGCCTTCTCTCCATACCCCCTGATCCCTTTAGCCACAAGGGCCACATCCAACTCCCTCTTGAATATAGCCAATGAACTGGCCTCAACTACCTTCTGTGGCAGAGAATAGTAAGATTGAACGAGAACTTACCAAGTTTGAAGGTTGATCTTTATTTCATGAGGAGTTGCGGTGAGGGATTTCGTGAAGAGCCCGCCGGCACGCATGCGCGACATTCTTCAAAGCAGCGGTGTGGAATCACAGAAACAACAACAGAAATGACTTGGCATAGTAAGATTTAAAGAGACTCTGATTACCAGCTGAAGATGATCGAGGGTTGGGAGCGGAGGGCACGAAATCCCTCACCGCAACTCCTCATGAAATAAAGATCAACCTTCAAACTTGGTAAGTTCTCGTTCAATCTTACTATTTCATTTCGGAGTCACGTGAGTGACTTCGTGAAGACTTCAAAGCTTCTGTGATTACACGCCCTGGACAACGTCCATGCGGACACACCACTAGCAAGGATGGATTGGAGTAAACAAGTTGACGAAACGAGGTTATACTGAAACAAAAAGAAGATTTGTTAATAACACAACAAATAACGCCCTTTTAATCAGGGACATCCCCACGTTCACACCCGGCGTTCAGCACAGCCTCTGCGAACTGAAGGGGAGCAGCAACAGGCTTATTATAGAATCGCTGGAACACAGCTTCATTCGCCCATCCTGCTGTGGCGAGGATATGGTCCATGGGTACCTCCATGACTCTCGCCGCCGACGTAGATGCAGCCCTGGTGGAGTGGGATGTAAACACATTAGTGTCAATACCTGCCTTATTCAGGACGATCCGGAGCCACCTGGATATCGTCTGGACTGTCACTCGATGGTGAGGTCTTTTGTGAGTGACAAGCAGGTACAACTCCATTCCTCTGATGCTCCTTGTCACCTTGATGTAGTAACGGATGTGAGTGGCTAAACATAGCCGAGCATCTGCAGGGTATGCCGGGAACTTCAGCTGCAGCCCTGTGCACCCAGGTCTATGCTGCTTAAGCAGCTCATCGATGAAAAAGACTACTTCTCCAGGGGTCGACGTCATCCTGTCAATACGTAGTTTGTGGAGCGTCTGAACCCGCTGTGCTGAAGTCAGCGCTAGTAACATCACCAATTTCATAGTGAGTTGGTCCAGCTGTAACCCATCCATGGGTGACCACGACCTGAGCAGGGTAAGTACATCCCTGACATCCCAGGTGATGTTGTAGCGTGGTGTAGGCGGATTCAGATTGAATATTCCCCGCATAAGCCTGGACACTAGCCTGTTTGATCCTACCTCGATGTTGAGGTAGAATGATAGCGCACTCCTGGCGCTGTTGATGGCACTATAACCCAAGTGCTCATCATGGTGCAACCCCGCGAGGAATTCCAGGACGTCGGCTATGGAGACATCATCACAGGTGATGTGAGAGCGACTGCGGTAGGCTTCCCACTTGGTGATGTGGGAGAGATATCTCCGCCTGGTTGACTCTCGACATGATGCTCCAATGGTGTTCATGGTCCGGGTGGTAAGGCCATACTGCATCCATGGCCTGGTCAGAACCTGCAAGCCAGTAATTTTAGATAGGCATGGCAGGGGTGTAACTCCCCTGAGACAGGGTGAGAAACCAAATGTGGGCAACCCTCTCGAGGGACCCAAGGTTGACTAATCATGTCAGAGACCACCGGATACTAAGGCTGTGTAGGCCAGTCGGGTATGACAAGAATGCCTCTGGCAGAATCCATCCTGATTTTTTGTAATACCCGACTGATGAGGCAAAACGGGGGGAATGCATAGAAAAACCACTTCCCCCAGTCTAGCGAGAATGCATCAATCGCTAATGCCCCAGGGTCTGGTTCCCATGAAACATATGTCGGTACCTGATGGTTCAACCGGGACGCAAAAAGGTCGATATCCGGTTGGCCAAATTTGGCTGTAATTTGGGCAAATATTTGAGGATGCAGCATCCACTCAAACTATCATTGAATTTGCGTGACCTGGTGTCTGCCACAGTATTAAGCCTACCTGGCAAATA
Source organism: Raja brachyura (assembly GCA_963514005.1). Next base: position 147,294,595 of record OY740782.1, on the reverse strand, counting down.
GGTAGCTGAAATCCAAATATCTCGATCAATTCACCAGCACCAAATAGTATTAGCCAATTTGTCACAAGAGACTGACCTGGTACCACCCATATGGTTTAAATATGCCACCGCTGTAGTGTTGTCTATTTGGAGACGGACATGAGTACCACTAAGATTAGCACAATATGCCCGCAGTCCGTGAAATGCTGCAAGCAGCTTCAAATAGTTAATCCCTTGTATTAGCAACATGCTAGCTTCAAGGGGATCCCACCTGCCTCCACAACTAGAAGAGCTGTCCGCAGCTCCCCAGCCTAGAGAGCTTGCGTCAGTTTGCAAATATACCACCGGATTGGGCACAACAATGGGTTTGAATGCCTTGCCAATATTGGACACCCACCATTGTAGCTCAACCTTAGCATCGGAAGGCAGCCCCATAGGTCTGTCAAAATGACCAGCGTTCTTTTTTAACGCAGCAATCTTGGCCCTTTGCAGATTTTGATAATGCAAAGGTCCAAACCGGGCTGCCGGAAATAAAGCTACGATTTTCCCAATCATCTTAGCTGTATGCCGAATAGATGGTATACTGGCGGATGCGAGATCCTGACATGCAAGGGAAACATCCTCCACCTTGTGAAATGGAATGTTGGCCCTCATTTGAATAGAGTCCACCGTGAAACCCAAATAATCCATAACCTGGGATGGGTGAAACTTAGATTTTTCTGGATGGACTATAAACCCCAGCTGCTGAAATATAGTAACAGTTGCTGAAACAGCGCTTTCAGCTGCTTCCAGAGTGTTGCCAATAATCAGAATATCATCTAAATAAGCCATTACAATATGATGTTGTATACGTAATTTGGCCATAATAGGTTTGAGTAATTTAGTAAAGCCTAGGGCGGTAGTAAGCCCATTTGGTAAGGCCCGATATTGCCAGAGCTGATCCATCCAGACAAATTTCAAAAATTTCCGGTGATGTTTCCGGATGGACACTGAATAGCATGCATCTTTCAAATCAATACATGCCATAAAGCAACCATGCGAAAGCAGTGATTTGGCTGTCTCAAAAGGTGTCCATTTTAAAATGTGTATATGTTACAAAGGTATTCAACTGGTCAAGTCAATAATCACCCGACAACCTCCATCCTTTTTTGGCCTAGTAAAAATGTGGGAGACGAATTCAATGGGCTCGTGAATAGTTTTCTCTATCACGCCTTTTGTTCCGACAAAAAATTTCAGCCGTGCCTGCTGCCTGCTCAATGGCAGACAGCGTAAACTTCCGTTGAGGCATATGCTGGGATGGAGGACCCCGAATATCCTTCCCTCTTGGAGAAGTCTTCCTCGAAATTTTTTGATTCTGCTGCAGGAGGGGCTCCAATATCCGCTCCATCCTGGCCAATACGCCCCTTGAGCTAAAATTCGGGCGGCCGAAGTCCTCATGTTCTGCTGAACTGCTGGGGCTTCGTCCATTGGCCCACACCTCATCGAGGTGAACCTGGTGCCGGAAAGTTGTCGCCGGTAGCCGCTGCAGCGAAGCTGAGCGATTCCCGCGCGGGAGGTACTCTCAAACGCCTCCTCGGCGGAGCTTGGTCTCGCTGCCTCGGAGGGCAAATGCGATGGGAAGTCGGCACCTGACTTAGCATGGAGATCCGACGCCCGCGCGGGCTTGCCGGCTGCCCATATCATGGACCTAGCCGATGCATAGTCTCGTCCTCCCATCCATGGGGGACTCGGCGACCGTGGCGTATGGGCTCGTTGAAGGGAGGAGCAGTTCGCTGGGCTTAGTGTCTGCTGACGGTTCTCAGCTTCTGCTGACGGCGGTTAACCTCCCTGTGCCTACTGGAGCTGGATGGCTCCTCTCCAGTAGCCGCGTCATGCGGCCATACTCCCTTCACCCTGAACACTGGGGTGGTCGGAGACCTCCGGCTCAGAAAGATTGCCGGGGCTCCTTTCATCGGCCCGCACCTCTGAGAAGTGATCTCGGTGCCGGAAGTTGTCGCTATCGGCCGCCGCAGCGAACCGCGCGATTCCCGCGCGGGAAAGGTGTTCAACCGTCTCCGTTTAACGGGAGCGGAAGCCGTTGCCACAAAGGGCCCTGACGGCTTGGGGTCGACTCCAGCAGAAGCATGGAGCGACGCCCGCGCGGGCTTGCCGGCTGTCCACATCGTGGACCTTGCCGACGCACGGTCTCGTCCCCCCCATCGACAGGGGACTCGGCGACCGAGGCGGGACCGTACCCAAGCCCCCCGTCCCAGCGGCGGGGTTTGGGAGTTGGATAGCAGATCTCACAGACCCAGGTCCCGCCGTTGCACCAGACCGCACCATGGCGGCTGGTGGAGCCTTGGCCCGAACCGGGTTTAGGCTTACGGGCTCCTCCCCTGCCCTTCAACGAAGGGCTAGCGGAGGGGGGTCGGGCCGCAGCACGACCCCTTCCCCGTGGTCGCCAATGGCGAACTTGTGGCAGGGTCCCCCCTTTCGAGAGGCACCCCGTTCTCGGCTCCTGGAATCAGCATTGGAGCTGCTGCTCCTCGAATCAGCACAGGAGCTCCTGCTCCTTGAATCAGCACTGGAGCTCCTGCTCCTGGAACCAGCACTGGAGCTCCTGCTCCTGGAACCAGCACTGGAGCTCCTGCTCCTCGAATCAGCACTGGAGCTCCTGCTCCTTAATCCAGCACTGGAGCTCCTGCTCCTTGAATCAGCACTGGAGCTCCTGCTCCTCGAATCAGCACTGGAGCTCCTGCTCCTGGAACCAGCACTGGAGCTCCTGCTCCTGGAACCAGCACTGGAGCTCCTGCTCCTCGAATCAGCACTGGAGCTCCTGCTCCTTAATCCAGCACTGGAGCTCCTGCTCCTTGAATCAGCACTGGAGCTCCTGCTCCTCGAATCAGCACTGGAGCTCCTGCTCCTTGAATCAGCACTGGAGCTCCTGCTCCTCGAATCAGCACTGGAGCTCCTGCTCCTTAATCCAGCACTGGAGCTCCTGCTCCTGAACCAGCACTGGAGCTCCTGCTCCTCAAATCAACACTGGAGCACCTGCTCCTTGAATCGGCACTGGAGCTCCTGCATAGCGGCGGGTCGGGCCCGGTAACAACAGGGCTCCCCGACATCCACGTCTATTTCCCCACGTACCTGCAGGGAGAGAACATAACATACACCCGCCACAACAAGACACCAACTCACACTGGAGCTCCGGTGTATCGGCGGGTCGGGCCCTGTACCAACAGGGCTCCCCGACTACCACGCCTGTTTCCCGGCCCGACTCGCAGGTGAGCCGCTGAGAAAGGCTCCGGGATAAGTGCCGGCGACTCCAAATCCACGTTCCTGTAGGGAGAGAACACACTGCTCCCCCCCCCCAACAGGAAACACCAACTCCAGGGGGCTTAGCCTTACCTGAGTCGGCCCTCTGAAGGGCTGGTCGGGAGCCGCGCTCCCGACCAGCCGTCGGCAGCAATGCGATGCGACGATATGTCGCGCATGCGTGCCGGCGGGCTCTTCACGAAGTCACTCACGTGACTCCGAAATGAAATTCCAGAGAATTGGCAGAGAACTCTCTGTGTGAAAAATGTTTTCCTCATCTCGGTCCTAAAGGAATTCCCCCTTATCCTTAGACTGTGACCCCTTGTTCTGGACCTCCCCAACATCGGGAACAATCTTCCTGCATCTAGCCTATCCAACCCCTTAAGAATTTTGTAAGTTTCTATAAGATCCCCCCTCAATCTTCTAAATTCCAGTGAGTACAAGCCGAGCCTATCCAGTCTTTCTTCATATGAAAGTCCTGACATCCCAGGAATCAGTCTGGTGAACCTTCTCTGAACCCCCTCTATGGCAAGAATGTCTTTCCTCAGATGTACTAGTGGTACATGGGGGGGGGTGGTATCGGGGGGGGTGGTATGGGAGGTGGGTGGTATGGGGAGGGGGTGGTATGGGGAGGGGGTGGTATGGGAGGGGGGTAGTATGGGGGAGGGGGGTGGTATGGGGGGGAGGGGGTGGTATGGGGGAGGGGTGGTATGGGGGGGTAGGGGGGGAGGGGGTGGTATGGGAGGGGAGGGTAGTATGGGAGGGTGGTATGGGGAGGGGGGTGGTATGGGAGGGGGTTGTATGGGGGGCTGGTATCGGGGAGTATGGGGAGGGGGGTGGTATGGGGGGGTGGTATGGGAGGGGTGGTATGGGGGGAGGGTGGTATGGGGGGGAGGGTGGTATGGGAGGGGGAGTGGTATGGGGGGGTGGTATGGGAAGGGGGTGGTATGGGGGGGAGGGTGGTATGGGAGGGGTGGTGGTATGGGAGGGGGTGGTATGGGGGGGAGGGTGGTATGGGAGGGGGGGTGGTATGGGGGGGTGGTCTGGGAAGGGGGGTGGTATGGGAGGGGTGGTATGGGCGGGTGGGTGGTATGGGAGGGGACGGTGGTATGGGAGGGGGGTGGTATGGGGGGGGTGGTATGGGGGAGGGTGGTATGGGAGGGGGGTGGTATGGGGGGGAGGGTGGTATGGGAGGGGAGTGTGGTATCGGAGGGGGGTGGTATGGGAGGGGTGGTATGGGGGGGAGGGTGGTATGGGGGAGGGGGGTGGTATGGGGAGGGTGGTATGGGAGGGGGAGGGTGGTATGGGGGGGGTATGGGGGGGAGGGTGGTATGGGAGGGGGAGGGTGGTATGGGAGGAGGGTGGTATGGGAGGGGTGGTATGGGGGGGAGGGTGGTATGGGAGGAGGGTGGTATGGGAGGGGTGGTATGGGAGGGGGGTGGTATGGGGGGGAGGGTGGTATGGGAGGGGAGGGTGGTATCGGAGGGGGGTGGTATGGGGGGGTGGTATGGGAGGGGGAGGGTGGTATGGGGGAGGGGGGTGGTATGGGGAGGGTGGTATGGGAGGGGGAGGGTGGTATGGGGGGGGTATGGGGGGGAGGGTGGTATGGGAGGGGGAGGGTGGTATGGGGGGGTGGTATGGGAGGGGAGGGTGGTATGGGAGGAGGGTGGTATGGGGGAGGGGGGTGGTATGGGGGGAGGGGGTGGTATGGGGGGGAGGGTGGTATGGGGGGAGGGTGGTGGTATGGGAGGGGGGAGGGTGGTATTGGGGGGATGGGGTGGTATGGGGGGAGGGGGGTGGTATGGGAGGGGGGAGGGTGGTATGGGGGGGTGGTATGGGGAGGGGGGGTGGTATGGGGAGGGGGTGGTATGGGAGGGGGGTGGTATGGGGAGGGGAGGGTGGTATGGGGAGGGGCGTTGGTATGGGGAGGGGGGTGGTATGGGGAGGGGGGTGGTGTGGGGGGGAGGGTGGTATGGGGAGGGGGGTGGTATGGGGAGGGGGTGGTATGGGGAGGGGGTGGTATGGGGAGGGGGTGGTATGGGGAGGGGAGGGTGGTATGGGGAGGGGGGTGGTATGGGAGGGGGGTAGGGTATGGGGAGGGGAGGGGAGGGTGGTATGGGGAGGGTAGGGTGGTATGGGAGGGGGGGAGGGTATGGGGAGGGGAGGGGGAGGGTGGTATGGGGAGGGTAGGGTGGTATGGGAGGGGGGGAGGGTATGGGGAGGGGAGGGGGAGGGTGGTATGGGGAGGGTAGGGTGGTATGGGAGGGGGGGAGGGTATGGGGAGGGGAGGGGGAGGGTGGTATGGGGAGGGTAGGGTGGTATGGGGAGTGGGGGAGGGTATGGGGAGGGGAGGGGGGGAGGGTGGTATGGGGGAGGGGGTGGTATGGGAGGGCAGGGTATGGGGTAGGGGGGTGGTATGGGGGGGAGGGTGGTATGGGGGGGAGGGTGGTATGGGGAGGTGGATGGTATTGGAAGGGGGTGGTATGGGAGGGGGTGGTATGAAGGGGGGTGGTATGGGAGGGGGTGGTATGGGGAGGGGGTGATATGGGGAGGTGGGAGGGTGGTATGGGGGAGGGTGGTATGGGGGGAGGAGGTTGTATGGGGGGTGGTATGAGGGGAGGGGATGGTATGGGGGGAGGGGGTGGTATGGGGGGGGGAGGGTGGTATGGGGGGAGGGGTGGTATTGGGAGGGGGTGGTATGGGGAGGGGGGGGGGTGGTATTGGGAGGGGGGTGGTATGGGTAGGGGGGGTGGTATGGGGAGGGGGGTGGTGTGGGGGGAGGGTGGTATGGGGAGGGGGGTGGTATGGGGAGGGGGTGGTATGGGGAGGGGGGTGGTATGGGGAGGGGGTGGTATGGGGAGGGGGGGTGGTATGGGGAGGGGGTGGTATGGGAGGGGGGTGGTATGGGCAGGGGAGGGTGGTATGGGGAGGGGGGGTGGTATGGGGAGGGGGGGTGGTATGGGGAGGGGGGTGGTATGGGGAGGGGGGTGGTGTGGGGGGGAGGGTGGTATGGGGAGAGGGTGGTATGGGGAGGTTGATGGTATTGGAAGGGGGGTGGTATGGGAGGGGGTGGTATGGGCGGGGTATGGAGGGGGGTGGTATGAAGGGGGGTGGTATGGGAGGGGGTGGTATGGGGGGGTGGTATGGGGAGGGGGGGAGGGTGGTATGGGGGGGGAGGGTGGTATGGGAGGGGTGTGGTATAGGGGGGGGTGGTATGGAGGGGTGGTATGGGGAGGGTGGTATGGGGGGGAGGGTGGCATGGGAGGGGCGTATGGGGGGAGGGTGGTATGGGAGGGGGTGGTATGGGAGGGGGTGGTATGGGAGGGGGTGGTATGGGGGAGGGGGTGGTATGTGGGGGGGGGAGTCAGTTTCAGTCTACCCCACGACAGAAAGGGGAGGAGTTGTACAGTTTGATAGCCACAGGGAAGAAGGATCTCCTGTGGCGTTCTGTGCTGCATCTCGGTGGAACCAGTCTGTTGCTGAAGGTGCTCCTCAGGTTGACCAGTGTGTCAACCCAAGTGTTGCTCTCTGCTGCCTCCCCATGGATCCATAATTCAGTGTCCGGAATTCATTTCTCATTTAATGCAGGAAACTCTGAAGGCGCACATTACAATATTTACAGTACACGTTCACTGAAAGCCTTTTTATAACAATAATAATCCCATTCGCTGTCACACTTGCCAAGGGCGGCACGGTGGCGCAGCGGTATAATTGGTGCTTAATGGTCAGAACAATGAAAAGGTGGACAAGCAAGGGTATTGAGAACCTACAATCCTGCTTTGTTGTGACTGTTGTGCCAGGTTTAGTACAAACCACATCATGAAGTACGTAGATGACACAACAGTGGTGGGCCTCATCCGGGACGACAATGAGCTGGCTTACAGGGCGGAGGTGAAACAACTGGTGGACTGGTGCAATACGAACAACCTGATCCTGAATGTCGAAAAAACAAAGGAGGTCATCGTCGACTTCAGGAAAAACCCGGCACAGTCCCACACCACTTCACATCAATGACAGCGATGTGGAGGTGGTCAGTAGCACTAAGTTCCTGGGGGTGCAGATCACTAACAGTCTGACCTGGTCGAATAACATCTCATCAACAGTTAAGAGAGCGCAGCAGCGGTTGCACTTTCTGCACCGGATGAGAAGAGCTCACCTCCCCCATCCCATCCTCACCACTTTCTACAGGGGCACCATAGAGAGTATTTTGACCAGCTGTATCTCTTGTCTGGTTTGGGGACTGTAAAGCCTCCGACTGGAAGTCCGTGCAGAGAGTGGTGAGGACAGCGAAAAAAATCATCGGGACTTCTCTCCCCTCAATCGGGGATATTGCGACCAAACGTTGCGTGTCTAAGGCCAGCAGTATTATAAAGGACCCCACACATCTCCATCACGGACTGTTCACTCTGCTGCCCTCGGGCAAAAGATATCGTAGCATAAGGAGCAGAACATCAAGGTTCTGCAACAGCTTCTTCCCACGAGCCATCAGACTCCTGAATGCCATGTAATGGGCTGCCACCATTGTCTATTTATCCTTTTATCCTTTTTATCCATGTTTAGCCTTCTATTAATTATCGTGTTGCACAGGGACCAAATGCAACGTAATTTCGTTTGGAACTGCATATATCGATGTATTTCTAAATGACAATAAAGTTTGTTTGACCTTGACTTGCTTTGACTGCACGGATTGGGATGTGTTCAGGGAAGCAACCACAAGCCTCGATGAGTATACGATCATATGTCAGCTTTTGCGAGGACAGTTGCATTCCAACTAAGACCCGGACATGGTTCAACAACAAGCCCTGGTTCACTGCAGAACTCAGACAGCTCCGACAGTCTAAAGAGGAGGCCGACAGGAGCGGGGATGAAGACCTCGACAGGCAGGCCAAGTACAAGCTGAGAAGAGGAATCAGAGCTGCCAAGGAAAGGTACTCTGAGAAGTTGAGGAGCAAGTTCTCAGCTAGTGACTCTTCTTCAGGTTGGAAGGGCTTGTGAGAAATTACCAGCTACAAGAGGAAAGCCCCCCGCTCGTTGGACTATCGTCAGCTGACCAACGACCTGAATGAGTTTTACTGCAGGTTTGAAAATCAGAAACGTAACCCTGGTACCCCCTCCCCAACCAACACAGCCAGACCCCAGTCTACAAATAATGGATCCAGCACCCTCTCCTTCCCATTCACCACTTCACACCTACTTAAGGCAAGACTCCAGTATGAAAAGACTGGACCATTTCCCACCCCAACCAACACTTCACACCCACTCACAGCCTGACCCCAGTCTGCAAAGACTGGGCCCTTCTACACCCACCCCCCTCCAATCAGCACTTCACACCCAATCACCCACACCCTTTGTGCTGCACAACATCACTTATCCAATATCAACAGTAAAAATAGAGGAGGTGGCGAGGCTTTTCAGAGGACAAAAAAGCCGGAAATCTCCAGGACCTGACAATGTTTCCCCCTCTACTCTTGTGCCAAACAGCTGGCACCGGTCTATACAGACATTTTTAACCAGTCCCTGCAAACATGTACTGTCCCTGCCTGCTTCAAAGTCTCCACTCTTGTCCCTGTACCCAAAAAAGACAAGGATTACTTGTCTTAATGACTACAGGCCTGTCGCACTGACATCTGTAGTCATGAAGCCACTCAAAAGGTTTGTGCTGGCCAAGCTGAAAAATATCACAAACCCCCTGCTGGACCCTCTGCAGGTTGCTTATCGGGCCAATAGATCTGTGGATGACGCAGTCAACCTGGGCCTGCCCTTCATCCTCCAGCACCTAGACCGGCAGGGGACCTATGCGAGGATCCTGTTTGTGGATTTTAGCTCTGTATTCAACACCTTTGTGCCAGAGCTACTACACTCCAAACTTTCCGAGTTGACTGTGCCTGAACCCCTCTGTCGGTGGATCACCAGCTTTCTGACAGACAGGAAGCAGCATGTGAGGCTGGGAAAGCACATCTCGGACCCGCAAACCCTCAGTATAGGAGCACCGCAAGGCTGCGTACTCTCTCCTCTCCTCTACTCTCTCTACACCAACGACTGCACCTCCACAGACACCTCTGTCGAGCTTCTCAAGTTTGCGGACGACACAACCCTGATTGGACTGGTCCAGGATGGGGAGGAATCTGCCTACAGACAGGAAGTGTCAGAGCTGGCGTCCTGGTGCCATCGCAACAACCTGGAGCTCAATGCTCTTCAGACAGTGGAATTGATTGTAGAAGTTAGGAGAGTTCCCCCTCCCCTCACCCCACTCACCATCAACAACACCACAGTCACATCTGTGGAGTCCTTTAAGTTCCTGGGAACCATCATCTCCAAGGACCTTAAATGGGGGGCTACCATCGACTCCACAATCAAAAAGGCACAACAGAGGATGTACTTCCGGCAGCACCTGAGGAAGCACAATCTGCCACAGGCAATGATGGTCCAATTCTACACGGCCATCGTAGAGTCTGTTCTCACCTTCTCCATCATGGTCTGGTTTGGCTCAGCCATCAAGCACGACACCCGGAGGCTGCAGCGAATCGTCCGATCAGCAGAGAAGGTTATTGGCTGCAACCTTCCCTCCATTGATGAACTGTACACTGCAAGGGCCAGGAAGCGAGCGGGCAAGATCATCTCTGACCCCTCTCACCCTGGCCACAAACTCTTTGAATCACTTCCCTCTGGAAGGTGACTCCGGACTGTCAAAGCTGCCACAGCCAGACAAAAATATGTAGCCTCCCTTTGATCTGGTATTTTGTTGGTTCACATGCTTGATCAATGGTGTTTTATCATTAATGTCTTATTATTATTAATGTTTAGTGTTTTCTGAGTCACTCATAACTGTCACTGTATGTCATGTTGTTTCTTGTGGGCGGAGCACCAAGGCAAATTCCTTGTATGTCAATACTTGGCCAATAAACTTACTTACTTAATAGCACCAGAGACCCGGGTTCGACCCCGACTACGGGTGCTGTCTGTACGGAGTTTGTACGTTCTCCCCGTGACCTGCGTGGGTTTTTGCCGAGACCTTCGGTTTTCCTCCCACACTCCAAAGACGTGCGGGTTTGTAGGTTAATTGGTTAGGTATATGCGTAAATTGTCCCTAGTGTGCATAGGATGGTGTTCGTGTGCGGGGATCACTGCGGTGGGCCGAAGGGCCTGTTTCCGCGCCGTATCTCTAAACTAAACTAAACCGGGAAAAAAGTCGGTTACGCTTGTGGTCGTAAATCGATCCGCAAATAATGATCGACCTAAATCCTGCTGATAGTCTGTGATCAGGCTGTTGGCTGTTGGCTTCCCTTGGATCATGCGACCTGCGGCACCTTTTTTTTTAAAACCAAAAATAACTGTATTCATTTATTTACCACAATAATATTTACAAAACAAACAATACCACCAAACTCAAAAATTACCGAACATTCCAAATACAAAAGTATCTATGAGGATAGAAGTTGGGAGGTTATGTTGGGATGTATAGGACATTGGTGAGACCACAGAGTATTGTGTGCAGTTCTGGGCAACAGGTTATACAGTCATAGATTGATACAGTGTGGAAACAGGCCCTTCAGCCCAACTCACCCACATCAACCACATGTCCCAGCTACACTAGTCCCACTGGCCTGCGCTTGGTCCATATCCCTCCAAACCTGTCCTATCAATGTACCTGTCTAATTGTTTCTTAAACAATGGGACAGTCCCTGCTTCAACTACCTCCTCTGGCAGCTTGTTCCATACACCCACCACCCTTTGTGTGAAAACGTTACCTAATAAACCTTTCCCATTCATCTTGAACCTCTGGTCCTTGATTCCCCGACTTTGGGCAAGAGACTCTGTGCATCTTCCCGATCTATTCCTCTCATTAGTTTGGGTACCTCTATAAGATCTGCCTGTCATCCTCCTGCGCTCCATGGAATAGAGACCCAGCCTACTCAACCTCTCCCTATAGCTCACACCCTCTAGTCCTGGCAACATCCTCGTAAATCCTTTCAGAACCCTTTCAAGCTTGACAATATCTTTCCTATAACATGGTGCCCAGAACTGAACACAATATTCTAAGTAGACAAAAATGTTGGGGAAACTCAGCGGGTGATGCAGCATCTATGGAGCGAAGGAAATAGGCGACGTTTCAGGTCGAAACCCTTCTTCAGACTGATATGAGGGTGGGGGGGGTGGGAGGAAGAAAGGAAGAGGTGGAGCCAGAGGGCTGAGGGAGAGCTGAGAAGGGGAGGAGAAAGTAAGGACTACCTGAAATTGGAGAAGTCAATGTTCATACCGCTGGGGTGCAAACTGCCCAACCGCTGGGGTGCTGCTCCTCCAATTTACGGTGGTCCCCACGCTGGCCATGGAGGAGGCCCTGGACATAAAGGTCGGATGCGGAATGGGAGGGGGAGTTGCCATTGTATTAGACGTTGGTGAGACCGCATATTCTAAATGCGGTCCCACCAATGTCTTATACAACTGCAACATGACCTCCCAACTTCTATACTCAATACTCTAACTGATAAAGGCCAAAGTGCCAAAAGCCATTTTGACCACCTTATCTACCTGCGACTCGACCTCCAAGGAACCATGCACCTGTAGTCCTAGATCCCTCTGCTCTACAACACTACCCAGAAGGCTACCATTTACTGTGTAGGTCCTGCCCATGTTCAACGTCCTAAAATGCAACACCTCACACTTCTCTGCATTAAATTCCATCAACCATTCCTCCGCCCACCTGGCCAATCGATCCAGATCCTGCTGCAATATTTCACAACCATCTTCGCTATCTGCAAAACTTTTGTATCATCAGCAAACTTGTTAATCTTGCCCTGTATGTTCTCATCCAAATCATTGATGTAGATGACAAACAGTAACGGGCCCAGCACCGAACCCTGAGGCACACTACTAGTCGCAGGCCTCCATTCTGAGAAGCAACCTTCCACCATCACCCTCTGCTTCTTTCCATGGAGCCAATTTGCTATCCATTCAGTTATCTTTCCTTGGATCCCATGCGATCTCACCTTCCAGAGCAGGCAACCATGTGGAATCTTAACGAATTCCTTACTGAAGTCCATGTACACAACATCTACAGCTCTGCCCTCATCGGTGTGGCGACACCTTGTGGCAGCGGCTCGACTGCAGTCCGTCTGTCTTTTTCTTTTGTTTGTCCCGTTAGATGTGTGTTTTTCGTTTTATTTTTTAGCTGTGGATATGTGGGGGAGGGGGAGGATCTCTTTCCTGTACGGGGACCCGACTTTTCCCTGTCTGGTCTCCGGTGTCGTTGGGCCTAACATCGTGGAGCCAACGGCCTTCAACCGGAACCAACCTGAGGGCTCCAGTCACGGAGCCTGCGGACTCACCATCGCGGAGCCGGACGACTGCGGGTGGCGGAGAGCTGCGGTGGCGGGGGCTTCGACCGCGGGAGCTTCGATCGTCCCGGCGGATGGTTCGATTCCCCCGACCGCGGGAGAATAAAGAGGAAGAAGCTCGGACTTCCATCACAGTGAGGAATGTGGGGAATCCACTGTGGTGGATGTTTATGTTCGCTTTTATGTCGATGTGTGTCTCGTTGCTTTTTATTAGTATGGCCATATGATAATTCGCACATCACTGTACCTTAATTGGTGCATGTGACAATAAAAGACCTATTCCAAAATTGCTGTGACAAATGATTTGGATATTCTAAAGCCCACAGTGATAAAGGAAATATCTCCTTAATACAGCATGTTGCTTCTCCATTTGTAAAGGCTGCACGGTGGCGCAGGGGTAGAGTTGCTGCCTTACAGCGCTTGCAGCGCTGGAGACCCCGGTTCGATCCTGACTACGGGTGCTGTCTGTACGGAGCTAGTACGTAGCTAGTCTTCTACATAGTCGATGGAGGTCTTCAACATGACATTTGTTTCAAACTCTCCTAAACTCTTCTAAACTCGCCAGTTAGGTCGCTCAAGTGGGACAGCCCCTTTAGACATAGTTCCTCCCACACTGTTGAGTGCATTGTAGCAATGTTACAAAATTTTGAGATTTTAAAAATCAAGTCTGCAATTTATTCCATCAGATAAAGCATAAAAAGAAGTTTAATTTGACACCTAATTCACTTTCATATCTTCAGTATTAAGAAAGTTATGACCATTTTCATACTCGGAAATTAGCATCTTGTTCCCCATTGCCTTTCAATTGACTAAACTCAAAAGCTGTGATCTAGAACAGTTGAAAGCCCATAACTTTCTTAAAAATTAAGAGAACTCAGTGAAATTTTCAGTTATTATAGATGGAAGCATTCTGAAACAAATATGAAACAATCTTACTTGGATGACCTGAAATTAAAGCATATAATTAGTTAGTTATCTCATTGTAGCTAATTACAAAATTCAATGAGTAGATCTAAACATCTATCCATTTTGTAGGAAAACATAAACTTTTTTTAAATTACCTAAGTGTCCAAATAACATTCACACAATAATCCACAATATAACATAATTTTCTAATCTCATTTTCATGAATTTCTAGGCCAAATGGAAGGAATTTAGTGTTTACTGCCTGTAAATTAATGGCCATTTAAATCAACATGCGAGTGGGTTTTAGTGGAATGCGGTGGATTGGAACGTTGCGGTTTGCCGTGAAGTCGGTATGAAAAATACAGCTGGTTCATACATTTTTTTTTTTGTCCCCTTTTCGCAACATGAAAATATGATTAAAGCCTCCCTAAAAACCAAGTTTTTATGAAAAAATAAACTGTGTAGCTTCTTTTATAGCCTTTTATAGTTAGGTCCGTTCCGCTGTCACCATTCAGAGCTTTAGAAGATGATTTTTAAACTACACTAGTTAATAAATAATCTAGCGTAGTTTAAAAATACCTTTATGAATGAAATGTCGGATTTCTCTTTAGTGACGAAATCGCCCGACATGGATCGATTTGGACTGTCTAGAGAAAATCGGCATTTTAAACCCGCCCCCCTCTGAAAGGCGCCAAAGTCGCGCGCACGGGGAGCGGCAGAACTGCAACGCTGCTAAAGGTAGGTATAGTAACATACCTATGCATTGGGCAGCAAGCTTTGGCCATTCTGTTCAGTCATGTGCGATGTCTTCCACCCTCGATAGGTTTGTGTCCCGGGCTTCCAAATCCTTCTGGAATGTTCGCCTCCATGTGAGTTACGGGCCTCTTTTCCCTCTACCGTCAGGTTGCCACGTCATTGCCATCTGAGGTGCACGTTCCGGTGACATTCTGAGTACATGTCCTGCAGATTTCATCCTGCGTCCCTCTATGTCCTGGCTGAGAGGCTTTGTTGTGGTTTCCCCCGTAGATCTCCTCGTTTGTGACGTGGTCTCTGTAGCTAGTCTTCAGGATCTTCCCCAAGCAGCGTTGCTGGAATGCATCCCATTTCTCTTTCATCGTTACATTGATGTTCTACTCTCTACTGGCACGGAGGGCTGCAGGGAGGACTATGGACTGGAGGAGCCTGACTTTTAGCATCTTGGACATCCCACCACCAAACCACATTGGCTGCATTGGTCTGAAGACTGGCGCAGCTTTATGAATGCGGGAGTTGATGTTGACCTCTGCATCTCCATCTACTGTGAACATGCCGCCAAGATAGATAAATCTGGTGGCGTTTTCCACAGTTTCCCCATTGATTATAAGTTGGTCTATTGGCTGCTGGTCTCCAGTCTGCATGGTCTTAGTCATCTGGCGGCTGATCTTTAATGGGGGGGGGGGGGGGGTTTGGGTGGTATTGAGTCAGTCTACCCCATGACAGAAGGGGAAGGAGTTGTACAGTTTGATAGCCACAGGGAAGAAGGATCTCCTGTGGCGTTCTGTGCTGCATCTTGGTGGAACCAGTCTGTTGCTGAAGGTGCTTCTCAGGTTGACCAGTGTGTCAGCCCAAGTGTTGCTCTCTGCTGCCCCCCCATGGATCCATAATTCAGTGTTCGGAATTCATTTCTCATTTAATGCAGGAAACTCTGAAGGCGCACATTCCAATATTTACAGTTGGGGAGCAGTGGGCATCATCCTCTGGGCTTAAACATTGAATTTTCTCAATTCTGTTAACCCTTGCTGCCTCCTCCCCTTCCCACCTCTCCCTCAGCCCTCGGGCCCTGGCATTCCCTCTCTCTCTATCTCCCCCCCCACCCAAGTCGCACTAGCTTCTCATTTTCACTCTACAAACAGCTTACAATGGCCTGTTTCCTTTATCATCGATACTTTTTTGCATATCTTTCATTCATTGTTCTTTATCTCTCCACATCACCGTCTATATCTCTCGTTTCCCTGATCCCTGACCAGTCTGAAGAAGGGTCTCGACCCGAAACGTCGCCTATCTCCTTCGCTCCTTAGATGCTGCTGCACCCGCTGAGTTTCTCCAGCCTTTTGTGTACCCAATATTTACAGTACACGTTCACTGACAGCCTTTTTATACCAATAATACTAATGCTGATAAACGATCCCATTCACTGTCACATTTGCCAAGGGCGGCACGGCGGCAGATCCTGCTGCAATCGTTCACAACCATCTTCACTATCTGCAAAACCACTCACTTTTGTATCATCAGCAAACTTGCTAATCTTGCCCTGTATGTTCTCGTCCAAATCATTGATGTAGATAACAAACAGTAACGGGCCCAGCACCGAACCCTGTGGCACACCACTAGTCACCGGCCTCCATTCTGAGAAGCAATATAACCATATAACCATATAACAAATTACAGCACGGAAACAGGCCCTCTCGGCCCTTCCAGTCGAAGCGCGGAGGGGTGTGTAGTTGTGCGGGGCCGTTCCCGACATCGCGCGGGGCTCTGAAATTCTTGCAGTGAATGAAATCTCTGTTTATCCCTTTCATCATTTTAAAGACCTCAATCAAGTCCCCCCTTAACCTTCTGCGCTCCAAAGAATAAAGACCTAACTTGTTCAACCTTTCTCTGTAACTTAGTTGCTGGAACCCAGGCAACATTCTAGTAAATCTCCTCTGTACTCTACACCAACCTTCCACCATCACCCTCTGCTTCCTTCAATGGAGCCAATTTGCTATCCATTCAGTTATCTCTCCTTGGATCCCATGCGATCTCACCGTCCAGAGCAGCCTACCATGCAGAACCTTATTGAATGCCTTACTGAAGTCCATGTACACAACATCTACAGCTCTGCCCTCATCGGTCTGGCAGCACCTTGCGGCAGCGGCTGCCCATCGATTATCAGTTGGTCTATTGGCTGCTGGTCTCCAGTCTGCATGGTGTTAAGGGCCTGTCCCACTTACGTGTCCTTGGCTCGCAAATTACACAACCTCGTGGTCGCTTGAGGCGTACAGGCCCCATACGGCCGCGCGGGGCCGGTCCCACTTAGAAGCGCGGAGGGGTGTGTAGTTGTGCGGGGCCGTTCCCGACATCGCGCGGGGCTCTGAAATTCTTGCAGTGAATGAAATCTTTGCGCGCCAACGGCCTGTCGCGGAACTGACGGCCAAAGTGGGACAGGCCCAAGACCCTGGCGCGACGCAACGTCTCACCTCCAACAGCATCAGAAGCCGGCAAACGATCGCCGAGCTCGGCCTGGGGCTCACGGCCGTTGCGGATCCGGATCCGCCCCCACTCCTACTCCTGGAGTGGGGCCAAGAAAATTGAAGATGGACACAAAATGCTGTAGCAACTCAGCGGGACCAGCAGCATCTCTGGAGAGAGGGAATGGGTGATGTTTCGGGTCAAGACCCTTCTTTTCAGACTGAAGAACAGTCTCGACACGAAACGTCACCCATTCCTTCTCTCCAGAGATGCGGCCGGTCCCGCTGAGTTACTCCAGCTTTGTGTCCATCTTCAAATGACGTCACGCGCTCCAAGTATGCATGAAATCGCGCCCGACCTTCGCGGGACCGTCGCGCCTCAACGCGACCACGAGGTCGTGTAATTTGCGTGCCAGGGAATCGTAAGTGGAACAGGCCCTTTAGTCTTCTGGCAGCCGATCTTTAATCCAACCTTTGATGCATTCTCCTCCAGAGCAGTTGTCATCTCTTGAAGGGTGTGTCTCGACTCTGCTAGTGGTGCAATGTCATCAGCAAAATCTAGGCCTGTGAGGCGTCTACCTGATCTCCACAGTATTCCAAAGTCAGGTCTGTTCATTGTCTTCCACATGACATCGTCGATCGGGGCAATAAACAGCAAAAGGCCCACTTTCACAACCTAATTCACGACCTCTGCCGAGTTTGCCCTTGACTCCTACTCGCAGCATGGTCATCACGAGGTCGTAGGAGGTCAAAGCAGGCCATGATGCTAGTCGTAGGTACTCGTGGCATCAAGTTCCTACTTCCTGAGAAGATTACGGAGAGTCGGTCTGTCAAGGAGGACTCTCTCTAACTTCTACAGGTGCACAGTAGAGAGCTTGCTGACCGGTTGCATCGTGGCTTGGTTCGGCAACTTGAGCGCCCTGGAGCGGAAAACACTACAAAAAGTAGTAAACACTGCCCAGTCCATCATCGGCTCTGACCTCCCTTCCATCGAGGGGATCTATTGCAGTCGCTGCCTCAAAAAGGCTGGCAGCATCATCAAGGACCCACACCACCCTGGCCACACACTCGTCTCCCTGCTACCTTCAGGCAGAAGGTACAGGAGCCTGAAGACTGCAACGACCAGGTTCAGGAATAGCTACTTCCCCACAGCCATCAGGGACTGTGGCTCGGCCGAACCTTGGCTCGGACAAAACCCTGAACATTAATAGCCCATTATCTGTTATTTGCACTTTATCAGTTTATTTATTCATGTGTGTATGTATTTATTAAATGGTATATGGACACACTGATCCGTTCTGTAGTCATGCCTACTATGTTCTGTTGTGCTGAAGCAAGGCAAGAATAGAAAACATAGGAAATTAGGTGCAGGAGTAGGCCATTCGGCCCTTCGAGCCTGCACCGCCATTCAATATGATCATGGCTGATCATCCAACTCAGTATCCCGTACCTGCCTTCTCTCCATACCCCCTGATCCCTTTAGCCACAAGGGCCACATCTAACTCCCTCTTAAATATAGCCAATGAACTGGCCTCAACTACCCTCTGTGGCAGAGAGTTCCAGAGACCCACCACTCTCTGTGTGAAAAAAGTCCTTCTCATCTCGGTCCTAAAGGATTTCCCCCTTATCCTTAAGCTGCGACCCCTTGTCCTGGACCTCCCCCAACATCGGGAACAATCTTCCTGCATCTAGCCTGTCCAACCCCTTAAGAATGTCATTGTCCTATCTGGGACACACGACATTAAACTCTCTTGAATCTCTTGAAGTAGGCCGGGGCGTTTTTCTAGCATGATGAAAAATGTCCATGGGTTAAAAAAAGGTCGTGAAAGTGGGGCATACCCTTAAGGGGGATCGAAGGCAACCCTGCCTTACCACTGTGACAATGTCAAAGTGTTTGTGTTTCCTGAACCAACTGAACGTGGCAACTGTGAAGGAGGTTGAAGATGCTCTGGGATGCCGTGCACGTTCAAGAACTCACCACAAGCTGTCTCTCTGCACACTGTCGAATGCCTTTTTGAAATCAACAAAGTTTACTAGCATTGGCTTCTGGAATTCCAGGCATAGTTCCCCCACATTTCCTGACACAAGGACCTGTTCGCTGCAGGATCTTCCCCATGCGGCATCCTGCTTGTTCATCACCGAGTCTCATATCCAGAGCTGCTCTAAGACGATGTAGCAGGACAGAACAAAACACTTTTCCTGGGACTGAGAGCAACGTGAACCCTCTCCAGTTGCCACAGTCAGTAATGAATGAATAAGCTAATGAATAAGTTTATTGGCCAAGTATTCACATACAAGGAATTTGCCTTGGTGCTCCGCCCACAAGTAACAACGTGACACACAGAGACAGTTAGGAATGACACATAAAACATTAAACATTAACAATAAAACATTATTGATTACACATGAATTAAATAAAATATCAGGTCAAAGGGAGGCTACAGATTTTTGGCTGTTGAGTAGAGCAACTACTTGTGGAAAAAAGCCGTTTTTATGTCTGGCTGTGGCAGCTTTGACAATCCGGAGTCGCCTTCCAGAGGGAAGTGATTCAAAGAGTTTGTGGCCAGGGTGAGAGGGGTCAGAGATGATCTTGCCCGCTCGCTTCCTGGCCCTTGCAGTGTACAGTTCATCAATGGACGGAAGGTTGCAGCCAATAACCTTCTCAGCTAATCGGACGATTCGCTGCAGCCTCCAGGTGTCGTGCTTGGTGGCTGAGCCATAGAAACATGGAAAATAGGTGCAAGAGGAGGCCATTTGGCCCTTCGAGCCAGCACCGCCATGCATTGTGATCATGGCTGATCGTCCACAATCAATAACCCGTGCCTGCCTTCTCCTCATATCCCTTGATTCCACCAGCCCCAAGAGCTCTATCGAACTCTCTCTTAAATCCATCCAGTGACTTGGCCTCCACTGCCCTCTGTGGCAGGGAATTCCACAAATTCACAACTCTCTGGGTGAAAAAGTTTTTTCTCACCCCTGTCTTAAATGACCTCCCCTTTATTCTAAAACTGTGGCCCCTGGGTCTGGAGACTGGAGACAAACCAGACCATGATGGAGAAGGTGAGGACAGGCTCTACGATGGCCGTGTAGAATTGGACCATCATTGCCTGTGGCAGATTGTGCTTCCTCAGCTGCCATAGGAAGTACATCCTCTGTTGTGCCTTTTTGACTGTGGAGTCGATGGTAGCCTCCCCACTTAAGGTCCTTGGAGATGATGGTTCCCAGGAACTTGAAAAACTCCACAGATGTCTGTGGTGTTGTGGATGGTGAGTGGGGTGAGGGGAGGGGGAGCTCTCCTAAAGTCTACAATCAATTCCACTGTCTGAAGATCATTGAGCTCCAGGTTGTTGCTACGGCACCAGGATGCCAGCTGTGACACTTCCTGTCTGTAGGCAGATTCCTCCCTATCCTGGATCAGTCCAATCAGGGTTGTGACGTCTGCAAACTTGAGAAGCTTGACAGAGGAGTCAGTGGAGGTGGGGATCTCCTTTCTTTGGCAATTTCACTATCACTCCTTGCCTCCAATCCTCTGGTACACGTTTTTCTTCCCAGCATGCATTACATAGCTTCGTGAGTTTCCCTCTCAACGATTCCCCTCTGCTCTTTTTTTAATTTTTAGTCAGTTTGAAAAGTTTGTTTTGGGGATTCTTTAACTTTTCTATGTGGGGGAGGGGGGTGGGGTAAGGGGGAAACCGTTTCTCAGTCACTTCCTGGCGAGGACGTGACTATTCTCCGAGATGCGTCCTCGCCCCCCCCCCTCGCGGCCTACCACCTGGATTGGATCGGCCTTTCCTGCCGGGGACTAGACCAGCGCTTCAGCAGCGGCGGCGCTTTGCTGGATACATCGCGGAGCGGGCGATGCTTTACCTGGATCGCCGTTGAAGCTCCGGAATGTTGGGCCTGCTGCTTCAACATCGGAGCTGTGGTTCGTAGCGTTTCCAGCGCAGGCGGCGCTGACTTCAACATAGCGGAGTCCTGGGATCCCTTTGCCGAGGGCCGCCGGTGTTGTATCTCCGCCCAGTGCGGCCTGTGGACTTCGGGAGCAGCGGACTCCGGTAGGAGGTGGCCATTATGGATGTCCAAGCCGCTGTGGATGTCCTCCAGTCCTGACATCAGACTTCCATCACCCCGGCGAGCGGGCCTGAACATCGGAACGCCCGTATTGGCGACAGCGGGGGGTTTGGGAGCCCCCCGTCCACGGGAGGGAACAGAGGAAGATGACTGAATTTTGGAGCCTTCCCTCACAGTGGGAAACTTTGACCCCGCTGTGTGGGGATGTCTGTGTTAAAGACTATCGTGTTCTGTGCTCTTTATTATTCGTATGGCTGAATGGCGACCACACATTTCACTGGACCAATTACTACATGTGACAAATACATGTCTCTTGAAATCTTGACCGCGTGGGTTTTCTCAGAGTTAGACAATAGACAATAGGTGCAGGAGGAGGCCATTCGGCCCTTCGAGCCAGCACCGCCATTCAATGTGATCATGGCTGATCATCCCCAATCAGTATCCCGTTCCTGCCTTCTCCCCATATCCCCTGACTCCGCTATCTTTAAGAGCCCTATCTAGCTCTCTCTTGAAAGCATCCAGAGATCCAGCCTCCACTGCCTTCTGAGGCAGAGAATTCCACAGACTCACAACTCTCTGTGTGAAAAAGTGTTTCCTCGTCTCCGTTCTAAATGGCTTACCCCTTATTCTTAAACTGCGGCCCCTGGTTCTGGACTCCCCCAACATCGGGAACATGTTTCCTGCCTCTAGCGTGTCCAAACCCTGAATAATCTTATATATTTCAATAAGAAGCTCCGGGAACATTACAATCTGGTTTGGGAATTGCTCTGCCCAGGACAGGAAGGCTCTGCAGAGAGTAGTGCGTTCGGCCGAACGCACTATGGGACCTTCTCTCGCCCCTCTGCAGGAACTATACATCAGGAGGTGCAACTCCAGAGCCAATAAGATAATGGGAGACCCCTTCCACCCCTGCAACGGACTGTTCCAGCTGCTACGGTCAGGCAAACGCCTCCGTTGCCATGCTGTGAGAACGGAGAGGATGAGAAGGATGTTTCTTCCCAAAGGCCATTCGGACTGTAAACTCCTATCTCACCAGGGACTAACTCTACTAACTTAACTGTACCACAATACCACCCACAATATTTAATATAGAAAAGAACATGTGATTGACATGTGTTTGTAGTTTGTTGGTTGGTTGTTTGTTTGTTTTTTGCACAAAGTCCGCAGGCATTGGCCACTTTTCATTTCACTGCACATCCCGTATGTGTATGTGACGAATAAACTTGACTTGACTTGAAGATCCCCTCTCATCCTCCTAAAACCTTCGGTTTCCTCCCGCAAAGACGTACATGTTTGGCGGTTAATTGTCTGGGTGAAATTGTAAATTGTCCCTTGCGTTGGTGGTCGCGCATTCGGCTGTAGGTTAGAGGAAGAACATCAATCCTATCATCCCCGGGATCATTCTCGTAAACCATCACTTGAAACCCTCTCCAAAGCCAGCACATCCTTCCTCGGATATGGGGCCCAAAACTGCTCACATCTCCTAACGGTTGTGTAGACTGTGCAGTATCTCCCTATTACTCATTGTTTCCCGGAATTGGCGGATGTTCCAAGTTTCCAACATGTCCCAAGAGAGTGCTATATTGTCAGCAAGTGTAGATCGTTGAGTCATGCTGCTGAATTGGAATCTAGAGTCCTGGGCTACGAGTAATTACCGCACACGCTGAGTATACAGTGTTTTTCAACCAATATCAATCGTGGGCGGCACAGTGGCGCTGTGGTAGAGATTGCTGCCTCACACCGCCACAGACCCGGGGGTTCGATCCTGACTACGGGTTCTGTGTGTACGTTCTCCCCGTGACCTGCGTGGGTTTTCTCCGGGGGCCTCCGGTTTCCTCTCGCACTCCAAAGACCCACGGGTTAACTGGCTTTGGTATAAAAATCGTAAATTGTCCCTAGCGTGTAGGATAGTGGGGGTATAAGGGGTGAGCGTTGGTTGGCGCGGACTCGGTGGGCCGAAGGGCCAGGTTCCGCTCTGCAACCCCAAAGCAAGGAAAGGAAACCGCATTTGCTGTTTTTTTATTGCAGTTCTCCACCAGACTAGTCATTTTAGTCGAGAACCAAAATGGCGGCTTGGTAGGATGAAGTCTGTCTGAAGAAGGGTCTCGACCCAAAACGTCACCCATTCCTTCTCTCCAGAGATGCTGCCTGTCCCGCTGGGTTACTCCAGCTTTTTTGTGTCTATCTTCATGTAGAAAGGAAGTGCAGATAATAATAACGTTAATAATAATACACTTTATTGTCATTGTAAATACATAGAAAATAGGTGCAGGAGGAGGCCATTCGGCTCTTTGAGCCAGCACCGCCATGCATTGTGATCATGGCTGAATGTTCCCAATCAATAACCCGTGCCTGCCTTCTCCCCATATCCCTTGACTCCACCAGCCCCTAGAGCTCTATCTAACTCTCTCTTAAATCCATCCAGTGACTTGGCCTCCACTGCCCTCTGTGGCAGGGAATTCCACAACTTCACAACTCTTTGGGTGAAAAAGTTTTTTCTCAGCTCAGTCTTAAATGACCTCCCCTTTATTCTTAGACTGTGGCCCCTGGTTCTAGACTCGCCCAACATTGGGAACATTTTTCCTGCATCTAGCTTGTCCAGTCCTTTTATAATTTTATATGTTTCTATAAGATCCCCCCTCATCCTTCTAAACTCCAGTGAATACAAGCCTAGTCTTTTCAATCTTTCCTCATATGACAGTTCCCGCCATCCCAGGGATCAATCTCGTGAACCTACGCTGCACTGCCTCAATCACAAGGATGTCCTTCCTCAAATTAGGAGACCAAAACTACACAATACTCCAGATGTGGTTTTACCAGAGCCCTATACAACTTCAGAAGAACCTCTCTACTCCTGTACTGAAATCCTCTTGTTATGAAGGTTATCCTCCTCTTCTTCTTGCGTAAGGCGTGCACAGCCTAAAGTTGTCGGACAACTTGTTCTATTTGATCTTATTTGATTGTGCACGCCAGGTTGATTGCATTTGGCAAAACAGGGAGGACCACGTGAAGGTTGCAATCTTCCACCCCATATGTTTCTATAAGAACCCCCTCTCATCCTTCTGAACGCCAATGAATGCAAGCCGACAATACAAGATACAACTATGTTATGTATGTTAGCTTTCATAGCAAAAGGATTTGAGTATAGGAGCAGGGAGGTTCTACTTCAGTTGTATAGGGTCTTGGTGAGACCACACCTGGAGTATTGCGTGCAGATCTGGTCTCCAAATCTGAGGAAGGACATTATTGCCATAGAGGGAGTGCAGAGAAGGTTCACCAGACTGATTCCTGGGATGTCAGGACTGTCTTATGAACAAAGACTGCATAGACTCGGTTTATACTCTCTAGAATTTAGGAGATTGAGAGGCGATCTTATAGAAACTTACAAAATTCTTAAGGGGTTGGACAGGCTAGATGCAGGAAGATTGTTCCCGATGTTGGGGAGGTCCAGGACAAGGGGCCACAGCTTAAGGATAAGGGGGAAATCCTTTAGGACCGAGATTAGAAGGACTTTTTTCACACAGAGAGTGGTGGGTCTCTGGAACTCTCTGCCACAGAAGGTAGTTGAGGCCAGTTCATTGGCTATATTTAAGAGGGAGTTAGATGTGGCACTTGTGGCTAAAGGGATCAGAGGGTATGGAGAGAAGGCAGGTACAGGATACCGAGTTGGATGATCAGCCATTATCACATTGAATTGCGGTGCAGGCTCGAAGGGCCAAATGGCCTACTCCTGCACCTAATTTCTATGTTTCTATGTTTCTATACAACAAAGTTCCAGGCGCACTGCTTGAGAGGAGCCCCAACGGTATCAGATAAATAATAAGGACAATGGAAACAGCAAAAACGGCAAGGTAAACATTGTCAAGTCCGAATGTGGAATATTTCACAGTATAATGTTGCAGCAGTGCAAAATAGTGGCTATGGGGGGGTGTGTGTTCCGTGCAGAGTTCAGAGTGGTGATGGCCTTGCGGTAGAAATCGTTTGTTCGTCTTGTGGCGTGTGCTTTAATGGACCTGTAACGCTTTCCTGGGGGCAGAAGGGCAAACAAGTGGTGTGCGGGATGTGATGAGTCGTTTAGGAACCGTAGGTAGTCAAAAATGCTGGAGAAATGCAGCATCTATGGAGCGAAGGAATGGTAGCAATGTTGCAAAATTTTGAGATTTAAAAAATCAAGTCTGCAATTTATCCCAGAAGATAAAGCATAAAAAGAAGTTGAATTTGACATTTATTTCACTTTCATATCTTCAGTATAAAAGATGCTCTGGCCATTTTCATACTCGGAAATTAGCATCTTGTTCCCTATTGCTTTTCCATTGACTGAACTCAAAAGCTGTGATCAAGGACAGTTAGAAGCCCATAACTTTCTTAAAAATTAAGGGAACTGAAATAGAAACATAGAAACATAGAATTGTTAAAGAAGGAACTGCAGATGCTGGAGAATCGAGGGTTACACAAAAAGCTGGAGAAACTCAGCGGGTGCAGCAGCATCTAAGGAGCGAAGGAGATAGGCGACGTTTCGGGTCGAGACCCTTCTTCAGAGTCTCCATACCCCCTGATCCCCTTAGCCACAAGGGCCACATCTAACTCCCTCTTAAATATAGCAAATACATTTTCAGTTACTTGGATGACCTGAAATTAAAGAATATAATTAGTTACCTAATTACAGCTAATTACAAAATTCAATTACTAGATCTAAACATCTATCCATTTCTTAAGAAAAGGTTAACATTTTTAAATAGCCTAAGTGTCCAAATAACATTCACACAAGAATTCACAATATAACATGATTTTTAAATCTCATTGTCATGAATTTATAGGCCAAATGGAAGCAATTTAGTGTTTAATTCCCGTAAATTAATGGGCATTTAAATCATCTTGCGAGTGCGATTTTGTGGAACACGATCGTTTGGAACGTTGCGGTTGCAGTGAATTTGAGCCCCATATCGGCAGGAAAAATACTGCCGGTTCGTATATTTACATAATCACATTTAGCAACGTGAAATTTTGATTAAAGGCATCCTAAGAAGCACGTTTATAGGTAAAAATAGTAAGATTAAACGAGAACTTACCGGTTTGAAGTTTGATCTTTATTTTATGAGGAGTTGCGATGAGGGATTTCGTGAAGAACCCGCCAGCACGCATGCGCGACATCTCTTCAAAGCAGCGGTGTGGAATCACAGAACCAACAAACCAAAGGAAATGACTTGTGATAGTAAGATTGAAGAGACTCTAGTTACCAGTTGACTTTATGATCGAGGGTTGGGAGCGGAGGGCACGAAATCCCTCATCGCAACTCCTCATAAAATAAAGATCAAACTTCAAACTGGTAAGTTCTCGTTTAATCTTACTATTTCATTTCGGAGTCACGTGAGTGACTTCGTGAAGACTTCAAGGCTCTGTGATTACACGCCCTGGACAACGTCCATGCTATCACACACGCCACGATAAGGATGGACAGGAGTATCAAAAATTTTCAGACTGCTAGTTCTGAAAAATAATAATATTTATTAATAATAACAAAAGAAAAAACCCCTCACTGGGGAATAGCCGAATGACCTCGGCCTGCATTCAGTATAGCTTCTGCAAACATTCCAGGAGCGGTAATAGGTTTATTATAAAACCGTTGAAAGGTGGCTTCACTGGCCCATCCCGCTGCGGCTAGAATATGGTCCATGGACACCTCCATGACCTTTGCCGCCGACGTAGATGCAGCCCTGGTGGAATGGGATTTAAATACATTGGTATCTATACCTGCTTCGTTCAAAACGATTCTGAGCCATCTGGAGATAGTCTGTACTGTCACTCTATGGTGAGGTCTCTTATGGCTGATTAGCAAGTATTGCTCCATTCCCCTTAATTTCCGCGTCACTTTAATATAGTGGCGGATGTGGGTGGCTAAACATAGCCTGGCATCAGCGGGGTATGCTGGAAACACCAGCTGCAGACCTGTAAACCCAGGCCTGTGCTGTTTAAGCAATTCATCAATAAAGAAAATAACCTTTTCTGGGGTAGAGATCATTCTATCAATCTTGATCTTATGAAGAGTCTGTACCCTTTGTGCCGAAGTAAGTGCCAATAACATCACCAACTTCAGGGTGAGTCTGTCCAATTCAAGCCCAATCATGGGCGACCACGTCCTGAGCAGGGTCAGTACATTCCCAATATCCCAGGTAACGTTGTAACGCGGTCTAGGCGGATTGGAATTAAATATTCCCCGCATCAGTTTGGACACCAACTTATTGGATCCTACCTCCAAATTGAGGTAGTATGATAGTGCGCTCCTGGCGCTGTTGATGGCACTATAGCTGAGGTGTTCGTCATGATGTAACCCCGCAAGGAACTCCAGCACATCTGTGATTGACACGGAGTCATATGCAATGTCCAAGCGGCCGCAGTAGGTTTCCCATTTCCTGATGTGCGATAAATATTGCCGTCTTGTGGACTCCCTGCATGATGCTCCTATGGTGTCCATGGTCCTTGATGATAGGCCATACTGCAGTAATGGCCTGTTCAAATCCTGCAAGCCAATAAATTCAAATGACTATGGCAGGGATGTGGTTCCCCTGTAACGGGGTTCGTCACCAATAGTGGGCAACCCTCCAAGAGGACCCATGGTTGACTGATCATCCCAAGGACCACCGGATACCATGGCTGAGTAGGCCAGTCGGGTATGATAAGGATGCCATTAGCAGCATCTAGCTGGATTTTCCGCAATACCCGACTGATGAGGCAAAATGGGGGAAATGCATAGAAAAACCATTTCCCCCAGTCCAGCGAGAAAGCGTCCATCGCCATTGCCCCAGGATCTGGCTCCCATGATACATATGTTGGTACCTGATGGTTTAACCGTGACGCAAAAAGGTCAATATCCGGCTTACCAAATTTGGCTGTAATTTGTTTGAATATTTGGGAATTCAACATCCACTCGATGTTATCATTGAATTTCCGTGACCTGGTGTCCGCCACTATGTTGAGCTTACCTGGTAAATAGGTAGCTGAAATCCAAATATTCCTTTGAATACACCAGAGCCAAATTGTATTAGCCAATTCATCACATGAAATTGACCTGGTACCACCCATATGATTTAGATATGCCACCGCAGTGGTGTTGTCTATTTGGAGACGGACATGAGTGTCAGTAAAGTTTGAACAATAAGCTCTAAGTCTGTGGAATGCCCCAAGCATCTCCAAATAATTTATCCCTTGTGCTAACAAAAAGGTAGATTCTAGTGAGTCCCATCTGCCCCCACAACTTGTGTTGTTGTCCGTAGCTCCCCAGCCATGGGAGCTTGCGTCTGTTTGTAAGTATACCACCGGACGAGGCACAATGATGGGTTTAAATGAGTTATGGATATTATCAATCCACCATTGTAACTCAATTTGTGCCTTGAGTGGCAGCTGCATAGGTCTATCAAAATGTCCAGCATTCAATATTAATGCTGAAATCTTGGATCTTTGTAAATTTTGATAATGTAAAGGTCCGAATTGAGCAGCTGGAAAAACTGCAACGATTTTTCCAATTACCTTAGCAGTTTGTCTAATTGATGGCATACTGGCGCAGACCAGGTTCTTGCATGTTTGGATGACATCCCCAACCTTGTTAGTTGGTATGGTGGCAATCATGTGATTGGAATCTATGGTGAACCCCAGATAGTCCATGATCTGTGAAGGACAGAACTTTGATTTATCTGGATGGATAATAAATCCCATTTTTTGGAATATATCCACAGTGGCTGAAACTGCCAATTTTGCTGATTCCAATGTATGCCCAATAATGAGGATATCATCTAGATAAGCCATGACCGTGTGATTTGCCCTCCTCAGTGTGGCTAACACTGGCTTGAGTAATTTGGTAAATAGTCTAGGGGCTGTGGTAAGCCCATTGGGCAAAGCTTTATATTGCCAAAGTTGATCCATCCAGATGAATTTCAAGAACTTCCTGTGATGTTTCTGAACTGATACTGAATAGTATGCATCTTTTAAGTCAATGCATGCCATGAAGCAGCCCTCAGAAATCAAAGATTTGGCTGTTTCAAACGTGTCCATTTTGAAATGGGTGTATTGTACAAAGGTATTCAAATGGGTTCGATCTATAATGACCCGACATCCACCATCTTTTTTGGTTTTAGTAAATATATTGGATACAAACTCAACCGGCTCATGTGTAGTTCTTTCTATCACACCTTTCTCCAGGAGTCTTAAGATTTCAGCATAGCCTACTGCTGTTTCCTTCTTGGAAAGTGCAAATCTGCGATTCGGCATATGCTGAGGTGGAGGAATTTGGCCATTTGTAAACTCAATCTCATAACCCTGAATACTTTGTAGAATAAACTCATCTGAGGTGATGGTTTCCCATGCCTCCTTAAACCCCCGTAACCTACCCCCAACATGTGAGGTTAGACATGCCAGTGTATGAAACCCAGACCCCCTTACCTTCATGGTTATCGGCGGTCCCTGACGTTTTTGGTGGGACGTGGAGGTGCTGGGTTGCGCTGGAAATACGGAAACCGCATTTTCCATGCTGGCCGTTGAGAGCCCTGCCCTAAAAAAGGCCTGGGCTGTTGAGGCTGTTGGTACATAGGAGGCGCTGGAACGTAGGTCCTTGCTGGCCTATCGGTGGGACCTCGTGGCCTGAAATATGGTGTTTTCTTGGCCGTCTGTGTGGTCACGGGGTGTGACCTCATCAGACCCACTGTTTTGGCATGATCATCTAGGTCTTTGACCTGCTTCGGGAGGTCTTCACCGAATAGCTGCCTGGGTGGTGGTGTTGGAGGTGCTCTACATAACCCCGCAAATTTGGGGTTTAATGTCGGCTTGATAATACTTTTCCTAAAAGCATTAATGTCGTATTGCGTGTTGCAAAGTAGAGCCAGTGCATCCTCCTGTTCGATGCTCAAGTCCACTCCATCCACCGACCTTGCAAACGCAGTAATCCCAGATGTGAGCAACTTCAGGATTCTCTGTAATTTTACTTCCTGAGTGCGAATGCCCGGGCTGATATTGCCCCAAATCGGCATGTTGACTGTAGGCACATTGAGTGAATTACAATTGCCCGGCGCCTTGTGTCTATCCATGGCCTTTGCAAGGACCTCCTCCTGTAGTTGATGATTCGTGAGGAAATCAATGGTAGCAGCCAGCTTGGTTTCGAGGGGTTGGCCCGATGAAACGGGTAATCCAAACTTGGCTGCCACGTCCAGGAGCTCTTCCTGGGGAACTTCAGGTGCAACTGGGGCATGTACCAAAATTTCCTCCTCTTCTGGCCTCATGCTGCCCATAGATGATGGGGATATGTCCATAAGTCCCCTGGAACTGTGGGCTTCCTGTCTTTGATTAAGCAGGAGTTGTTCCATTATCCTCTCCATCCGGTCTATGCGCCCTTCATCATGCATGAATGGGCGATTAGAGTCCTCATGCCCGAAGGAACTTCTGAGGCTCCTATCATCGGCCCGTACCTCGTCGAGGTAATGTCGGTGCCGTGACGGTAAGTCGCTTCCAGCCGCCTCAGCGAAGCTGAACGACTCCCGCGCGGATCTGCTCATACGCCTTCTTTTGGCTGAGCTAAATCCGGCTGCCTCTGAGGGCATATGCGGTGAGAAGTCGGCACCCGACGCCTCGGCGTGGTGACCCGACATCCGCGCGGGCTTGCCGACTGTCCTTTTTCTGGACCCAGACGGCGTACGGTCCCGTCCATCCCCCCGCGGGGGAAGCGGTGACCGTGGCGAGCCTCCACCTGTGTGACTCTTCCTGGTCCGACTAGGTGGTGAGTCTCTACTGGCCCTCCTTGGTCTGCCAGTGGACTCAGGTCTCGCTGCTACACCAGGCCGCGATCTAGCGGCACCTGGTGAACCCTCTGCCCGAAAAGGGCTAGGTTCTCGAGCTCTATCCCTGGCCCTACTATGAGGGCTCAGGGAGAAGGGTCGTGCAGCAGCACGTAAACCCTTTTTGCTCGCCTCTGCCAATGATCCAGTTGGCGAGAGGGAAATGGAGTCAGGGTCCACCTGCTCCGGCGCTATTCCGACTTCTTGCTCTGCGGGAACCCCGCTAGAGCTCAGCTGTGCCGGTGATTCGGGTCCTGTGACTACAGGGCTCCCCGATTTGCGCGCCTTTTTCCCGGTCCTTCCAGCGGGTGCTGTAGAAGGGAGCTCCGGGCTTGGTGGCCTGCAGATCCTTCCGGACGTCCTGCGGCCCTTACTTCTTCTGTCCATGTTTCTCTGTAGGAAAAAATTACTAACAGACAAACCAACGAGCTCAA
The DNA here is from genome assembly GCA_963514005.1 of Raja brachyura. The sequence continues at coordinate 147,263,549 of OY740782.1, read as the reverse complement.
GGTTGATTATACTTACCTGAGTTGGTCCTTATGAGGGCTGGTGGTGAGCCGCGCTCCTCCTCCAGCCGTCGACTGCAAATGCGAGCGACGATATGTCGCGCATGCGTGCTGGCGGGTTCTTCACGCAGTCACTCACGTGACTCCGAAATGAAATAAATTGTGTACCTTACAATGTTCCGTACGTGAGATCCGTCCCGTTGTCGGCGCTCACGGCTTTAGATGATGATTTTAATTTTACACCTGCTATTAAATTATCCAGCGCTAATTTTTAATAAACTTAATATAACAGCAGTCGGAGCGATTTTTCTACAGGAACTAAACAGCCTGACAAAGATCGATTTGAACAGGCTGGAGTAAAACAGCATTTTAAACCCGTCCCCCTCAAAGGCGCCAAAGTCACGCACACGGCCAGTGACAGAACTGCAGCGCCGCTGAAGGTACGTTTTGTAACACACCTAGGAATAGGTGACGTTTCGGGTCGAGACCCTTCTTCAGACTGATGTAGGGGTGGGGGGGGGGGGGGGGGGTGGGATGTGGGAAGGAGAAAGGAAGAGGCGGAGACAGTGGGCTGTGGGAGAGCTGGGAAGGAGGGGGGAAGGAGGGAGAAAGCAAGGACTACCTGAAATTGGAGAAGTCAATGTTCATACCGCTGGGGTGTAAACTGCCCAAGCAAAATATGAGGTGCTGCTCCTCCAATTTGCAGTGGGACTCACTCTGGCCATGGAGGAGGTCCAGGACAGAAAGGTTGGATACGGAATGGGAGGGGGAGTTGAAGTGCTGAGCCACCGTGAGATCAGGTTGGTTATTGCGAACTGGGCGGACGTGTTGGGCGAAGCGATCGCAAAGCCTGCGCTTGGTCTCACCGATGTAGAGCAGTTGACACCTAGAGCAGCGGATGCAATAGATGAGGTTGGAGGAGGTGCAGGTGAACCCTTGGATGGAGTCGAGGGGGGGGAGGTAAAGCGACAAGTGTAGCATCTCCTGCGGTTGCAAGGGAAAGTACCAGGGGAGGGGGTGGTTTGGGTGGGAAGGCACGAATTGATCAAGGAGTTACGGAGGGAGCGGTCTCTGCTGAATGCCGAAAGGGGAGGAGATGGGAAGATGTGGCCAGTGGTGGGATCCCGTTGGAGGTGGCGAAAATGTCGGAGAATTATCTGTTGTATGTGACGGCTGGTAGGGTGGAAGGTGAGGACAAGGGGGACTCTATCCTTGTTACGAGTGGGGGGGGGGGGGGGTGGGGAGTGAAAGCAGAGCTACGGGATATCGAGGAGACCCTGGTGCGAGCCTCATCTATAGTCGAAGAGGGGAACCCCCATTCCCTAAAGAACGAGGACATTTGCGATGCCCTGGTATGGAACACCTCATCCTGGGTGCAGATGCGGTGTAGACGGAGGAATTGGGAGCAGGGGATAGAGTCCTTACAGGAAGCAGGGTGGGAAGAAGTGTAGTCCAGATAGCCATGGGAGTCAGTGGGTTTGTAGTGGATGTCGGTCACTAGTCTGTTACCCGCGATGGAGATGGTGAGATCTGGAAACGGTAGGGAGATGTCGGAAATGGTCCAGGTGAATTTTGAGTGCCGGATGGAAGTTTGGAATAGAATAGAATGCCATTTATTGTCATTCAAACATACAAGGTTCAAACTAAATATTGTTCCTGCAATCATAACAGCAAAAAAAAACACAATTAACACAATTCCTCACAAACATCCATCACAGTGGATCTCCAAACACCTCCTCAATGTGATGGAAGGCAAAAGTCTTATAGAAACATAGAAAATAGGTGCAGGAGTAGGCCATTCGGCCCTTCGAGCCTGCACCGCAATTCAATATGATCATGGCTGATCATCCAACTCAGTATCCCGTACCTGCCTTCTCTCCATACCCCCGATCCCTTTAGCCACAAGGGCCACATCTAACTCCCTCTTAAATATAGCCAATGAACTGGCCTCAACTACCTTCTGTGGCAGAGAATTCCAGATATTCACCACTCTCTGTGTGAGAAATGTTTTTCTCATCTCGGTCCTAAAAGACTTCCCCCTTATCCTTAAGCTGTGACCCCTTGTTCTGGACCTCCCCAACATCGGGAACAATCTTCCTGCATCTAGCCTGTCCAACCCCTTAAGAATTTTGTAAGTTTCTATAAGATCCCCTCTCAATCTCCTAAATTCTAGCGAGTATAAACCGAGTCTATCCAGTCTTTCTTCTCTTCCTTGTTCTCTGTTCTTTATTCTTCTCCTGCAATCAATACCAGACTGATTCCTGGGATGTCAGGACTGTCTTATGAACAAAGACTGCATAGACTCGGTTTATACTCGCTAGAATTTAGGAGATTGAGAGGGGATCTTATAGAAACTTACAAGATTCTTAAGGGGTTGGACAGGCTGGATGCAGGAAGATTGTTCCCGATGTTGGGGAGGTCCAGGACAAGGGGTCACAGCTTAAGGATAAGGGGGAAATCCTTTAGGACCGAGATGAGAAGGACTTTTTCCCACACAGAGAGTGGTGGGTCTCTGGAATTCTCTGCCACAGAGGGTAGTTGAGGCCAGTTCATTGGCTATATTTAAGAGGGAGTTAGATGTGGCCCTTGTGGCTAAGGGGATCAGAGGGTATGGAGAGAAGGCAGGTACGGGATACTGAGTTGGATGATCAGCCATGATCATATTGAATGGCGGTGCTGGCTCGAAGGGCCGAATGGCCTACTCCTGCACCTAATTTCTATGTTCTATGTCTATGTTTCAAGTAGTCAAACTGTTGCATCGAGCTGATCGAGGCTCCCGATGTTAGAGTTTAGTGCCCCCCCCGGCGGGCGATGGTAATTCCCACGGCCGTTTAAGCCCCTCGATTCGGGCGGGAGAAGTTGCCATTGCGGGAGCTCTGAAAAGCGGACCCGCGAGCTCCCGGTGTCACCGTCCACAGGGCCTGCAGCCGAAGCTCCGAAGTCGGGTCACAGCTGCCCGCCGCCACAGCGCTCCGAAGTCGGGCAGCTCCGCGATGGTGAGTCCGAAGGCTCCGGCTACTGGAGCCCCAGGTCGATTCCGGTTGGAGGCCGCCGGATCCACGATGTTAGGCCCCAACGACAACGGCAACTCGACAGAGAAAAAGTCGCCTCCCCGTACAGGGAAGAGATTAAAACGGTCCCCCCCACATATGCACAGCTAAAAATAAAACCAAAAACATACACCTAACAGGACAAAGGAAAAGAAAAAGCCAGACGGATTGCAGTCGAGCCACTGCCACAAGGTGCCACCACATTAGTGGTGACATGGATGACGTCAGTGAGTTGTGTGTGGGTGCAGCAGGTAGCACCAGTGGTGTCATCAATGTAGCGGGGGTAGAGTTCTGGGATACGGCTATGGACAAGGATTGTTCAACGTACCCTACAAAGAGGCGGGCATAGATGGGGCCCATGCGCCTGCCCATAACTATGCGTGATGCCTTTCGCAGGCAACGGGAACGATAGATCTCTGACGGAGTGATTGAGGGAGTGCAGCGTAGGTTCACAAGGTTAATTCCCGGGATGGCGGGACTGTCATATGCTGAGAGAAGGGAGCGGCTGGGCTTGTACACTCTGGAGTTTAGAAGCATGAGAGGGGATCTTATTGAAACATACAAGATTGTTAAGGGATTGGACACGCTAGAGGCAGGAAACATGTTCCCGATGTTGGGGGAGTCCAGAACCAGGGGCCACAGTTTAATAATAAAGGGTAAGCCATTTAGAACAGAGACGAGGAAACACTTTTTTCTCACAGAGAGTGGTGAGTCTGTGGAATTCTCTGCCTCAGAGGGCGGTGGAGGCCGGTTCTCTGGATGCTTTCAAGAGAGAGCTAGATAGGGCTCTTAAAGATAGCGGAGTCAGGGGCTATGGGGAGAAGGCAGGAACGGGGTACTGATTGGGGATGATCAGCCACGATCACATTGAATGGCGGTGCTGGCTCGAAGGGCCGAATGGCCTACTCCTGCACCTATTGTCTATAGTTCAATTCAATTAAATTCAAGGAGATTTTCCCCCCTTCCATCATGTATGGGCACTCACTCGTGTACTCCTGCACCTATTGTCTGTTGTCGATTGTCTACCTCGGTACAGGTGACAAAAACTAAACTAAAATGAACTGAACAGCGTGGAAACAGGCCCTTCGGCCCTACTTTCCCACACCGACCAACATGTCCGACCTATACTAGTCCCACCTGCCTGCGTTTGGCCCACATCCCACATATCCATATGCCTGTCCAAATGTTTTTTTAAACATTATGATAGTACCTCCTCCATACACCCACCACCCTTTGTTTAAAAGGTTGTCCTCCAGGTTCCATTTAAGTCTTTCCCCCCCTCACCTTAAACCCATGTCCTCTGGTTCAAGATTCCCCTACTCTGGGTAAAAGGCTCTGGTCATTGACCTGACCTATTCCTCTCATGATTTTGTACACCTCTACAAGATCACCCCTCATCCACCTGCGCTCCAAGGAATAAAGGTCCAGCCTGCTCAACCTCTCCCTGCATCTCAGGCCTTCGAGTCCTGGCAATATCTTCGTAAATCTTCTCTGCACCTTTTCCAGCTTGACAATGTCCCTCCCATAAGAGGGTGACCAAAATTGACCTCCCTGGTCAATTATTCCCTTCCCGCCCGTACCACCCCCTCCCCGGGCTCTTTCTCTTGCAAGAATGTCCTTGCCAGAGATGCTACACCTGTCGCTTCACCTCCCCCCCTCGACTCCATCCAAGGGCCCAAGCAGTCGTTCCAGGTGCGACAGAGGTTCACCTGCACCTCCTCCAACCTCATCTACTGCATCCGCTGCTCTAGGTGTCAGCTGCTCTACATCGGTAAGACCAAGTGTAGGCTTGGCGATCGTATCGTCCAACACCTCCGCTCGGTCCGTATTAACCAACCTGATCTCCCGGTGGCTCAGCACTTCAACTCCCCCTCCCATTCCGTATCCGACCTCTCTGTCCTAGGCCTCCTCCACGGCCAGAGTGAGGACCACCGCAAATTGGAGGAACAGCACCTCATATTCCGCTTGGGCAGTCTGCACCCCGGTGGCCTGAACATTGACTTCTCCAATTTCCGGTAGCCCTTGCTGTTCCTCCCCTTCTCAGCTCTGCCTCAGCCCCCTGGCTCTTCCTCTTCCTTTCTTCTTTCCGCCCCCCCCCCCCCCCCTCGCCCTCCCCCCACCCTCCATCAGTCTGAAGAAGGGTTTCGGCCCGAAACGTTGCCTATTTCCTTCACTCCATAGATGCTGCCGCACCTGCTGAGTTTCTCCAGCATTTTTGTCTGACCAAAATTGAACACAATGCTGATTTGGAAATGAACAGCCAATATGTCCACATAAGTAACGATGAGATACGAGGCTCCAATATCACAAAATATCACTTCCGGAGATGATTTTCAGAGGCAAACCAGTAAAACATGACGTGCATCAGATACAGCCCATTGGGGAGTCACTTAATTGCCATCTCTTTAGTGAGCCTGAGCTTTAAGGAGAGGTTGAGCAGGCTAGGGCTATATTCCTTGGAGTGCAGGAGGATGAGAAGGTGATCTTATAGAGATGTACAAAATCATCAGAGGAATAGATCGGAGAGTCTCTTGCCCAGAGTAGGGGAATCGAGGACCAGAGGACAAAGGTTTAAGGTGAAGGGGAAAAGATTTAATAGGAATCGGACGGGTAACTTTTTCACACAAAGGGTGGTAGGTGTAGGGAACGAGCTGCCGGAGGAGATAATTGAGGCTGGGACTATCATAAGGTTATAATTCATAAGGCCATAAGTGATAGAACTAGAATTAGGCCATTCGGTCCATCAAGTCTACTCCGCCATTCAATCTCTCCCTCCTAACCCCATTCTCCTGCCCTCTCCCCATAACCTCTGACACCCGTACTAATCAGGAACGTTTAAGAAACAGTAAAGGGCCTGTCCTACCAGCATCCGACTCCATGCGATGAGCGCGATCAAACTAGAAGCGGGGGCCGCGCGGAGGTCGGGTGATCCCCTGTACAGGGCCGTTCCCACCAGCATGCGCCTGCATGCGGCAAGCGCGACCAAACCGGCAGCAGGGGCCGCGCGGAGGTCGGGTGAGTGGCGCAACGCGGCGCAAAGTGAGGCGAACTTGGAGCGAAGTCTTAAGGTAAGTTCGCCAGGACAGAGAGGGGCACACAGAGAGGGGCACAGAGGCACACACACACAGAGGGCCACGGAGCCACACACATAGAGGGTCGCGGGGGCACCTACAGAGAGGGTCGTTGAGGCACGACGTCGAGACGGTGTGTAATGTGTCAAGGCGACTGCGAGCCGACAAGCCGTTGCCAGCGCGGAATTTTTGAACATGGTCAGTTTTTCGGAGCCCCGCGCGATGTCGGGACGAACTCCGCAAAATTCCGCACGGCTCCGGCGATCGAAGTGGGACCGGCCCCGCGACGCCAGACGGCTCAAGCGACCACGTTAGGTCGCGCTCATTGCATTGAGTTGCATGCTGGTGGGACAGGCCCTTTTAGACAGGTACATGGATAGGACAGGTTTAGAGGGATATGGGTCAGATGCAGGCAGGTGGGACTAGTGTAGATGGGGCACGTTGGGCCGAAGGGCCTGTTTCCA